>JARFXV010001295.1:0-446199 GCA_031761425.1 Cosmopolites sordidus
GGGATGACAATATTGAAATTGTAAAGGAATGTACTTATCTGGCAAGCAAACGTGATGAAAAAAGCATTACAGAAGACATCAGAAATCGTATTATGAAGGGTAATAAAGTTACTCATTTCCTGTATTCTGTTCTAACGACAAAACGTATTCTAAGAGGCACGAAAGTTAGGATCTATAAAAAACTTATTCAGCTAGTGCTCACTTATGGTTGCAAGATGTGGACCCTCATAATTTAAAGAGAATAGATGCTTGCAGAATTTAAAACAAGAGTACCCAGAAGAATATTTGGTGTTGTAAATGGCAATGGAATTTGGAGAATTAGGTATAACTTCGAACTTAAACAATTGTACAAAAATCTGGATATTGTAGACTACGTGAAGATTCAGCAACTCAGATGGGCGAGAGAAAACTGAATAGTAGAGAAAGTCATTGAAGAGCGAAGAGGGAGTAACAGAAAAAGAGGTAGACCAAATACAGGATAACATGACAATGTAGGAAGAGATGCTGAAGAACTACTTCATATAAAAATCTGGCAAGCAGCTGCTAGAAATCGATCCGGTGGGTAGAGGAGGTTGAAAGTAGTCATGATTTACTAATGGGCTGTAGCACTACAGGAAGACGAAAATTACAACGGCATAAAGCTGTCATAAACTGACATGTATTATGAGCTGACAGGAGCTAAAATATGGGGGCTATATTAGCGATAGGAATTATTATATGAGGGAGCTATATGCTTTCGAGTTATATAAGCAAGTTTTCTCTATAACCAGCAGAGGGAGTTGAAATGTATCTCATTATTCGTTATTATCCGTATTAGTCCGTCATTAAACGGTCCAAATATCATGCTAAACTAGATATCACCAAACGGATGTATATTACGGGTCTTTCAAATTGAATCGTTTTTTTAATTCTTGAATAAAACAGAGATAGCGTTGGAAATTTGCCTAGGTCTAGTCTCATTTCAAAAGTGTAATGTACGACATTTATAAAAATGGTGCCACACAAACAAACTGGTTCGGTGGAAGATAAAAGAAGAGCTATATATAGTGGTCATTATAGAAAACGTCGTTTCAAAAATTTCCATAGATCGACGTTCACAACAATTTGGACTCGGTGAATCTACAACATAACGTGTTTTACGAGAGGATTTAGCTCTGAAGGCATAAGGTTCAAATAACATAGGATTAAAGGCACTGGATCATCAAAACGTTGTGCATTTGTCGAATTGATATGTTATAAAACAATGTTAATAACAACAACTATGTTAATAAACAAAATTACCATATTTGGGGTGAGGAAAATCCACGATTGATTCATGAGAAACCTTTACATCATAAACGAGTCACTGTATGGTATGCATTTTGGTCAGGAGGTATAATTGGGCCGTATTTCTTTCATAATGCTGCTGGTGAAGCTGTAACTGTGAATGGTGTTCGATATCGTGAGGTGATAAGTAGATTTTTGTAGTCTGAGTTGAATAATATTGATCTGGAGAATGTGTAGTTCCAACAGGATGGCGCTACTCCTCACTCTGCTAATGAAACAATTGATTTATTGAAGAAAGATTTCCTGGACGAGTTATTGCAAGAAACGGTGATGTTAATTGACCACCACGATCATGCGATTTGACAGCGTTGAACTTTTTCTGAGGTTACATGAAAAGCCAGGTTTACAAGAATAATCCACAATCGACTTCTGAACTAAAGGATAACATTATTAGATGATTGGTTAGATAAAGCAACGGTTATGCTAAAATGTCATCCAACATTTTGACTGAAGACTGGACGTCTGTGGAGCTGCAAGAGGTGGTCATTTGGTAGATATTATCTTACTTGTTTAAATATCATACACAATGCTTCAATCACACAAGCTTAAATATATTTTTGGTGTCTAAGATTTTAGAACTGATTTTTACTATATTTGGAGCGCTAAACCTAAATATGAAATCAGTTTTTCTCTATCTGCTCTACTTTCTCAGATGCATTCATTTATCTATCAATGTTTTTTTTCAATTCAATACATTCAAGTATGGATGTTCTAAAATTATTATGCAAGGATTGGAACGAAAGGAAGGCAAGGAAAGTCCACTAGATGGTATAAGAATTGCCTTTCCGATAACTAAAGTGACTTTCAACGCTTGAACTAGAGTTGAGGTTAGTTTGTCAATACTCACCGTGTAGGGTAGATTGAAGTTGGCCTCGCGTCATATTTGTGTTTAGGAGAGCACTGTTATAAAGTTAACCTAAAACGTACTGTGTTGTAGATTGCTGTATTTGTGTTGTTGGATAAAAATAAAATAAGTTCAACTAGAAGTAGAAGTTGTATAAATCATCCTGATGTATTTTTCTTCACCGAAAAACTGTTAGTAATTTTGTAAAGATAGCCTATTTTGGATAGTTTGGTGTTAGGCTTGGTGATCAGGATAAAACCTGGGTACTGCATCTGGTCTGTAAAACTTGTACAGAACATTTGGAAAAGAAATAGTCTAAAATTCGGCATACCGATGATTTGGAGACAACCCAAACAACTTTGATTAGTGTTTTTATGCCTAGTAAATAATAGTGGAATCTATTGAAACAACTGTAGCAAGTGGACTTATCTTGATTTAGTCTCTGTAAGACGCCTGGTCGCTCAATCAGAGGAATTGCTAATCCCAACGTTTGACCACCTACCAGAGCTCTGTGAGGACGAGTATTGTCCCTCATCGAGGACTTTTTCCTCTATCTTTGTTTAAAATAACATTTGTATAATATAATAAAAACATTTTGCGCGTGCAGCACCGTACACGTGATTGAAGTGAAATTTCTCAAATTCATATATAGCGTCTGAAGCGTACATCGCGACACTATTTTGCTCTTCTGCTCCACTCCCGTGGCGTCGAAATATATAGCTCTCTTTCTCCTTCTCTCTACGTTATATCTTTCTTTTCCGTCATATAACGAAATGTGCCTAAACGTGAGGCTTTGTCCTTGAAATTTCACTCTTAATTTTCGTCCAATTATGGATTATCGAATCGCCGCCTAAGAAGTTTCACTTCAAAAGTTTTTTGAAACCAACGCCAATTCTGTATCTTATACAAGAATTAAAAAATGGCTCAATTTGAAAGACCCTTTAGTTCAAGTATAATATATATTTTATATGCTTACAATACATTGTTGCCAAGAATTACAAAACTAGTGTTGTATGATTGTGTTCCCGGTTATATTGGATTGCCCGTAAAGTTCGTAGGGATTTTCCATTAGTTGCTCTTTTAATGATTGTGTAACAAAAATATATGTTGGATTAGTAATATTTATTTACGGATTATTAATTCATGTGTTATTTATGTTCAGATTCGCTTAAACTTGTCTTCAATTAGTAAAGTATCAACTTTACTAATTGAAAATCGATAATTAACATTGATGGTTGGCATAATAACTGAAGTTTTAAGGTTCGTGAGATAGCAGATAAGTGAAATATTGGCAAATCAACGGTTTTTGACCATTTGAGGACCAATGGGTACGATATGTTTGACTTTCACAAACTTATTGAGCGAAATCTATCAAACCGAATCTCTTCGTGCGATCCTTTACCGAAAGAGTTCTCATAATTCACAATTAGATTGGCTGAAGGCAACAATTGAAATAAAAAGGGCTAGAATTTTCAAACTGGAAAGGCGTCGTATTTCATCATGACAATATAGGACCACTCGTTTCAATCAGGACCCAATAAAAACTGTTGAGCTTTAATTGGAATGTTTTGCCACATCCCTCTTACTTACCCGACATCACATTTTTGACTCTCATTTATTGCACTTCATCTAAAATTGTTTAGATGAGAAATCTTTTAATATAGAAGAGGAGACGAAATACATCCTGTTGACTTTTTTTGGTAGTAAAGATGCTAATTTTTGGCAAAAGGGTATTATGGAACTATCATTACGTTGGCAGAAAGTTGTAAATAATATTGGTTATATGTAAATAAATATTTACATAAACAATTTGTGTTTGTCCTTCGGGGTAAGCCGATATATCCACAATATTCCATGTAGTCTCAAATAAATTCAACCAAAGAAAACTAAAATTGAATATTGTGTTAACTAAAATTGAATTTACACCCCATCATATTCAAGATATACCACAAATAATTAACTAATGGGAAATGAACTGTAATAAATCGGTTAATAGAAAGGCAATGTGATTTGAATCAAATGCAGACCCAGGTAACGATTTAGGTTTTATAGATCCAGATCACCAATTTCTCGGAACCGCATCCGCCATAAACGGATATTTATTTCACTACAACCCTTTTCACGATACCCTCAATTCAAAATCCGGCCAGATCGATCTCTGAAACAATAAAAAGCCAAACCTAATTATAAATCGCGCCGTAAAAAAATGGCCCTTTTGGCCATAGCCTCCCTTTCAAGGCACAATCTTCGATCTAAGTCGACCATAAAGGTGTGAAAATAAGGCCTAACGGAACCATGCAGAGATCTTCGTCTGAACATTTTCTACGTAGACCGAAACGTTATCGGCCGGTAATCGATAGATTACCGATTCAAGAAGCTTAATTATTTTATAGGCCTCATCTTTCCAACAATAAAAAACACCAGTGGCTGATTAACATAAGAATCGGGGCAAAGATCAAATCTCCGATACTTAGAAATTGGTTTAGAGCTCTTTAACGTTAAACAATGAACAGTTTCACGCCTATTCGAGGGATTGTTAATTAGTACAGCGACTCACGTCGTTTATTTTTTCCTTTTCTTTCTCTGTGGGTTGCAGATTGCAATTTTTTTTGTTTTTCTATTCGCCTAAATATTGTGATCGATATCGTTGTCTCCTGCAGCGCTTTTAAACTGGGTGGTAACAAACCAAAAAATTCTACTTTTTTTGGAAGAGATTGATATCCGAGTTAATTACATTTGCAGTGTTCTGACTTTCTGATAGAACATTAAACAATTTCTATTTTTCACATAGTTTTTTATAGATGTATATGTTACCGTATTACATTACATATAACATTTATAACTAGAAAAAAAAATGTTCAAAATGACCCACTCATTTATATACAGGGCGAAAGAAAATAACTTTCGTAAATTTAACTAGCAGACTAATTTTAGATGATTTGAATAAAAAGAAATCCTTACAATAACGGTCCAAAACCTAAGGCTTTTTGCAAAAAAATATTGTTAACATTATTAAATCAGGAATCGAAAACCTATGATTAGAATTAACATTTTATGCAAATTTGTAAAAAAACTAATTTAGCAAATATTAACTGTTCATTACTGAACGAATAAACTACAATTAAACTAATAAACATTGTTTAAAACAATTTTTTAAAACTATGCATCACCTCATACATCAGCCGATGTCAACGTGACAACGTCGCCTGAATTTAAAATGGCGACCAAAATTTTTTCAATGTTAGGGCGAGCATAAAATTTCCAACCGAAACCAAAAATGTATTCTGTACGCCAATATCAAAATATGCTTCTTATTACGGAGAATCTCGTATTAAGAAGAATCTGTTTTTTACAGCTACCGACCAAACCATAAATCATGTTTCTTAATATAACGTGAACCGTTTAAAACCTGTTATTGTTTTAGTGCTAGTAATTTCAACTTTGATATTAAACGGCAATAATGTGAAAGTTTTCTTTTTTTTTGTAACAGAACAAACCAAATTTATCAATATTATATTAATATAATATATTTATGAAATTTTTACTTTTTTATAGGAAAATATGGAAGTGAATTGATAACTAATACATAGAGAGAGATATTGAAATAAATTTAAACTCTCCGGTGGCGATCAATAACAACATTTGATGGCAGTTTTGACGACAAACGCCATCTATGAGAAGTTAAAAGTAAAATTTTCATCCAAGAAGTCGGTTTCTAGTATAACCCCAACAAAAGAGAAAAAGTAAACGAAAATCTTAAATAAATGTAATCTTAATAAAAATTATTCTACAAATTTCTCAACATCAATTGCTGTTCTCACGTAGCAGCAATTATCTATTTCCATCACATGATAGATATTTGTCAAAAATTGAAAGCGGACCGAAATTTTGAGTCATATTTTTAACAATAACACTGTGTTAAAATTAATGAGGATAGTAACAAAGACTAATACTATTTAATTTGTTCGTGCTATAATACACATTTATTGTTAAAAAAATAAAATATATATATATATATATATATATATATATATATATATATATATATATATATATATATATATATATATATATATATATATATATATATATATATATATATATATATATATATATATATATATATATATATATATATATATATATATATATATATATATATATATATATATATATATATATATATATATATATATATATATATATATATATATATATATATTGGGCAACAAAACCCAAAGTTTTCCAAAAAAATCAGTTTTCAAATTTTTTCACAATGTTACACCAAATCGAAAAAAATGTAAAAATTCCCTAGTATAGGCGAGTATAAAAATGTTTTCTGTTTTAATTTGGTGCTTGCATGTCTGAGGAACATAGTCAAAAAAAATATTTTGGTTTTATAGAAAATCGAGTTTATATTTGAAAATCATAAAAAAATATATTCTTGTCTTTTACTTCCTAGTATTTTTACCAGAATGATTCCCCAAGTGTCGATAGAAAACGCAGTGGGGCCAGATTCGGCATACTTATCCAGCTATACCATCTACGAATGTTATTTCCCTTACATCCTGTAGTGAGTGAGAATACAATTAGTTGCAAAATTTTGTTTAGTCGGGGAGTTATGATATGTCCTCGAGTAAGATATATGTCAACAAATAAGTAATCTAAATTAACAAATGATTTATTATTTCAGTTCTACTAGTGGATTAGCCAATAATAAATAATGATATGTTGGTCAACTTCGAATTACACATCCATTGATCAAATGAGATGATGAATTTAGCCTGATGATTGTTTAAGAGTTTACTATCAATAATGATAGACATTATTAAACATTTGACGAAAACAAAAATTTGACCATCATCACGAGCAATGAAGCTCACTTTCTCTTAAATGTGTTGGTCAAAAAACCAAACTACCGATTTTAGGCCTTAGAAAATCCTTTTTAATTACACCAGAGACCACTATGCAGCCTAAAAACAACGTTGTAAGTGGAGTTGATAAGTGCGACATTTTCGAGCAATTTTTTTGACTGAAGAATCTCAGCAACTGATAATTCAGCGAGCTATGTAACTATGCATGAAATCTTTTTCAAACCAAAACTTCGGAGCCTTCGGAGGCGAGGAATCAATAAGAGAGATGTGTGGTTTCAACAAGATGGGCTCATTGCTCATACGGTGAGAGCTTCCAGGAGTGTTATTTGAGCTGTTCTAGGGTCTCCTCGGTCATCGAATCTTTCTACGTATGATTTTTTTCTGTGGAAGTTCTTGAAATTACGGGTGTATGAAAGTAACCTCTTATACAGGAAGAATTGAAGACATCGATGAAAAAGCGTTGGAAAGAGTTGAAATTGGCCATCGCTTTAATGACATTTTTCCCACTTAAATAGTAATAGTGGCATGTTACATTGATTATTGTGAATTGAAAATTAATTAAGTCCTACTTTTTTATAAAAACCCCGTTTTTCGTAGACTATTTTGTATAATTATGAATGTTTAATTACATAATAATCATAACAATAAAATATTATATTTGGAGCATATTAAATATCAATGATCATGGACCTTGATGAAAAGTCACCAAAAACTAACTTTGTTGATTGATGGGGTGAATTATGTAGTGATAGGGTGCTGGGGTTGTAATTAAAGAGAATCATTTTATTAAGATGTATCATGATGATAAAGTAAATATAAAATTTTTAAATTAAACGCTTCTAATAAAATAACAGGTATATATTCATATTTCGGTGTAATATTAATTAATTTATATTAGTTTTAATGCATTTAAAATTAGCAATATTTATTTTGAAAGTATTTAAATTCAATTTATCAAATTACTTTATACAAATATAGATTATTCACAAAAAAATGAAAAAATTAAAAAGAAAAAAAAACAGATATTAAGAAAACAATAAATCTAATTTATTATTAATAATTAATTTAATAAATGCTGTATTTACTAACATAATTTTTAATCAATTTATACTTTATTATTATCAAGGCGATTACGAATATTAGAAACTAAAATAATTAACAATGACATTAAGGCAAATAAATTGAAGTATCTTAACGACATCGTTTATATGATTCATAACTAGGCCTTATAATTGAAATCAAGATGCATCATGAACAAAAACCACTTGAATAATTGCAAACCACTTAAAACCATTCAAATATGACCGTGTAATTCATTCAACTCGCTGATAGTGCTCTTGACTTAACGGGATCAAAATATTGAATAAACGATAATGGCGCTTGCCGATAAAATATTGACACTCGTTTGGTTCGACTCTCACATGAAGTTTATTTGATATTGAATCATATTGCTGTAAATTCACTGACGTTATCGTTTGATTTTTATCTTGTAAGCGCATTTAAAAATGTAGTCTCCGGTGCAAGAAATCAAAAGAATCGACCGACGTTCATAACGAAGGCTATCTTGAGATTGTATCTGGTCCGTGTATCTGAACTAAGTGTTTAACGCCGAAGCGCATTAATTGAAAATTGTTTTTTTTTTCTTTTACATTTTCTTGCATATTCAGCAAGGAAGCTCCTTTTTGAGATATCTTAATATTAATATATTTATAACCAAAAAAGTAATGAAAAAGCAGAATTTGGAGATATCAGCTTTTGTTTTTTTTTTTTTAATTTAACCTACCCCATTGTGTCATCCTAATTACCCAAGCGTACGGAAAACGTATATTCTCATTTGGGTCTTCTATTCTCATGCTGCACGAATCTGCATCTCTAGAGTTTCATCAAAGTTCGTAAAGATTTTCCATTAGTTGCTCTTTTAACGCCTATAAACAAAAATCAGCGGTGGATTAGTAATATTTATTTACATATTATTTCCTGCGGTATTTACAATGTTTAGGTTCAGATTTACTTTAATTTGCCGTCAATTGGTCAAAAGGGCAAAAAGGGCAAGAACACTTTTCTAACAAAAACAAGATTTGCGCTTTTTACGGAGATAGTTCTGTTGGGGAGACTGGACGCACTTGAATGTTGTATCATTTCTAACTTTTTGTGAAGCACAATAAAAACATTTTTTTCTCGCTTTCATCCTTTTTATTTTTTTAATGCGATTACACTCAATGCACGGGCAGAAAGCTTTTTCTGCCTTTTTTGCCAGTGATTGCGGAGACATGATGCTTCTTTTAGGGTTCTCAACCAAGCTATACATTATGGTTATCCTATAATCAAATAGATTTATTTTTTTGTTTCCAGTATATTTATTATAAAGTTAATGCGAGTTTATAAGCATTTGGGGAACAAAGTGAAGTTATTATACCATCTTAGAGTTTTTTTTTACCAAGAAAGAACTCTTCGGCGTACTTATTTGACTCTTCACATATGAATTCCCAAAATGTATCAGTAAGATATAAATCAGAAAGAAAAAATGGATAGGTTTATTACCTTCAAGTAAATTTACTCCCAGAAACCACTGCTGTCATGTAAAAGCCAAGATCTCTTGTCTTTCTTCCTCCTATCATGTTCTATCTGTAATTTCCATATATATCTCCTTCGCATCCTCATCATCTGAGCTTTGAAAATCCAACTGTTCCGCATCCGGGTCGAGGGGAATATCATTATCAGCATATACATTGCCCTCCAACTCTTCCGGCACATCTCCTCCATCATTTCGTTCAATATTTACATTTTTATCATCACATTCAATATCTTTCAAATCATCAGGTTCTCCTTGAACCAAATCTTCAGGGTCTGTTTCATCAAAAGTAAACTGCCCATCGGAATCTACAGAATCAAGGAATTGTAAAAGTGTTTCCTTCGTTAATTCTTTAATTCGGATTCCTTTTGAGGAGAATGAACAGAAACTAATTATGAACAGAAAATAATTATCAAAAATGAAAAACCATGCATGAAAATACATTGAGATTTTGGTTCTAGAAAACTTGAAAAATTAAAAAATAAACATTTACCTTTTCACTATTTTTTACAAGTTTATTTATTTATTAAGTATCGTTTAAAGATTTATTAAATTTAATTAAAAAAAAAAAAAATTACGGTCAAAAACCGTTTCAAAACTGATTATAAACAGCAGCTCTCAAACTGCATCGTACAAATATAACCTTATGAAAACTAAGAAATCAATAATGGAACCACACACTATGGAATATACAGAAATGCCAACGTAAATAATAAAAATATATTACGAGTATTAAAGAAGGAAATATTCACCCAGTATTATCAAATCTTTTTCTGAGCCACATTCGTTTTACAATTCGTTATACATCTCCTGTAATATGACGACTCGCAGGTCGAGATGCAGGGCCGCTTGTTACGGATAATACTTGCATGAGTGACCTTCCGAAGAGAGATAAGGCTTGCGTATCAATAGATGAGAGTTCGACAAGAAATTGCTCCTCAGGCTCCTCCTTACCAGTTCGACGCTGGGTAAGGTCGGATACATTCTGAGAGGTATTCTACGTTGATAACTCACCGTCTGTAGACTGCTAGACAAACTTAAGGATTACCTCAAATCGAGGGATTGATAGCCCAAAAGCTTACGACTGATAGTTCAGAGCCTACGTTCTAGTCACCTTCTAGATACCTTTTTAACTTAAATAAAATATCTAACAGTTCCTTACATCTAAAAATATAAAATGTGTATAAAATATTCGATTTGATCTGGAAGCATAAATTATTTATTATTCTTTAGTTTTCTATTCTTATTCTTAGTTTCTATTCTTAGTTATTTATTCTTCGAATAATGGAACATACGATGAGCCTTTACTTGAGTTTTGACATTTTTTAGACACTTTTGCTGCTTTCTATTTAGAACTTACAGATGCAACAGCTTTGTTTGCAGATAGTATATCGAGCTCAAGGATTAAAAGTGTTATGGCAACTCTTCTCGGGTAAGTTTCGTCGAACGAAACGTAAGTTGGAATCTTCGATAAATAGACAACACACTATCTTCCACACCATCCTTTTGAACGGTCAGTGGATGACCATTCACATTGTTCAAATAACCCTTGGCCGTAACTGACTTATATTGACCAACTACTACTTCTTGTTATATTGCATTTTCCTTAAATGCAATTTTCGTCATTTTATAAGTTTCAACTAAACATTTATAAAGCTCGGATTAAAATGTAACATGGTCTTTACTCCATTGTCGATGTTGGTTATAATAGATTTTGCGCCATTATAACTACAGTAAAAATCACAAAAACAATTACCATACCAACTGAATTAAAAAACTCTTTGCCCTGCGTTGACAAAAGTGTGACATATTATGCTAAGGAACAACGAAAGACATCGAAACTATTTACACCGGGTACTCACTGATAACGCTATTGATCTTTCTGGACGAAGACTAATGAAACTTTTTAAAAATACTATTTATATTCAATGGATTGCTAAAGCCAAAATTTATGAAGTGTGTAAATAATGTAATGGAACTGACATTTTATAATATTTGTATTCAATTGAAATTAAAATTCTACACTGTCTCCTTCAAAGTAGTTACTTTGGGGAACCACACAGCGCTGGAGATAGTTTGTCCACTATTCATAGCAGTGCTGGAGCTTAGATACTAGAATCACCTTTAGCTGGTCAGTAAATATCTTTTCAGTGTACTCCAATGTCCCAAAATAGTGTCGTTTAAAGTGAAGTTTTAATTTTGGGGAAAAAAAGTCACAGGGACTCAATTCTGGTGAATAACAAGACTGCGGAGCCACAGTAATGTTTTTACTTGCCAATAACTTGTCGGATTATCGTGATGCCGCCCCCAGGTGTTCTTGATGTTCGGTCTCACTGGATGACCTTTTTTAGAAGGCTTCCAAGAACTTCTCGGTAAAAATGCTGGTTTACAGTTTGTTGAGGCACAAATTCCTTATGCACGATCCCCTGGATATCAAGTCTGTCATTCCTATCTTTTGCGTTTCGTTTCTGAATCATATTGAAAAATTCAAGACTCATCACCCGTAATGACTTGTTCCAGAAAATAAGGAAAATTTTCAATCCGTTCCAAAAAGTCAAGACATGTTTCCCTCTTACTGTCTTTTTGATCCTGGGAAAGGTTTTTCGGAACCAATTTTTTTCATTGCCAAGAACTATGCTCAAGTCTGAAACAAAACTCGATAGAGCACCGTTCAGTTCACTAATAAAATTGCTACAGGCCACCAAGTGACTCTAGCGAGTTTAAACTCGTACTGAAGACACTTCAGATGTTAACCTGCCTCCAAAACGAAAACCAATAGTGTTGGCCGATGGAACGCAACGTCTCCAGTCTCATTACTTTATTTACACATTCTAATTTCTAATAGCTTAAATGTTATAATTTAGTATGAAGATTATAATTTTTGTATTAAGTTTAAATTTATTAATTTACCGACTAAACTTTTCTCTCTATGAGCACTGTCACTATAAAGGCAATTTTAAATCATGTTTTTGAATATTATTTCCTTTCAGTAAACATATATGAATAACATGGATTTTCTCACCTCAAGATTGTTGCCTCGGTAAAAAAATTTAATATATTGTTTAGCAATTACCAGTATTGTGCCTGCGTCTTAAAGTAGTTACAAGACAACAATTCACATGATTTACGATATAATCATGGCGTTTATGGAGGCGGTACCAGTGTTTATTCTTGGATTTAAGGACCGTAAAAATTTGCCATGGTAAAATAGAGTGGTCAAGTAGTGAATTGTACTTTATTACAATTTTATTGCTAAAATTTTATACTTAATAAATTTTATTGGGGTCTCGATAAAAAAAAACTTAAACTTTTTAATGAACCTCAATGTGACACAACATTTGTTAGTTATTAAAATGTTTATCGCGAAGGGCGAATAAATTTTACGACCATCTCAAATTTATAGCAGAATGATATTGAATCAATTCATTTATAAATCCCACGCAATTAACAAAATACAAATTATAATGTTTATCACCTCGTTTTTTTTGGAGTTTGCATTTTATATACTACTCCATAAAATGTTTCAACGTTATTTAAACTAGTAAGGTGTTGATTGCTTTATTGTCATTCTCAAATAAAAAGAAATATATTGAAATAGTATGAAACGGGTGGGGCAAGTATCACGCTACCGTTTTAATTATCTATAACTCTTAAAAGTTACAAGACAGAATCTTTTTTTCTGATATGTTTATTTCGATGTTTATTTCGTTTTTAAATTTTGTGTTGAATACTTTTTGTAAATTATCAATCAAATATGAGCCATTAGCAGCATGTAAAACTTGTTGCCCTATTTTTTTTTCCCTGGCATAACTTATATCAACATATCCTGTGTTAATGCAGCGATTTCAGCACGGATGTCCTTGAGTTGCTGTATGGTTTGATGCTTATCCTTAAAACTTTCCCTTCAAAAATCTGCATAAAAATAATCCGTAGCCGTCAAATTAATTATGCATAAAAATTGTTAATTTTCTAGAAGTTTATGATAGCATTAACCATAATTAAGTTATAATATTATTAAGTTATAATATTGAAGTTTTGAAAAATTTTAATGTTATAAGGAAACATATGCAAGTCGCCTAATCGATGTTCTTGGAGACTCCGCCACACTTTCTTCCGTGTTATTTCGTTATTACACTAGTGTAATATTTTCATGGCTTTATGCGATTCCTCAACTTCTGAAGCATGGCATATCCCCAACTGATTGCAAATTGCTTGAATGAACGAGAAATTGCCGCTTTATGAAGCGCCCAAAGAATTACAACAATTTAATTTCGTTTTTTTAGCAAATATTTATCGACAATAAAACTGCACGTCTTCAACCAGACCCAAACTCATTGTTATAAATATCACACAAAAAATGGCGCCAAAACAAAATGGTAGGATAATACCTGCCCCGCCGTTTATTTCCCTTCACCTATAATTTCCAAATTTATAAAAATTCCAAACAAATTTATTTTTGGCGTATGCTAAGTAAGCTACGTAGTATTCTTGTGGTTCTGCTAAAGGTGCCAAAATCCAACATTGTGTACCCTTTACTGCTTCCTTATTTGGGGCTTTTAGGCAAAATTTAACTTATGCTTTAGAATTAGACTGACCGGTGAGATCCCCAGATGTATGGTTAATAGATCATGTATAGCATGGGGCAGGAGGGAGGGGGAGTGGGGAGTGATAAAAAGAAAAATAGAAGTAACAAACAGAATGTAATAAAAATGATAAAATATATGCAGAAATTGAACAAAAGTAAGTAAAATATTTAGTTGAGTCAGTGAGTTCAAAAACAGTACAAGTCCAAAAATCTCATTTTGAGATAATCAACAATATTGTGATTTGAAAGTTGTCTGACATACGATTGATATATAAAATAAAACATAATTTGTTGTCCCATTATTGAAATACTTTTTTTGTTCAAAGAGCAAACATGCATTCTTACAATGTCCGTTCTAAGAAAAATTATGATGTACCAATTGTGAGAACTACTGGTCTTCAGAAGATATTGTTTTGAGAAGGGGTTTGCCTCTTCAATGCTTTGCCCGCTCACGATCAAGTGTTTATTTATTTATTTATTAATTAATTAATTTATTTATTTATCTACTTATGTATGTATTTATTTATTTATTTATTTATTTATTAATTTATTTATTTATGTATTTATGTATGTATTTATTTATTTATTTATTTATTTATTTATTTATTTTTTATTTATTAATTAATTAATTTATTTATTTATCTATTTATGTATGTTTTTATTTATTTATTAATTTATTAATTTATTTATTTATTTATTTATTTATTTATTTATCAGATAACTGTCCTTTTCATTTTTTGGTCTATTGTTCCATAAATTTGTGATAATTTCCAGTTTTCCGCTGCCTAAAAATTTAGTCGTACATTTATGTTTGCAAGAATAATCTGCTCCAGTACGTTTAGATTGAACTACTTTACCTATACTGTTAATATACACTGTTCAGACGAGCAACAAAGTTTTACCCAAGTTTCGGGGTGAGCTTATCGTTTATTTCCTCTGATTCTTCGTCACTGCTTTCTTCCTGTAGAACTAGTAGACCACTCATTGTAACTGACTACAGTACTAATTTAATAAAATTTATAAAAGAAACATTTATAAAAATATTAAGAGCCACAAACATTTTCCCTCTGACAACATTCACAAAATAAATACTAAATAGAATGATGAAATAATAGCGACTGTAAACAAACAAAATGCGCATGATCAAACTAAAGACAAATGCTTGAAAGGGAAGAACAGTACTAGTCCTCGATTTGTAGTGTTTTTCCACTCATTGCAAGGCTAGACTGGCTGAATTACCAATACATTTTCGTCAACATGTACTGTTTCTAGTTTCAACTCATTATTTTTCATATATAAAGCAATTTTACAACAAAAATTATAAATTGCCAAATTTGGACTTATACTGGTTTTGGACTCACTGATTCAGTTATAAGTAAAACAAATTGAAGTAATATAAATGGCCGGTCGCTTTGGTGCGGACGGTAAGAGCAGCGGCCTGCCACTGCTGTGCCGAAACCGCATTGGAGCGGTAGTTGGTTCGATTCCAGCGCTCGGAAGGTTGTTTTTCTTTCTTTCTTCTGTCTGTTTACTTCGTAAATATTTGTGATTGTTTCTAGGCAAGAGTGTAAAATCTGACAAACGAATTACCCCTCAGTCACGCCAGTTAAAGGCTGGGTAAGGCCGGATGCCTTCTGAGAAGTGTTCTACGTTGGTCACTCGCCAGTCGGTAGGTTTCCTGATAGAATTATGGGTAGGCACATAACCAAGGGTTTATAGTCTGAGGGGGGTGCTGGCCTGGGTTTGTCGGAAGCTAATGACCGTGGTGCGGAACCCACGTTAAGCTGTAGGTCCAGTCGCTAAATAGCCTAGTTGCTGATGCGCCTCTAACTTTTTAACACTTTACCTTTTTTACCTTTTTAATATAAATGATTGAAAGGCTAACAGCTGCAGAACATGACATCTTAACTAATGAAATGTTTAGGATCATGGCGCAGAAATGCAAAGAGGTCCCCTTAACAAGATCTTCAAATAATGGACAATATACCTCGCGGCTTGGAAATAGTTATCATACTGCCAATATTCAAAAAGTCGATAGGACTATTAACTAGAACTAAAGAGGTTTTACTTTACTGAGCATACCAGTGGCAACTCGTGAGGTGGGGCGTAGGAGCGCCGCCTCTCCAGCATTTATTTATCATAATAAACAATTTTTCCATAGTAAAACACCATATTTTATTTTTGTTCAGTTTCTTTCCTTTAACTCATTTTTCTGGTTCACCTACTGTATAGGGTGTCAATAGCGCGAAAAGTAAAAAGTAGGAACGGGAAAGCAAAAAAATCTTCAGGAGCACTATTTTCTTCTACGCCCTCTCACTTTAAAAACCCACGAGCTGCCACTGAAACATACCCACCAAAGTAGATAAGTAGAAAAACCACGGACTGGAATAACGGTTAAGAAAGAAAATCGAACATCAACAAGAACAATCATAAAGTGGCTTCAGACGGGAATATATTACAAAATTATTTAATTACTTTTAAACAACTGATAGAATGGATGATAAAGTAAGAAATACACGTTGCTTTAGCTGATATTGAAAAAAATACAGCATACTTTCACGAGAGGCACTATATAAAAGTTTAGATAAGAGAAATGTGCTATTAAATTTGAAATACAACAGCAACGCCAACTAATTTAGGAACTAAAGCAGGCTGTTTTGACATTATAGCTATACAAGCAAATGTGACATTATTATTACAAAATTTTAATTTCAATTAAAAAATATTTTCTGGTTTGTAAAATGTAAATAAATAAACTTAGTTTCCATGGTTTTCTTTCGGATCAGCTAAA
Source organism: Cosmopolites sordidus (assembly GCA_031761425.1). Taxonomy (NCBI): domain Eukaryota; kingdom Metazoa; phylum Arthropoda; class Insecta; order Coleoptera; family Curculionidae; genus Cosmopolites; species Cosmopolites sordidus. The sequence goes on from JARFXV010001295.1 coordinate 16,993, forward strand.
ATCAGTAAGTATAAGAAAACAAAATAGCTGATACAAATTAGGTTAAGTAATGTTATATGTCAAGACGTTAATTATTGAATAATAATATTTAGAAAAAATGCATAAAAAATTAATTGTAGTCTCAATTCATATTGGCGATTCATATTAACATATATCTTAATTATGAAAAAATCCATTAGATGGCTCACCTGTAATTATTTACTGTCCGTTCCACAAAACGTTTGCGTCTGAAATAGTAAATAAATAACGATAAATTAAATAAATAAAATCGACTAAAATAAATGTTTTTACATCGTCAACCGTAAAAAATTATTTTGATAACCTTTTTTTACGAAATTTCCCAATACTTATTTTTATTTTTTATTATTTTATTATATTAATTTTTTGGTGATTTTTATAGTAGAATTTTTATTGCTATAATTTGAGGTAAATAAGTTTGGATATTATTTTAATTTATTTAAATTAATTTAAGCCTAATTTTTTTAAATAATCGACCATCATTTTCAGATTATTAATATTGATATCATATAAAATTATATATACTATTTTTGTATATTTATATACATGTTCAAAATTGAGGCATCACTGGAACTTAATTCAAAGTCTGACTTTTTACCACCAATGAAATGATCATTGCATATAACATCGACTGTTTTTGGATGCCACGTAGTTCGATAGATAATTGATAAAAAATAAATAAAATAATTATTTAATTCTCTTATAGAAAACATGTGACATTATTCCAAAAAATAAGGTTATAGTAATATTTACTTTTTTCTCTTTATTGCTGCTATGCATTTTTTCTCTCATTTAACTTTCAACTTGCAACCGGAAACTTATAAAATAGACACTTTCGTCTTCTGCTATTATTCTTACAATTTACAAGAAAACTACGAAGAGCCATTTAATTTATTTTAATTATTTTATTTAAAAATATAATTCTAATACGCTATATTGGTCATTCCTTAAACACGATCATTCCTTCAGAGGCTCAAGGCTGAAAACCACTCTCGGGAGATACTCGCTAACGTTTTGAAAGTTGCTAAAGGAATGAGCAAAGCACCCAGGAGAAGCCCGAGTACATGCAACTTTTCAAGCATATAACCGGTGATTTTTTAGTGTGTCCGAACATCCAATTTCGGCCGCTGTCAAACGAACTGTAAGTTTTGTGCGCCTTTAGTATCAAAATTATTCAGTATAGTCTGCCAAATCATCATGGAACGTGTAACATCAGAACAACGTTTAAAAATTGTCGAAATTTGCTATCAAAATCATTGTTATCTACGCCGAACTTATAGAATATATGAATTTTATGGTCCACTTAATTTTGCCCATCCAAGCGATGTATGCCCTGAATTATTGACAAAGTATGAATGCATTTCACGCTGCTCGATATTAAAACAAATGCAAGATAAGAAACTGTGTGTTCCGAAGAAAATATCGCCGCTGTTGCTGGTGAATCGCCAGTGTTGATGAAGATCCACATTTAATTCGTCGCCGTTTGGAGGAAGTCTTATTCAAGGAATAGGATCAATATCTATAATGGGATCAATAGGAATAATCTTATTCAGGGAAGTATTATTCAACTATGTGGAAAATTTGCATAAAGATCTTGATATGGTGCTTTAAAAATCCAGTTTGTCCCAGAACCCAAGTTGCAAAACCATCGTCTGCGGCGGCATCATACGTTTGGTGAATGGGCTCAAAATCAATTACAATTTGACCCAAAATTTGCAGCACTTGGAGTCAAAATAATACGCAAATGATACAAACAATTAAGGTTGTATCCAGAAAAATGCACCGTATGATGTGGTTTGTACGCTGGTGACATCATTGGGCCTTATTTATTTAAAAATCAAGCTAGAGAGCATGTTATCATTAATGGAGATCGTTCGTTATAAAACGATAATCAATGGTTATATAATTCGAAATTTGAGTGGTAATGATCTGGAGGAGATGTAATTCCAACAGGACCACGTGTCATATAGCCAAGGCAACAATCGATTTATTGTCTGAACATTTCGATGAGATCTGTTAATTGGCTACCAAGGTCATGTTATTTAACGACTCTAAATTTTTATTTTCTTTAGGGTTATGTTAAATTTTTTGTCTATGCCAACAAAACCAGCAGCAGCAAACAAATGCCGCCTTGGAAGCCAACATAACTGGAACAATGGCGGACATAAAAGCCCAATTGCTTGAAGAAGTCGTCGGAAATTGGAAAAAAAATAGAAATTTTTATATATATATATATATATATATATATATATATATATATATATATATATATATATATATATATATATATATATACCCACCAGTCGAAGCGGACAACACTTGCCAAAAATGCCAAATGAGATATTGGCGAAACGTCGTGACTCTTTATAGAATGAACGGATCGACACCCGAAATGATTTAGGAACATATCTACCTAGGTAACATAAAGATAACTTATTGCCTGTGATTGTTACTGTTTCTAAATCATGTGATTTTTCATGCTTTAAGATAGTATAATTTAAACTTTAATCATAAAAACTTTTATAATTTCTTGAATAATTGCCAGGATTGTAGCTTTGATTCCATGGTAAACCACATTTTTTTAAATTATTTAACATATGTTTTCTTAGCAGTGATAAATCAATAAATGTCTACTTTTGTAAAAAAAAAGTAATAAATACCATCAATCCCAAAGCAATTACAAAATTATTTAGGCTCTTATTCAAGATTTTGACATCGAAAACGAGGTGAGTGTGTTCTCACGTCTTGATCGATCTTCGGTTCTAGATACTTCACATGTCATATTGGATTATTCGTTACTCGCTGCCGATCGAGAAAATTTTATTGAAAGTATTGATTCATATAAAGAGCATCAGATAAGGTACCGTGATTTGCCATTAAGATATGTAATTAATTAACATTTCATTCAAGGCAACGATCGATTGATAAGCGGCGGTATGTTACTAAATATATATTATCCCCTGCAATTACTCTTACATTCGATAAATTTCTTAATATTTTTTGTATTCCTTTTTATTGTGTTTTCAAAAGTTAATTGTTAAAGTTAAAAGCTATGTAGTTATACAAAAATTTGAAAGGGAATGTAACTTTATAACTTAAGGGGGAGAGAGAAACGCATATAGTTTATGTAAATATATATTTAGTCTACAAATTTTTGCCGACTTAGTTGTAGGTCCATAATGCCTTCTTGCCTAAAAACATGTTGTTTTCCGTTTTAAAAGATTTTCCATTAAACAATTTTGGAGAGGATGGACCAGATGGTAGTTAGAGAGAGGGATGTCGGCTGAATATGGTGGTTGGGACAAAATATCCCAATTGAGGTTCATTAATTTTTTTCAGGTTCTGATTGATGAGTCTGGTCGTGCATTGCAATAATGAAACACGACGCCTTTCCTGTTTGCTAACACTAGAGGTCAAGATGATGGTTTGGTAGTGTAGAAGAAGTTCAAAGTGCATGTATCTCTTGCAATCCCACTAAATGCAAGGCATAATTTTCTTGATGAAGGCCGTTTTTCTCCATACTTAAAACCTCTGACCCAGGCAGCCCCCAATATTTTTTTTCATTACACGTAGTTGTACACAATCTACTTTTCATCAATAGTTACCATCCGCTTGAGAAATGGCACTTTCTCCTGTAAAGCATACATCGCTAAATCTAGCTGCAATGAGGAATAAAGTGTGCATTAAAACACAATGAGCGACGAGTAAAAATAAAAAGTTTCTTATCTAACTTTTCATATTAGGAAAAGAAAAATAGTGTGCGTAAAAAAATTAAAACAAACATTGGAAATTCAATGTTACGATCCCGTTAAATACTTTTTAAAATTTATTCTTCCCTCTATATGAGAACGGATCAACCGATTTCAGTTTTGTAAACGTAGTTTTATAAGGATTTTCAAGACCTTTAAAATGATATCTTACAAGATAGGGGTTGCTATTCAAAATTTTTAGATGGAGATGACTGGAGGTAAGGAGGTGAAACATAAAATATAAGGAGCATTGGTTTTGAACTTCCCCATCGACATCATATTAAATTAACGTGTTTTTTGCTAGAGCTAATTTTCATTGCTAAAATAAATAATGATAGCTACTTTTGAAATGAAGGCACTGTATAAGAAAACGAAGTATGATTATGTCATAGAAAACCATACACAAACATATGAGTGAGGTACATGACAAACTTAAAAATTTTAATAGCGGTAAATATTTTTTAGATTGTTTTCGCAAATAAGATATTTATTATGCAATATGTAACTGAAAAAGAAAAAAACAATCAGTGAAAGTGCTCATCACCAATGAAATTTCGGACATATTATATAATAATTTTTTTTGATGTCGTTAACAGGCCATTTTAGACCGATGGCTTTATGTGTATTAACCGCGTCCAAAAATTGTATATTAACTCGATGCGATCTTATCCCCTTTTTTTTCCGACCGAGCACGGGAGTTGAACCTGCTACCAAGCTGCCAAGACTCATCGCCTTAACAACTGCGCCTACGCGAAGTGTACTATTCAATCATACAAATTAATAACGTTCAAGTTCTGTTCGAGAGTAAAACATTTCCAAGTGGTGCCATTTCCAAAAGAAAATATAATATTATATAAAAAAATATCATATAAAAGATAGTTAAAAATAGCTAGCAGTCCACTCAGAATTTCCCCGATCCGCAATCTCACATTTTCAAGTTTTGCTGCCTGCCAAAATACGTGGTTTTTTTTCTTGATGGGTCGCAGGTATTTGTCGAAAACTACAAATAATTTAAGAAACTATTTTCAACATATAGTTCTATTGCCGAACTTAAAAAAGAATTTGGTGCCCCAGAAGCACGTAACCCAACCAACTTTCTAAATAAAGCGTATATAGTATCAGTTCTCATTGATAGAAGCAAAACAATCATCTCACCAAAACAGGTATCTCATTTCAAGCTGGTTCAAATTACACAGGTCGACATGATTTTTATAACATTGATGAGAATGGTCTTTCTGCGTTTTACTTAGATATTTCTTTAAACACCTTTTCCTAGCACGTTCCATTTTCAAGAGCCTGCTTCGCCTTTATATTATAAGTTCATTAAAATTATTTATACCTGACTTTGGACTGGACAATGTAGAAATTATCACAAGGCCGTAGAGGGGAGTATTCTACGAATTTTTAACGGCAGTTTTGTTGTTTTCTATAGATTAGTTTGTTTCTGTTGTTTTCTATAGATTAGTTTGTTTACAGTACAGTCAAGTCTGGTGAGTAAGCCGCATGCAATTAAACGCCTCAATTATTTCCTTGACCAGTTTTGTTAGGTGTGATGCTGCCTTATTATGAAGCAAAATCACTTTATATTGCCTTTTTTGGTATACTGGTCGTTTTTTATTCAAAATCTAATTTAAATCGATCATTTATTATCGGTAGCGTTCAGTATTAATGGTTTCGTCAGGTTTTTGCAACTCATAATAGATCACACTCTTTTGATCCCACCAAACATAGAGCGTTGTCTTACGTCCATAGCGATTTGGCCTTGCAGTCGATGTCGATGGTTCGCCAGGAGTTACCCATAATCTTTCACACTGAGGATTCTCAAAATATATCCACTTTTTATCGCCAGTCACAATGCGATAGAGAAATTACTTTCTTTTATACTTGGCGAGCAGCATTTCACAAGTGGTTCCTTCGGTTTTCCTGCTGCCTTTCATTACTTCATGTGGAACCCATTGCTCAATTTTCTGAATCTTTCGCCTTTAATTAATCTGCAAGTTCTTGTTGCATTTGAGCGTTATGCTCATCCAACAATGTTTGCAATTCGCTGTCTTCAAACTTTTTCGGTGATCTTCCACGTTTCTCGTTTCTCACGTCTAAATTGCCACTTTTGAATTTTTTAAACTATTCAATTCTTTGAATGCATGTGGTTTTCTTCAAATGGTAACAGAAAATCAATACTGTCCGCAAATCGTACTTTTCAAGCACAAAATTCGACATCTTCAACGCTATTACAAACTATGCTGTTGTATGAAACTTGTAGTGTTGTGAGTTGAAAATCTTTGTCAGATGTCAATAAGAAAATCAGATGTCAATGACGCGATTTGCCGATAACTACATGGATACCCTATCTATGGGCAAATTCCGGTTTTATATTTACAGACCTGGTAGTACAGCATCACATATATTCGGTCCAGTTTTTTAAATTCACAGTACATAGTTTCATAGTTCACCATAATTTTTTTTCCAACACATGTCACACTGGACACATCTTACAGCAAATCATAACGCTGAGTTGCATTTCCGGAAAATATGGTTGCGCTGCTTATTAGTATGTGTCATATTTGTGTGCAACGAGAATATGTTGTACCACTGATACTTATAAAATGTTGGCAGCAAAAATACTTAAATATTAATTAATGCAGTTGCTACGACGGATTCGTGTAACACTTTTTTTTTGTTTATTTATTATTTGGCAATCAGAATTACACATATTCGTATAACATTTGATAATCTATCTATTTTTAACTTTTTTTTCTACCCTTTATAGTATGTTTGCTTTGAAATGATAGTGACGTAAAAGCACGGAACTATAAAAAGTTTACAACTTATATTATATTCTAGATATATACATTTCCAATTATTTAAAAATAGTATAATATAGCATATCTAAATTGATTAATTATAATGAAAAACTTCGCTGGTGGCAGTGAAACGCAAATATAGAAACGATCCAATGTTGCCTTTTAACAAAATATTTGATATGAGGTTTTCAAAAATGAGAAAAGCCGGCGGTTACAGGTTTCACGGGCAATTCAAAATTAACTCGTCCGCAACGTAGAATCGGATATTTTAGGATTAACGTATTTAGTAGCGTAAATGAATTCGTAACAGGCCACTTCAAAAAATCGATAATCCCTCCTTATGACCAATAATTTCGGCAGTTTTGTAGCTTCCTAACTATGACAGGCGCAAAATCGCGGCACCGTAAACCTTTTCAATAGGTAATCGCGTGGTCAACCGTATCGATCTACCACATTCGGACATTTTTTGACCGCACTTTTCGCACCCGTGTTGAAAACTTTGCCGATTGTTGTGGTAGATTAGCGAGGACAATACTACACATGACATGGTGAATTTGCGGAATGTACAGGGTTGCATTGTACAAATTATATATATATATATATATATATATATATATATATATATATATATATATATATATATATATATATATATATATATATATATATAATTTGTAGAATAAGAATAGCAGCGAGATATCTGAAGGTGTGTCGCGACAAGTTTTAGTTTCCAATTGGATTGTATATAAGACACTAAAAGAGCAACTACTCTACCCTTATTATGCACAAAAACTAGAAGCATTCTTACTCGCTGTGAGAGAAGAACAATATCATCTGCGAATCTAAGATGGCTTAGGTATGCATCATTGATTTTTTCTTTAAAATTGGCAACGTCGCATCCTCGTGATAATTTGGAAAACCAAATTCGAAAATTGTAATATTCTTATAGCAAAAATATATTCTTATAGCCTTCCGTACATTTCAGCATACATTTGGTTTGTTTTGTTACAAAGAAAAAGAAAACTTACACATTACTGTCGTTTAATATCAAAGACATTTCGAACTCTAATTTTTCACACTATAACATGTTAATAACGTCTCATTAAGAAACACATAATTAATTGTTCTATTAAATTAGATGCTCAAAATGTCCACCACTTGAGTATCTGCAAGCCTGGCACCGTTGAAAACCCGAAAACGTTGAATAAATCTTGGCATACGTCTAATTTCGTCGACACCAGTAAAAATACATTGTTGCAAACCAGTTTTATCTTTTATTTTAGATTTATAAACCAAATTTATTTTTCATTTCTTAATAAATTCCTTCCCATTTAATCTTCGGGGTTAATCAAATGTAAATCAATTTCAGCCCATAGATTAATCCAAAATTCATAGTTGCTTTGAAAGTTATGAAAATTCCAAATGCCATTCCTCGTCGTTCAAGCTTCGTCGGTTGATAAAATATTGAAATATTTGAATTTTTGTGGATTTAACCAATAAACTATTCACAATATGTTTAGCTGGTTGACAAATTAGCGAGTAAGAATGCTTCTAGTTTTTGTGCATAATAAGGGTAGAGTAGTTGCTCTTTTAGTGTCTTATTATATACAATCCAATTGGAAACTAAAACTTGTTGCGAAACACTTGATGTAAACGCAACACAACACTTGAGCAAACATGATGTAAATTAGTCCTTCAGACTTCAGGTCCTTCAGATATCTCGCTGCTATTCTTATTCTACAAATTTTGGAAGCGCCCTTATCCAAAAATATTTGAGAAACTGGGGCATGTGTTTGCGGAGTTAACAGATGCACTTCTGGATATCGTTGCTAGAAAAGGGTTCGAAATTTAGGAGAGCTTCTCCGTAAATAAGCGGCAAATCTACATAAATATATGTAGTTAGCTATAATATATATATATATATATATATATATATATATATATATATATATATATATATATATATATATATATATATATATATATATGTATATATATATATATATATATATATATATATATATATATATATATATATATATATATATATATATATATATATATATATATATATATATATATAAATACCGAAATAGAATTTCGGTGGCCTACTTTAGAGTCCTTTTTCCGACGGGATTATTAAATTTGCGTACATAATACATTTTTATTTTCAATAGAACTTAAATAAACCTACTGCTATACATTAAATTAATTTTAAAATTCAGCCGAAATTAAACCAATTAAAATTGTCACATCGATCTTGGCTAATATAGGACATGATTCTTAATTAAAAAAAAATGGTTTATAAATTTTCATCAGTTTATTTGTAGTTTATTCGTTAAATAATAACCAATTAATATTTGCCAAATATGTTTTTCATCTGTGTTTAATATGTTAAATATTTTCCAGTTCTGTGTATCTTTAGGTTTTTGACATTTAAGCTGAGGATGATTGCGGCATTTTCTTGATAGAAATTCTTACTCATAGAATTCTTTTTAATTCTGTCAACTTTGGTTTAGTTATACAATTTTTCACCTATATATATATATATATATATATATATATATATATATATATATATATATATATATATATATATATATATATATATATAGGCACCAATTTACACCTATATATATATATATATATATATATATATATATATATATATATATATATATATATATATATATATATACATATATATTAGATTAGCATAAAAATGTAAATTGGTGCCTACTTCTAAAGATATTGCAATATTCTTTGGTTCGGACTGTTTTAAATTTTGAAAATATTCTGTATTTTTCACAGAATAATATTCTAGATTACTCATTTTTCTATATTCGATAAGTCTCATAATATACCGCATTACACTTTAGTTAACCACAAGAAGTTCACTGAGAATTGAAAATGATAGTCAAATGGAAGAAGATTATTATTAGGAAACGAAGAAAAAATAAATATATGGTTTGCATTCATTTTCATTGTAACTTGGGAAAAATAATAAAAGCATAGGCTAGTTTACAACTATACCATCATTCACCATGCTAGTATTGATTAGAACGATTTTAAATAATTATATGTAGATATTGGTTATGAATATGAAGAATATGTTTTTGTCCGGTCCTGATACAAAACACATTCCAACATCCATTACACGAAATCACACCGAAGCAATATAAATTTCCCAGTTTTACATTTTAGCCTATTTGTATGCGCTTTGTATTCATCAATGGACCCGAGGTGTCAACTGTATTCTCTTTTCGGATTCCCAGGGTCGCACTCCTCCATCACGGACAATGTGGCCTCACGCCTCACTTTCAATGAATGCAATTAAAGTCCATTCTTTAAACTTCTTTTCGTGTTCTTATGCCAATAGTGATTTTAACACTATTTCTTTCTAGAGATTACCGGTCAAGAATTTGTAAAAGAAACGTTCCATCAATCGTTGAAGCGAAACAGGCCCTCTAGACAAAAAACTATTGGTTTCAGATGTTTCGTAGAAAAGATTACCTAAAAACGTTACATTTGGGTTGTTTATGGGGGTTTCGAGTGGGTATATTCGAAAATCATTAAAATATAATTATTTGTGCATTCAGAATTCGAATAACCACTAATCTAGGCAAGGCACTCTATGTTAAGGAGATTATTATACGAAATAAATGAAATATCACCTTCTAATATATATATATATATATATATATATATATATATATATATATATATATATATATATATGTATGCATATGTAGAGATATGTAGATATATGTAGATATATCTAGATATATGTAGATATATGTAGATATTGTAGATATATATATAGCTATATGTAGAAATACGTAGATATAAGTAGATAGAGGTAACTGACTGTTTTAATAATCAGACGTTGATGCCTATCATCCTCTCTAGCATTTCGATGCTCTACTGTGAGTCTACCTGACGAGCTAACTGAACCGGCTTGCTTTATTGCAGTGCGTATTTGTACTTTTTCAGTTCATTTATGTATCACTTTTATATTTGTTCTGCAATGGCTATGATCTCGTGTATTAGCTTTGTTAATTTCTGGTTTACTTCCTTTTCTCATATTATCGTGATGAAGCATATTGTTAGTAATTTATAATATACATTTCAACGGTCAAAGTCCAATGATTTTCTCCGTTTTAGACTTCGCACTTCTCCGCCGTTGCTCAGGACGCTTAAAGCTAGCGGATTGAGATGAATTAATGAAATTTTATTTTTATTTATAGTACACGATAAACTTTTCAGAATATTTTGTCGGTTATTTTCTATGTTGTGAAATGGTGTACAGGTTAGTGTGGAAGGTTAAATATTAACTATTCTAACTTAGGTACTCGAGGTTAAGAAGCTATTATACGTGGATTAACACTTTTCAAACGAACTAGGCTTACTTTATATTTTAAGCAACTTATATCTTTAATTCTTATTATCTTCCAGTATACGTTCTAAGCAGATTATCACTTTTCAAAATAACTAGACTTACTGAGAATATATTTTAAACAACCTATATTTTTAATTCTATCGTCTTTTATGCGTTTTAAATATATTTTTCGGCAATAAAAAAATGGTAGAAATATGATAAAATTTCCAATATTCTAGAGATATTTCTATCTTCTATCACATGGTAATAAATAGAAATTCGTGATATATGAATTTTATAAAAATTTCGTTCTTTTGTCCTTATAAAGTATTCTAAAAAGCAACTTAAATAATTAGTATGAGAAATACCAGCTATGTTTTTCAAATGTTCCTCGAAGAAAAATTGCGTTAAAAAATCGTTCTAAAATTCCCTCTTGCGCTAAAAATATATTCCCCCTGGTGTGCCATATTATTATTAACTTATTGAAATTGTTACAAAAATTTCCATCAAATATAAATTCAAAGAATAATAATACAAAGAGAGAGTGAAAATTCAGATAATATTAGAGTAATGCTGCATTAATTACAAGCCGATGTGATATTTAGTTTTATTTTGACAGTCTTCGAAAGTAGATAATTTCCATATATTTGCGATATACAGCAAAATGTTTCCATGCTTTGAAATCCGTTGGTTTCCATGCTTTGAAAACCTATAAAACAATTTTTATTCCTACTTTTCTATATGGGAGTGAATTATGACTTCTAACGAAAATATGTTAATTCAAAATGACAGCCATGGAGATCAGAATATTGACGAAAATATAGGGGGTTACCATAAGAGACAGAATAAGAAATGACGTTATCAAGAAAAAACTGGCAGTATTTCCTATTACAACACTGAATGAAAGTTAAGAATCCGGTTAAAGAAATATGGAAAGCAGCACGGGCGTAGCCACGATTTAGTTGGGGGGGGGGGGGGGGGGGGTTAGTTTGAAGTAAATAAAACAACAAAAATATACTTACATGAAATTTAATATCTATAATGAAAAAAATGAAAAAAATGAAAAAAATGAAAAAAATTAAACGCAACGTCCACTAGTTCGGATATATATTCAATTCAAATGTAATAATTTAACTCTCTTCACTTATCGTATTTTTTCGGTATAATATTAGGTAATATTTGGCTTCTTTCGGGGGCGGTTTGAACCCCCAAAACCCACCCCTTGGCTACGCCTGTGGAAAGCAGGATGGGAGAGAAAAAGATGACGAGGCGGACTATCAAAAAACTGGAAACAAGTAGCAGCAATTCTTAAAACCCGAAAATGCATCTGGAACAAAGCTCGAGGTAAAGCCAAGAGTGGAAAAGAGAATAGGAAAGAGTTTTGAAAAGCAATACAAGACTCGATGTCTCGGGATAAGTAAATAGGAAAAAGCAAATTTCAGGTGTTTATTAAACACTATATTTTGTCGGGAAAAATCACCGTGCAAGCCAAGGAAAATTTTAGAAATTATTATGGGGAGTCTGCTGCTTCATATTGATGTTAATACTGAGAAAATGGTCAATAAAATCGATGATATAGTATTAACCGATTGCAGAATGAAGCGATCTAGAGAGATTGTTGAGATGACAAATATTCCGGACAAACGCATACCAAAGATCCTACAACATTTCTGCATAAGAAAGATTTCTGGGCGATAAGTACAGTGCTTGCTCGCTGCGGAACAAAAACGGAATCGAGTGCTCCGTCCACAGCCGTATTTGAACATGTATAACCGCAATGCAGAGAAGTTTCTGCGGCAATTAGTGATAAAATTAGGATTTATCACAGTGCACCAGATATAAAGGAACGGACAAATCAGGGCGATTTTATGCGGCGAGCGTACCCCGAAGAAAGTAACGACCGGAAGATCATGGTCACTGCTTTCTAGGATTTGCAATGCATTATGTTTGTTGGCAACTTGGAAAAGAGAAAAACGTTCACAGGCGAGTTTAATACTGCATTATTAGTCCAATTTCAGGGGTTCGTTTTCCCTTTTGTCTTACAATGAATATATTTAAAAATTAGAATAGTTCAGATATATGTACATCTTTTCGATAATAACACACTAAACATTCCTATTTATGCTAAACCATTTATTAATTTGTATTTCAAACCATTTATCGATGAGATAATGAATCCCGCACTTACACAAGCCATTGTTTTTAAAATTACAAATTTCTCGGCACCCCATTTATAAAATAGTTTTAATACCTTGTCCTCATAGGAAATATGGTAATAAACTCCACAGGTTATAGGTTATATCTGTGTATCTTGGATAGGCTACACATTTGCTTTGAGATATTTTACAATATTCCTTGTTTGTCAAGCAGCTTGCATTTTGGCGTTTTACTGTTGAAAAAGAAAATTTCGCTGATTTCGAAATATTGAGTTAAACATTGAGATAATCCTCGACAGAAAGTCATGCTGCCCCTCTGCTTTTTATTTCGAATATTTTCTGCATCAAACTGAAACATTATATATAATACAAATACTTAATATTATAATACTATAATATTTCAAATAAACGCAATAGAATAAACCAAAAATATCATTAATTTATCCTAATATGACAAAAACCCTAAAATAGGAGATTTAAAATAATTTATTTTATCTGGTAGCAACAGGATATTTATTTATTGCACAAGCGTGAATTACCAATCACGACAAACAAGTATTAAGCACCGCCCGCGATTACATCCCGCTGAAAAACGGTAGCCCACCGATTCGACACCCACTCCGTAATTGCATATTTAAATAAACAATAAAGCCAACGTCTTGGCGGCAACAATGTAAAAGGGGGCAGGTGACTGTGTGGGCTTCGGCATCGACTGCGATGCGCTTCAAGTGCCAATCGGTGCGCTATTGGCGGCTCAGCTTGACCATTCTCTCTCGCTCCCTGTCACAGAAGGCCTGGCGCGAACCGTGCGGCACGAGACAGTGTCGAGAAAACGTACATCCGTCAATTCCACCCAATGGTTTTAGATCACTAAAACCATGCTCATAGGATTACGCAAGTTATTGATAGCTGATTTTGGCATTTTATTTTTTGTTGTCTTAATAGGACTTTCCAGGTCGTGCATCTGCTTGGTATTGTTCAATGTATACATGAAGTAAGAAACCAAGCTTAATATTGTTACTTAATTACGGATTTTGTCAAGTAAATGGGGTATGTAAAGGTACATCCAAATGTCAGTACTGTATGCATCACATCCAGGTTGTACAGCATGCCATAGAAAGGTACAACGAATACACCACTGTACTTGGCTTTTATCGACTACGAAAAAGCATTTGTCTCAACCTCAAGGTAGGCGATAATGGATGCATCGCTTAGCCACTGGGTAGACAAAGCATATGTAAACCCACTGGAATCGAGATATGATGGAGCTACAGCGACAATGCCTCTTGATGATTTTTAAGTTAGAATTAATGTAGAGCGGGGTGAACGGCTGGGTGACGCAATATTGCCTATTCTTTTCTCGCCATGCCTTGAAGAAATATTCCGAAATCTGTATTGGGAACTGGATGATGCAAATATCAATGGTGCAAACTTAAACCATCTTAGATTTGTAGATGATATCTCCTCCTTTCTCTCCTGTCACAAGACCCAGAGAAGCTATAAAGACGCATACAATAGTCGCAAAGGGCTGGCGAACCATTTGGCTTAAAAATAAAGCTGCAAAAGAGTAAGGTTATGTCCAATAAATTTGTTGAGGGCAGAAAAATATCAGTTTTAGGAAAGAATTTGGAGTTTGTGGACCACTTTATATATCTTGGACAGAGGATTTTAATGGAGGGGGATACAGCCCGGGAGGTGAAACGGCTTGTTAAATGTGGCTAGTAGGCATTTGGCAGGATCAACATAGTGTTTAAAAGCAAACTTCCACTTTGCCTGAAAAGAAAAGTCTTCAATCAGTGCGTCCTGCTCGTTATGACATACGAAAGTAAAACCTAGAAACTCACATCGCAGTCAACTCAAAAACTTCGGGTAGCACAGAGGGGAATGGAAAGATATATGCTTGGCATTTCCTGGGGGAATAAACGAAAGTGTGTGACATCATTGGAAGAGTAAGTAAAACAATTTAAATGGAGATAGGCAGGCCTTATAGCGAGGCGATGGGTCGACAGATGGACCAAGGCAATCCCGTAGTGGATACCGCTTGATCGTACACGTCCGCGAAGAAGACCGAAAGCACGATGGGCTGATAGCATCGTTAAGTATATTGGACCCGAGTGTCACCATGAAAGTTGGTCCTGGGCTTTCTGCTGCATGCTGAAGAGAGCTATATCCTGCAGTGAATTGACACGGGCTGATGAAGATGATAATATAATATATATGATATAATATGTATACACATATTTCTATACATATTTGTAAATCCTTCGCAAAATGTGTTAAATATGAATCGACAGTATCAATTTCATTTGAGTGCAAGAATTCAGCATATATTATAATTATTTATGGAGGATTGTGCATAACGATTTATTTACATGCATAGAAACTCAGTTCAGAAATCTTGCATAATTAACAAATTATAAAAAACTAGACCTTCCTCAGCGACGTAACTTCGCTAGTGTATTTATTGAAAAACAAGCAAAAGATCTGTTGTTTTTAAGCAAAATTTTGTTTGGCAATGAAGCCCATTGGATGGATTCGTTAGTAAGCCAAATTATCATATCTTGAGTGATGAAATTTCTCTTGTTATTCCGCAAAATTGCAACATCTAGAGAAAACCACTGTTTGTTGTGTATTTTAAGCAAATAAAACCAGTTTTATTCAACGATGATCACGAAATAACGTGATGCTCAAAATCCAAATACCGATATCAATTTTTTCATCAAGACTATGTTACATATCACTCAACTCGAGGAAACATGCAATGTTTGCCACTTAAAATCCATCAAAGGAAAATTTCACGAAAAACAGATTTCAATTGATCCCCAAGGTCAAGACCGTCATTTTTTTAACTTCATGGGGATAGTTTAAAATTATGAGTAATTTTTTTTGTTTCAGATCAGCAGGTAGTAATTTAGACAAAGGATATTGGAAATAAGCATGCCGTATCACATTAAGCAAATGCAGAACATACGAAAATGTATCCGTTATAAGGATTTTCACCATTATAATGGTGCAAATATAGCGTGTTTCCTGATATCAAAAATTAATTTACATGAACCATATTATATTTAAAAAAAAAGTATAGCTGCCTCTTTAGTTTTCAGTGTCGATCAAAAATTAATACTTAACCCACAATTAATACACTAACCCACATGCTGATATGAAAGTTCGTACAAGAGATTGTCTAAAAATTACCTAACCTAACCTGGACAAATAAAACCACATATTAAGGGTTCAGTACTTTTTCGACCAAACCAAATCTAACCTAAACCAAAATTGTCGCACGGTATTGCTGCTAGATAGACCATATTTAACAAAATTTGATAAACTATTCGATGTAATTGACCCTAGTCCATATCTTGGGATGATTGCTTTTTGGACAGAATTGACAGAATTGACAGGATTAACAGAACCATCAAGTCAAAGAGATTTTCCAAAAAATTCCATCACTTCCTTGAAATTTCATTTTTTATTTTATTCTTGTTTTTAATTTAAGTTTCTGATCATCTCCTGATGATGAGAGTATGTTATGAAAACGCGCGTCCAGTTATAAAAAATAAGTTATTTGGTGTTTTGTGGAGAATCCCTTTTGCTTTAGCCTTTCACAGCAAACTCCAATGTAAGAATGGATAAACCATACTTGTAGACGTTTCGATAAAGGCTTTATCTAGTTGGCGGCCGATATATTTCATCACTCACAAAGTATTATAATATGCCAGTTCAAATCATATTGGCCGAGATAATACAGAAATTTGCATGACTGAAAGAATTTGTGGAGCAACATTTCAGCAGCTTTTAAAACCACCAGTATATGTAGTCAGCATCAATATACTGAATGGCAATTTGTCCGAAGTAGTTGTTTCAGTTACAAATTAAGTGATTGCTTGCGTATCTTACAGCAATATTTCTTATATTAGATTCTCAACTTGATTCTCGACTCATACATTTTATCGGCCGCATAATCTATTCGAATCAGAATTTTTCCCGCATATAGTTATTTTAAGCCATCTTTCAACTTTAAAACGAAGTATAATATACGAGCCTACTGTAAATATAACCTAAAAAATCATTCGCAGACGCGATTCTATAAGCAACATTTGAGGTATTGTTTTCTTTTCGCCATTTAACTGATAAAAAAATGCTGCGGAAACTTAGAGTACAATATGTGTGACTGTGAGAGATAATGTTGTTTTGTACAGTACTTGTAAAAAGTGGCCAGCAATTCCGAACTGGAAATTTTGATTAAATGATGCAAAACGTCAGGGATAGTCAGAAAGGATAAAGAATTGGAAACACTGCTGAAGAACATCCTTGTTGTACACTGTTAGACCTAGGACAGGAAATCAGAGTAATATCATAAGCCATTTCTAAACATTTATTCAAGCTAGAGAAAATTCAAAAAGACAGTCGTTGGGTCTCAGAGAATGGAAAATCGGTTTGTTCAGGACATTTCGTTTGCTTCGATATTTCATTTTTTCAATCTCGATGGTTTATTTATATTAACCTATAAGGATATACATTTGGCATTCGCTGATAGATAGGACAATGTCTGCTATTCGTGGAGGTTAAAAAGTAAGTCAAGTTGTCTACGAGGATTATAAGTTGATGTACTTTTAGTTTCAGATTCAACTTCGCATTCACAGTTTTAAATAAACATGCAAAAGAACATGTAGCTGAGAAATCTAGATGCAACTCAGTAACATCTAAAAATTAGAATTATTAAAATAAATTTGCTTTAAGGGGATGAACTTAATAATTCTGAATTTCTGCATTAGTAAAATATCTTTTCTGGAATAATTCACATCTACCGATTTATTATTTGTCTAAAATAAAACCCACAAAGTAAACGGTTATGCCTAAAATCAAAAGTAAAAATATTTACGTCCTGAAAAATATTAAAAGTGTTGAAAAATATTAAAAGAATTGAAAAAATTGAATATTTTGAGGATGACGAAGTAAATATAATTACATAAATATATAGTTTATTGTATCAGCGTGGCATTCAAAAACTTGTAGAAATTTGGCTAGTCCAGTTGACTCTTGACCAATGTCGGTAAAATACTCAAAAAGGAAACCTATGTTTAATAAAAGACGCCACTCCGAACTTTACTGGACCGTGGCCTTCTTTTGCGGACTAAAGCGACGGTGGTTGATTTTTAATATTTAAAAGGCGGCAACTCTATCGGAACTGAAGTTGATGACCGCCGGTCCGAAAAATCGTTATGCCATCAACAGAGCGTGTCCCGAATGTAAACTCCGGTTAATTGTCCCTGTTTATTTTTGGACAAAAAAAAGTAACTAAAACAACAGTAACGGATGGATTTTCGTTATTTGAAACATTCAAGCGTAAAAATTGTATTAAACAGTAATTTCGTTTGGGAAACCAATAGTGACTCGGGTGATGGCAGAAAGATTTGTCCCAGGACAAAAAAAGTTAATGATGCTGGAGACTGCTTTATTGAAAATTGATTTGATTTCGACTGCAGTTTTTCTCAATCGATATGCTTTAGCTTAATAAGATTTTTCACCAAACACTATGCTACATGCCCGAATTCTTTCGATATGCATTTTAATAACCATATCAAAATCTTGAGAAAATCGACTCATATTGGATACCTTGTTTATTAAACAGTTGAATATTTAGTTTATATACTAATATGAGCTTTTTTAAAAAATAAAATAATAAGAATTTTATTAATAAAAAAAAATTGGTAATTGTCTTAACAATTGCCAATATCCAATTGGAATTCAGTTTTTTGCTTTGTTGATCTCTTAAAGTATAAGGTGTACAAATAAGTTTTGAGGCATTTACAAAACATGATGTAACTAGTATTAAATCACATCGGATCATCTTGTAACTATATTCATATTAAAGCGTCATCATTTTCCTTTAAAAATCAGTATGTGTCATTTCGCTGAAGTGTAAACAACATACTTTGTTTGTGCTCAAACCATGTTATTCTTTGTGCCGAAACACAATTTGCGGGAAGCGCTGCTTTTTTGTTTTAATTTCAAGAAAAGTGCAGCTGATGGATATCGATTGCTGTGTGAAGCATATGAGGAATATGCTCCATCAATAAAAACATGTAAGCAAGGGTTTCGGCGTTTTAAAAATGTCTATTTTGATACCAGCGACAAAGAACGCGAAAAGAGGCCAGTAAAATTTGAAGACGTTGAGTTGGAGGCGTTATTGGACCAAGATTCAAGCCCAACTCAAGAGAACCTCAAGCTCAAAAGCGATTTCAAACCATTTCAAGGCCATAGGTATGGTGCAAAAAACAAGGAAATTGGGTTGTTTATGAACTCAAGTCAAAAGATGTCGAACGCCGTTATTATTTCACGTGTTCACAAGGGTTCAACAGCTGCTCCAAAGGGGCTTTTGCATCGAATCATGACAGAGGATAAAAAGTGGATTCACTACGGTAATCCAAGGCGCAGAAAATCGTGGGGTAAGCCTGGCCATGCATCAACTTCAACGGCCAAACCAAATATTCATGACAAGAAGCTAATGCTGTGCATCTGGTGGGATCAGCTCATAGTTATCTACTATGAGCTACTCCAACCTAACGAAACCATCACTGGGGAATGTTACCAATAACAATTAATGCAATTGAGCTGAGCATTGAAGCTTAAATGCTCCGATTATGCCAAAGGATATGTCAAAGTGATCTTTCAGCACGACAACGCTCGGCCACATGTTGCAAAAGTCGTCAAGGAAACTTTGGAGGCGCTTAAATGGGATGTCCTACTCCACCCGCCATATTCACTAGATATTGCTCCTTCCGACTACCACTTGTTCCGGTCGATGACTCATGGCCTGGCCGAGCAGCACTTCACTTCATACGAAGAAGCCAAAAATTGGGTCGATTCTTGGATCGCCTCAAAAGACGAGGAATTTTTTCAATGCGGAATCCGTATGCTGCCTGAAAGATGGGGAAAAGTCGTAGTTAACGATGGACAATACTTTGAATAAAATACATTATACTAATTTCTCTCAATAAAGTTTAAAAATTACAAAAAACAACAAAGTTACAAACATGTTACAAAGTTACAACCCTCAAAACTTAATTGTACACCCGATATTATTTGAAAATAAAGTGTAGTATTTTTAAATTTTTAAAAATTTGTAATTTATTTAATATGTTTCAGCATAAATTTGGTTTATTTTGTTATGAAAAAAGAAAAGTTACACATTATTGTCCCTTAATGTTCAGAATGTTGTTTAGAGTTGGAGAATTTTTGTTCGATTACGTCTAATAAAATCCTCTTCAACAAGGTGTTAAATTTGTTCCTCGACTTCACGGCCGATTTCTCGCTGTTATCCACTAAAAATTTTGGAACCACACTACCCATATCCAAAAGCCTTTGAGAAACTTGGAATTATTTGCCGAGCTGGAAGCGGCTTTTCTGCATATCGTTGCCCATAAATACGCCCAGCCCCTTCGGAATTTTAGAGTACTTCTCCATAAATAAGAACATGCCGTAATATTCACGTAAGAATTTTTTTTTTGTTTTAAAGGGAATTTAAATACATACACTGACATACGAAATCATTTTTGTCACTATTTTAAAATTAAATTACTTGTGTCGATGTTACAACATGCCACATCGGTTTTAGCTGATGACGATTCATAATTTTAAATATTCATAATTTTAAATATTCATAATTTTAATTTTATATGACGATTCATAATTTTAAAATATTTTTTTTAACAATGTTCATTAGTTTATTCGTTTAAGTAATAACCAATTATTACGTATTTATTTATTTTCTTTCTTTTATCATTTATGTCGTCAAATACTGAGCATTGGCCTCCCTCAAGAGCTTCCACCCATCACGATCTTATGCGATTCTCACCCATGGCAATTCTGTCACTGTCTTCAGATTATCATACCATTTCATCCCTGGTCTACCTATATTCCTTCTCCATTGGAGAATCCTAATATGCCAACTATTATGTGATGTTATTGCTGCATGTTATGGTTTGCATAATTTCATTTCAATTATGTCACTCTTTTCACAACATCGGCCACTTTAGTTTTCTGGCAAATCTACCCATTTCTCTTCTCATCTCTCCATGTTATTCCTTATTACATATTTGAAATACTTTTACACGTTACTTCTATAAAATTCTTTTATACATATTTGCTTACAATGTTAATTCTTATCATAACTTTCGATTGGTAATTTAATAACTTTGCAACTTTTTTTTGGAATTTTTCGCGATAACTCTAAAGCTTTTGACCTCTATAGGTTTGAAACTTTTGTGGGAAGAAAATGAAAAGGAGTTGGCTCAATTTACGAAAGTACTTTTTCCTTACCCGCAAGCCAATTATAAATTCACCAGACGAGCTCTATTTACTTAATATGAAAGAACGAAATCACAAAGTAGGTGGACAATATCATAATTAATTTATTGCTGCTATAGACTCTTTTCTACATTTTTAACTTATTTGAATGGTATTTTTTTCACTTTGGATACATGCCAACCTCAACATCAAAATTAATATATCTGGTATGAAACAGAGCAATCATAGGGTGATTTTTTAATGCATCGGAAATTTAAATTCAAATATAACAACTACCATATTAGATGTCTTGAAGCTATTCATTTTATATAGAATAACATTCAATGGCATTAATGTTCGAAAACAATTTCGGACAAATGTCCGCTTCGACTATTTCCAACAAAGTGCATTCTGTCAATTCAATTCCCGACCTCGTTTTCAAGCAATTGGGGTCTTTTGTCCGCAATTGTTCGAGTTATGTTAGCTGCCAAGGCTTCAATAGTTACTGGTTTATCCACATAGACCAAAGATTTAACACAGCCCCAAAGAAAATCTAAAGGCTTAAATCACATGATCTTGGTAATCAATTAACAGGTCCCTTGCTCGAAATAATGTTCTCATCGAATTATTTCTGCAATAAGTTGATTATTGTACAGCGTATCTCTAGATCAATATAATCAACGTATTCGAATAACAAAGCCCAAGTTCCTGCGAACGGCGACGAATTAATAAATTCGGATCTTCATCAGCACTGCCAGCAACAGGGGCGATATTTTTTTCGAAACGCACAGTTTTGTTTTTATTTTAATATCGGGCAACGTGAAATGTGTTCAAAATGTATCGATAATTCTGCGAATTGGGGACACACGAAATGTTTTTTAAGTTTGGTGCACAGAACATTGATTTTGACATATCTCGACAATTTGCAAGCGTTGCTCTGATGTTAAACATTTCATGATAATTTGCGAGACTATTTAGACACAGATTTACAGTCTTGCGCGCACACTCACAGTTCTTTAAACAGCAACTCCCATCGGAAGTTAAATAACAAAAACAATCACCATTTATTTAAACTTTGCGTACAATAATATCACTAAACTCAAAGAGATTTGCCACTAAACACCAAATCATTTTGACTTCTCGACGCATGTTTCCATCATTTGGATATGATTCAACCTAATCTATTAGAAATATATCATAATGATGTTAACATGGATAATAAAATGCTCGTCGTGAACTTAAAATACAAGTGATTTGATGTTTAATGGCAACTCTATTTGAGTTTAGTATTTCACATCAAAGGTTCCAATAGAAGCATTGCATTAATATCAATACGTAACATTTTTTTTTCAATTATCTGTCAATCATCAATATTTCATGAATCAACCTTATAATATCGGGTATTTTTATATAATATCAATTAAATCTGCAAATTATTACCTTCATAGTTACATAAACTCATATTCAGATATTTCGGAAATTGTTTTTGTAATTTTAATAGCAATTTTTTTATTAAAAATAAAAGTTTAAAATATAACATAAACGTTGACTCAAAAGTTAAGATATTTCCTCAATTATGAGGGAATATTCTTTATATTTTTCAATTGATATATTTGAGATTAATACAGAAAAAGTACTTCATTGTTTCGGTCTTTTCATTTTATCGAAAAAAAAATGAAGAAAATATGTCGATTTAAAATTAATCTTATTGACATATTAAAAATAATTCATTTTTAAGTTAAAAACTTTTCCGAAATTCTATTTCGAAAACTGACCAATCCAATAAATTATCATAAAGTTAAGTGGGTTTTTAAAGGCGGCAAAGCAAATAAAATAAACATAAACCACGCCTATAGCCTAATGAAGTCATCATCTTAAAGGTCGAAAATTCTGTAGAAAAGAAATCCGCTTATGAATATACATATTACTATTTTCATTTTGAAAAAAAATCAATTCCCTTGATCTGTGCCGTCTATGGACACGGCATATAACGCACATTCTCAGATTAAATTTAAATAAATTTGGGTAAAAGTGATTTAGATTTTTCGAGAATATTGAAAGGTTGAAAACTAATTATTCTTTTCCGAAGCAAAAACTTTCACTAAGTTTCCTTTCCTATAGTTTGTTCCGAACCAGAATTTTATATGTGATGAACTTATTAGTGTATCAAGTTAAATCTCGGTCTCTTTTGATTTGCTTTGGCATTTATTTACGAAAAAAGTATTACAAACTTAATCCTCGAAGTAATCTCCTCACTTTCTATACACTTTCCGGCCAATGTTGAGCCCCAGATCGATAAAAACTCGTGATTTTAATGAGATAAAGTCATTGAGGTTCTTTTTGGCTTTCTTAAGAGAATTGGAAAATATTAAAACCCGAAGGGGCGAGTCTGGAGAATTGTCTGGGTGCGATAAAGTCTCCCAGCCCAGCTCAGTGATAGTTTTCAGAGTCAATTTTACTGTAGGTGACTCTACGTTGTCCTGAAGCAAAATGACTTCCTTTCTTCCATTACCTTGGAACATATTGATAATATGAAATATTTATTAGAAAACGCAGGGACTTATGAATCAATATAGTAATTAAATTGCTTGTCCATTATTTTGGAGAACAGAGCGGAATAGATGGTAGTCTGAGAATGCGGAGTCCGGTGAGTATTGAAGCTCAATAATTTCTGCCTGGTCTTGATTGAAACGTGTGATCGTGCATTGTCATGATGAAACACCAGCGGATCTAATTTTGAACACCAGAGGTCGGTGTTGATGGTTTAATTTCATGGAAGAAGGTCAAAGTGTATAGGTCCTTCCAATCTCACCAAATGCAAATCATAATTTTCTTCTGATGAAAGCAGTGTTTCACCATAGTTTAAACCGCTGACCCTGGCAACCTCCAGGATTATTTTCATTACACGTACACAACCCAGTTTTCGTCACCAGTTACCATCCGCTTCAAAAATGGAGCTTCAGATTTTTCTTTTAGCAAAATATCACTCGAAGATCGCCCACTGTGTTCATAATGGGCCCAAACACCATTTCGGCAGACGCACCCATTTTTTTCAGATTGACAAAAACGGCCGATTTGCCAGTATTTAACTTATCAACTAACTCGCAGGCCGTGGTGGGTGGATCTTCGACTATTATGGCCTTTAGTACCTCGACATCAATGCTTGAAAGACGGCTAGAGTGATGCCATTCTTCCAGACCAAACTACTTTTGCACCATGGTCTTCAAAACAGAACCCTCTCTGTAACCTACGCAACTCTTGTTTTATGTTTGGACAGCGTTTTTGTCGTTTTTAACCAACCTTATGACCAACTGACCCAATTTGACTAACTGAAGGCAAATTATAGCAAATCTGAACGTAAACATTATAAATCATCATCATTCTCGGATTATCTACGGCTGTCGCCGCCTCTCCGTCCCCAGTTTCCAGTTCGTTCTGTCGTGACACATGTCCTCTTGCAAATCTCTTGCTTCCATGGCTTCGTCAACGCCGTCTCTCCAACTTCTTCTTGGTCGTCCTCTCCTTCTTCTTTCTGAAGGTATCCATTCCAACACTTTTCGTGGCCATCTTGTCTCATTCATTCTTTTTGCATGTCCGAACCAAGTCAATTGTTTTCTCTCTATGTCGTCCACAATATCTCTCTCGATGTTCATGTCCCTTTTAATGTTTATATTTCTTATTCTCTCAAGTCTCGATCTCCGACAGCTCCTTCTCAAAAAATCCATCTCCGTGGCCAGTAGTTTTCTTCTATTAGTATTATTTAAATCCCACACTTCTGAACCATAAGTCAAAACACTCTTTACAATTGAGCTATATATGCGAAGTTTTGTTTCTCGCCTAATTTTTCTTTCCCACAGGACAGAGTTGAGTGCTCCAATGATTTGTCTACCTCTTATTATTCTTGTTTGAATTTCATCATTACTATTACCTTGCCTGTTGAAGATCACCCCTAAGTATTTAGCCTTGTCAACGTTTTTTATTGTTCCGTTTTCCAAGGGTAAATCGTCGTTGTCATTACTACTCACCGCTAAGTATTCACATTTATTTAAGTTAATTGTGGGACCAGCTAGTGTGTACTCTTCATTTAGTTTCCTCACCATATAGCTCAAATCCTGTTGGTCTTCTGCAACCACTATCTGATCGTCGGCGAAATAAAGAGTATATAGGGTGTCATCCCCCACCCGAAGGCCCATGTTCCAACACTTCCGTGCCCAGCCTTTCATGGATTGGTCTACGTATAGTTTGAATAAGGTGGGAGATAGACAACATCCTTGTCTTAGCCCCTTTGTTGTATTGAATGGTTCAGATAGTGATGTTCCAATTTTAATAACCGCAGAATTCTGTTCATAGTAAAGTTGGACGGCCCGAATCAATGTTGGTCTAATCTTGAGAGTTTCCATTGCTTCCCATAATTTCGATACTGGTACACTGTCATAAGCTTTTTCTAGGTCTATGAAAGCTATATGCGTCTCCCTGTTTCGCTGGGTTCGTTTTTCTAGGGCTATTTTTAGAGTGAAAAGGTTGTCTGTGGTGGATCTCCCTGCCCGGAAACCGGCTTGTTCTTCCGCTTGTTTATCCTTGATGTCTTCTTCTATTTCATTTCTAAGGATTCGGGAATATATTCTTCCTATTGTTGGGATTACCGCTATACCTCGGTAATTCTTAGGATCATTTTTTGAGCCTTTTTTGTGAATGGTTGATATATATGATGTTCTCCATTCGATCGGCGTTTCTTCCCCATTCAGGCATCGTTGAAACATATTCTTCAACATTCTTAAAAGTTTTTCGGGTCCATACCTTATGAATTCCGGGTGGATCCCTCCAGGTCCAGGGGATTTTTTTATTTTTGTGTCTTTCACAGCTTGTTGCACTTCTTTTAGTTGGAGATCTATAGGAGTTAGATTATTTATTTGGTGTTGTTTTCCTAGAAAATTTTCACGTCTCTCTTCCAAAAGGTCTTTAAAGTGGTGTACCCAGTCTTCATTTGTTATGCCCCCTAAGTTAGGTATTTGTTTTTTTGATGTTTTTGCCGACTTTATGGTCTTCCAGGCTTCTGAACTTCGGGTTCCTCCTAATTGTTGTTCTATGTACTCACATTTTTTCTCCCAAGACTGATTCTTTCTCTTTAGGACTTCGTTTTTAACCTCCCTATTTGCTCTTTTGTATTTTTGTCTCGTCACATCATCGTTCTTTTGAAGGAGTTTCTGGTAGAGTTGTTTCTTTTCTTTAATTTGTTGTTCTATTTTATCATCCCACCAGTCAGGTTTGTTATTCATCCGTATTTTTCCGACAGATTCGTCCGCAGCCTCAAGAATACAAGCTTTTATATGTTCGTACTCTTCTTCTATTGTTCGTTGAGTTTCGATTAGTTTTTGATCCAGTCTTCTAAGATATAAATATTTAGTACTTTCCTGTTCAAAACTTTGTAAGTTATATTTTGTCGTTGTCAATCTATTCTCAGTGAGACTGCTGGTGGTCGATTGAAAAGATGTTAAAAAGGGAATGTGTATCCTTGCCACCAGTAAGCGGTGATCAGATCCACACTCGGCACCTCTCTTTACCCTAACGTCTTGTATCTTGATTTGGGAGTTTTGTCGGGCAATGAGATAGTCAATAATCGATTTTAGTCCTCTTGTCTGTTGGTACCAAGTGTATTTATGTATATCTTTGTGAGCGTAAAAGGTGTTAGTTATTCTCAAATCGAACTGCTCACAAAGATTCACTAATCTTTCACCATTGTCATTTATGGTTTCTTCCCCGTGTCTGCCTACTACTCTACTATGTCTCTGTTTTCCGACCCGACCATTTAGGTCTCCTCCTATGATGACTTCATGACTGCGTGGAATTTGATCGATTATATCTCTGAGGGTATCTTCAAACATATCTTTAACGTGAGCTGTAGCATCGTTATTAGGAGCATACACACCGAGAATTGTCATAGTTCTTCCCCTTATTTGGATCGTAAGTTTATTTATGCGTTCGTTCATTGGTTCCCAAGATTTAATGTATTTTTTCAATTTTTTTGGATTAGAATAGATACTCCAGCACGTGCTCTTTCGTGTTTTTCCACTCCAGTGTATAAATGTATAAAATCGTTGATGTTTTCGATTCCGCTTCCCTTCTTCTTTGTTTCCGAGAGGATTGCTATATCAATGTGACGTTGGATGAATTCCATGATAACTTCCTTCTGTTTATTTCTTATACCTTGTATATTCCATATACCTAAATTCACTGTCCATTTCCGTTGCTGTTTTCGTTTACTGTTATATCCGTCCGACATCCGAGGCGTATTTCTACTGGGTGTTTTAGCGTTTTTTTTTGTGTTTTCTGAATGTAAGGTTGCTGGCCTTACGACTCAACCCCCATGCTTGGAGGGCCGTCCAGTTTTTGTTTCACGGTGGGTATTTTATTTCCCCACTACCCTCCGATACTGCTGGTTTGCAGAACCGGCGAGCTTCCCCCAATTCCAATGGGGACGCACCCGATGGAGGTAACTGGCAAATCCCCACACGGGAAACA
Organism: Cosmopolites sordidus; assembly: GCA_031761425.1. NCBI lineage: Eukaryota > Metazoa > Arthropoda > Insecta > Coleoptera > Curculionidae > Cosmopolites > Cosmopolites sordidus. Next base: position 44,906 of record JARFXV010001295.1, read on the forward strand.
TTATAAATACCACATGAATTATTAATACGTAAACAAACATTACTAATCCTATATAGATTTATATTTACAAGCGTTAAAAGAGCAACTAATGGAAAATTATTTTTCCGGGAAACCCGATAATTGAAAATAAAACTATAATAAGTCAGTGCTCAATAGTTTTAATTTTTCTTGTCATTTTTTAATTTATTCAATTCACCATCACAATCCAATTAAGAAAAGTAATTTCGACTGGTCGAAAATTAAGTTAATTAGCAATACTACTATATTTGGACCCTTTGAACTGAATACGTTCGATATAATATGGTCATTAAATATCCATTCTTAAACTACGTCCGCTCCATGCGTTTATAACTCACGAAGACTTATTTGGTATGCAGAGAACCGAATGTATCAACGACATTATTCAACAAAATGCGCGTTTCATGAAAAGTGATTTCAAAATTAACCGTGTCAGACATATTTGGAAATATCTGTTTAACACTTAAAAATTTCTTTTTTTTATCGAGGTGGTACTTTGGAGCTCTTTGACACCTCATGTTCTCGGGTGTCAATAATTGGAGGAATTTTAATATATTGACTGTTTTTGGTAGAAAATTACAATTATTATAAGCTGATTATGTTAATTTATATTACCTGTAATCGTATTGTCAGTGAATATATTATTTGTCGTATATGGTATATAATTCATTATATATGCAGTGTGAAGTAATAAAAGAAAAACTTTAAACCGTTATTTTTTATAAAGAAAACTTGATTTTATAATGACGAAATTATCCGTAAAAAAATTATGTCTTCCTTGGTTTACTATTTTTATTCCAAGTCATACTTATCGACGTCTTTAATAAGGAAATTTAATACAAATAATTTAAATTTACCAGTTTCAAAAGCTGAATATTTCTTATATACCATAATGACTTCGTAAGAAATGGATCAGAGTGAACAGTTTGTTGTACAACTGTCCAATAATAAAACCACATCGATTTTAAAATTAAATTGTTTTGTTCTGGGCTTTATATGATTACTATATACTACAAAGGATATGTTACCCGTCAAATTTTGTGAACTTTTTGAACTTCTCCATACATTTACAAAACTAATCATCAAACAATCCAAGATCTACAAAAGAACATTCGATAGAGCATTGATGAGAGCATTGACTGAGCTCCAACCATGTAAATAGATACTTCAAAATGTTATCAATAGAGTTACAAGTTGAAAGTATCTGAGTGATATGACTTTCAAAATATTAATGGTAACGTGCCCTCGAATTTGACTCAAAATGACTATATAATTAAAACTAATTTAGTTACAAATTTCATTTAATTTATATTTAAATGGCTCTTTGTTGGAGGATTCTACACTATGTACTACAAACTACAACGCAGGTGTGCCACTAAAATTTATAACCTCATATAAGCTTATTTTCTCGTCGCTTTTATCATTATTTTAATATCATATTGCCAATAAAGTTCAAAACTTTATATAAGCTTTTTTCTCATTGCTTTTATTATTATTTTTGAACCTTTGGTGTGAAACTCATCACAAAATACCTAATCAGTTATTAACACAGTTAATAACTGAGCACAACAGTTCCCGACACGCATTTCGCTAATCCTATTAGCATCATCAGAAAATGATTCATCTTCTCATTCATCATCATTCATGAAGGTAACCAAGCGTTACATTGATAATACAAAAAGTTGACTGTATTGTATAGGTTCATAATCCCGATTCGTGGTTTTCCACATTTTACTGTTTGAAGGTGTCCATATACATCCATATGTTCATGCTTTGATCAAATCTTAAATTACTAATATTCATATAGTGCTCATGCTCGAGTGCATGTTGAGTAGCACAAGATTTTCATTTATCCCATATCTAATATCGGCAATATGTTATTATATCTAGTCTATCTCTAGTCTATCGTATTTTATGCTATTATATCTAATACGTATTTTCTAGATTGCTATATGATCAACATATCTTGAAACTAATTTTACAAATCCCCGATTTTTTATGTTGCTCTACTTTATCCTTTGGATTTCCTAAAACCTGTCTCAATTTATCGCTCGGTTTGTAAACTCTCTTAATGTCCACTTTATCTCGAAATTTTGTCTAGCCCTCGTGTTGATCGGGCATCAAAAGTTATTACCATGAATTTGTTTGTGCTCTGCCCATTCTGAGAATATACTCATTTGAAAATTCTTTCAAATATGTTGCCTCAGATGAATATGATTTTTGGTCTGTCAGCTAGTAAATGTCATATACATTAAAAAATAATTGAAAATATAAAGGATCGAATGGTATATGATACACCTTTACGTATACTGCCGAAATTACATTTTTTAGAAAATTTTATGGAATAAATAGGAAAACGAAAAAAAATATGACTCAAATCCACAAAGTTATATTAAATATTCAGTGCACCTACAAACTAATAAATACAGTTATTGTAATTTTATTCACAGTAATAGAAATTATTCTTTATAAATACTGAAAACTAAAAGGTGATTTTTTTAATGTTTAACATCAAAGCAACGTTTGCAAATTGTCGAAATTTATTATCAAAATTAGTGTTCTATGCACCAACCTTATAAAACACTTCATGAATTTCAACTTTCTGATAAATTCGCCGAATTATCGACTAATTTCAAACGCATTTCACTCTGCTCTATATTATCACAAAACAAGACAAAAAAACGTGTGCGTTCCGAAGAAAAGGTCGCCGTTGTTGCTGGCAGTGTTGATGAAGATCCAAATTTATCAATTCGTCGCCGTTCCCAGGAAGTTAGGCTTTGTTATTAGATTAAGGTTTAGATTAGTGACTTATTTAATTCCGAATTTGATTAATATTGATCTAGGGGAGATGTGGTTCCAACAGGACGGCTCCTCGTGTCATACAGCTAACGCAACAATCGATTTATTGAGGGAACAATTCGGTGAGAAAATTATTTCAAGGCACAGACCTGTTAATTGACAACCAAGGTGATGGGATTTAACGTCTTTAAATTATTTTCTTTGGGCTTATGTTAAATCTTTGGTCTATGCCGATAAACTAGCAACTGTTGGTACATTGAAAGCCAACATAACTCGGATAATTGCGGATATAAGATCCCAATTAATTGAAAAAATGATCGGAAATTGGATTAACAGAATGTGTTTTGTCAAAATTACCCACAGCAGATATTTGTCCCAATTTATTTTCAAACATTAATGCGAGTGCATGTTATTTCACAAAAAATAAATAGTTTCTTGGCATCTAATTTCGTTGTTATTTTATTCAAGGTTCGCACGCACTAAAAATATCACCCAATATTTAGAGTTTTTTATTAAACCAACTAATGAAACAGAATAAACTGATTACTGAAAAATTAGCCCATAAGCTTAATAATTAACATAAAAATTATGTTCATCGACTTATTATCAAAATATATGTGCGATCGTAAAAGTAATTACATTTCTGAAAGTAGATTTCTTTCTAGTAAAGAATTTCTCATGAATTTCAAGCCAATATGGCATTTAGTTCTGTTTTGACAACCTTCGGAAGCATGGGGAAACCCCAATTTCGGGTGTTGATTAAACGTTTTGTGAGAGAAGACCATCGTCAAAATCAAAGAAAATATGAAAAAGTATTATGGGTTCATAAGTGGTTTACTAACTTTCGATGTGATCAAACTAGCACGGATGACAATCCGCATTCAGGACGCCCCGCTGAAGACACTAGTGATGAAATGGATAACAAAATCCATGATATAGTGGTGGTCGATTACAGAGTAAAGGCTAGAGCGACTGTTGAGAAATAAACATTTTATACCTAGGGAATATTGTATTTGAATGCCCACAAGCTATCAGCGCGATGGGTGGCGCGTTTGCTTACTGCAAACCAACAACGGAATCGATTGACCACTTCGGGGCGGTGTTTAGACATGTGTTATAGCGAAAAGTTACTATGGCGATACGTGACTGTTGGTGAAACCTGGATTCATCACACCAGAAACAAAGCAAATCAAAATAATCTGATATTCGGCAAGAACTATTACATCGGAAAAGTGAAACTATTTTAGAAAAAAGGCGATCACAGTGCTGCATTACTGTTAATATTTCACGAAGAGTTTTTTCACTATTTCGAAAAGGGAGTTCGTTGTTTTGCAGAATTCGTCATTTTTTTTTTGGAAGGCATAAACAAGTTGGAAAATCGTTGGGCGATATATATATCGATTTAAAAGAAGACGATTTTCTATCTAGCAAAGAATATTTAATTTAAAAAGTATCAGACATTTTACTCTACCTTTATATAGTAGATGCTTTAAAATGCTCTAAAGTCAGCTATAACGCCAAGGTAACGTTTGATGAACAAATAAATTGTAAACTGTTCTCTAATAATACATGAAAATAAATGTAGCAATGGTAAAAGATACTAAGATAAAAAGATAAAAAATTCTCACGATACCGTAGCACACGCAATATTGCTTGTCTGAAAGTGTCTAAAGACAGTAAATAGGGGATTTAATCTTCCATCGTATATTCCCGTATTACAGTAGGAATAGCATCTGAGTTATCAAACAGCAATTATATTGACCTGATCTCTAAATGTGATATTTCCAACTATTCTTTAATGTTAAAATATATTATGTGGTAAATCTTTGATTAATAAATAAAGATTAATTATAACATTCTTAAAGATCATTTAACTTAACATTTATCTCAATGAAAAATAATTTTTCCAAGATCCCCGATGTTCAGCTACCTCGAACACTCACTAACTTGGGCGCATTTAGGTTATATTTACTTTCTCGTATTTAAAAAAATCGTAGTAATCCTTAATCACTCCATTAAAACAAAATCAATATTAAGACTCATTAAAATGGGTTGTCCAATAACAGTGTCAGAACTTTAAAATGAGACACAAGGATAACTACAAGTGATAATCCAATAATTTTTATTTGATCTAGAAGAACAAATAATGACATTATGTTTTTAAAATATTGTCGTTCAAATGTCTCTCTTGGCATCGTCTAATGAAATACATTCTGCAGACCTGATAAATGATTATTTTTTCACACATATCGTCCGAATGTTTCGTTTAAGGTCAAGAACTGTCCGGGGTTACCTATGTAACTACAGATTTTACAAAACCGCACAAAAAACAAACCAAAGGCGTGAGATCTCATCATATTGGTGATCAGTAGACAGACATTAGCATTGTCCGAAATAACGCGCCCAGGAAACTTGTAATGCAATAAATCGATTATCTGATTAGATATGTGACAAGTTAAACAAATTAAATATTGAACGAAAACATTATTAATATACTAGGTGTGTCGGTAATTATTTTCCGGTTTTTTCACTAAAGAAAACACGTTATTTACAATAGATAGATAAAATGTATTTATTTAAAGTATTGGTCATTTGATTCTATAGATTTTGGCCATCTCACAAGCAATTTATGGATGTTATTCCAAAAGAACAGCATCTCCTTTGAGCTAACCATTAAAAGGTGGTAGTAGAATAGAGCCAGGTCTGGAGAGTATGGCGGGTGCGATAAAACTTCCCATCCAAGTAATTTCAACATTTCTTTGACTAGTTTTGCTGCATGAGACGGCGAGTTGTCATGTTGCAAAATCACCTTATCTTGTCTTTAAGCATATTGTGGACGTTTCTGATCAATGCACAGTTCAAATTGATCATTTGTTGTCGGTAGCGATTAGTATTAACTATTCCTCCCGGTTTCAACAGTTCATTATATACGACACCAACCTGGTCCCACCAAACACAGAGCATGGTCTTGCGACCAAAGCGATTTGGCCTTGCAGTATATGGGCCGGCTTCGCCAGGTAATAACCATGATTTTTTTCGCTTGGGATTTTCGAAATAAATCCATTTTTTATCACCCGTTACTACTCGATGCAGAAATGACTTCCTTTCATACCTTTGAAGCACTAATTCACTAACGATTTTTCGATTTTCTAATTACCTGTCATTTAATTCATGTGGCACCCATCTTCCCATCTTTTGGATCTTTCCCACCGCTTGTAATTGTTCACAAATTGCGACTTGGCTAACATTCAGCTTTTCTGCCAATTGTTTTTAAGTTTGTGTTGGGTCTTCATCCAATAACTCCTGCAATTCCACATCTTCAAACGTTTTCGGCCTACCAGGACGTTCTTTGTCTTGAACGTTGATATCACCACATTTGAATTGTCGAAACCACGTTTCACATGTTATTATCGTTGGAGCATGCTCGCCGTAAATCTACCAGCAAACCATGACTTTCAGCGGCTTTTTTTCTTTTGATGAAACAAGAAAAGTAATGTGTTCCGCAAATGCACGTTTTTAGGCACAAAACTCGACATTTTCAAAAAATTAGAAATCTATAACGCTGTTATTTTGACGAAACGTAACTTGTGTAGTTTTGAGGTTAATGTCGATGGAATAAAATGACATATGTATCAAATCATAACATTGCATACTTATGGTTAGTGAAATCTGTTACCAAAACCCGAAAGTAATTACCTACACACCTGATAGACGTCAAGCACCTCTTCAGGCCAAAGTTATTCTGTTAGCATATTCCTATAGCGTTCATCCTGCAGTTATGTTTGTTCACAGATCCATTAAGCCAGAAATGTGCTTTATTAGAAAAGATTTTTTCCAAAGGGGCTGCCTTCAAAATTCGAATTTTTAAAAGTTGTTAAATAGCATATTTTTTCCCGCGTATTAATTTACAATGAACCGAACACAGCCGTCTATGAGTGATATTTATATTTCAAACAATGTTGCCGCTAATACGTATTAAAGTTCTTACACTCTCATTGGAAAACGCTACTTTCATAAGCCTAAAAGTGTACAAAAAGTACCAATTAGTTTAGCTAGATTTATAATGACTGACTGCTTATAAGAAGTACTCTGAAAAGTGCTTTCAAAGTTTAATTTAGTAATTATCAGCGCCGGTTCGTGAGGGAAAAACAGGTGGGGCACGTATAACCAAATTTTGGAATGGGGATAGGGAAATGCATTGCAACCTAAAATTTTACATTTCTTAGTATCATCACACACTTTGCAGTGTAGAAATACGAGTGTAACTGTTAGACATCAAATGTTCATTTAAGTTTTTAATTTTTTAGGTAGAGACGTGCCCACGTGCCCTTATGGACCAACCGCTACTGGTAATTATCAAATTAGAAATTGAAGATTTCGATAAGATGGATTGTCTAACCTACGATTAACGTGTATTAGTATATGTTTCGACAGTTTATTAAACGTATACTTTTATAAAAGCATTCTATTTTCCTACAAGATATTCTTGCTGTTGTCCTTCAGCTTCCTTATAGTGCCACCTAAACCAACTTTGTCCCTTTAAAGACTTTTAAATTTTACAGTTTCTAAGAATTTCGGACCCGCGACGGTTTTATGCAACTCAGGTGTAGAAATTCGAAGGGAATTGACAATAGAGTCAGTTATGAATACAAAAGAGCGAGAACCGAAAGAAATTTTACGATTTTTTTGATCAATAGATATTATTGGCCATATATTTCACAAGGTCTCGCAGTTCGCAAGCCTATCGAGGCCAGAAACACCTTGCTAATTTTATTCTTTCCAATCTTCGGAATAATATATTTCACCTGTAAATTTCTAAATCACTTTCCTTCAGAGAAACCATTTGTTTTAATTTACTAGTCAGTAAATATTGAAGTTTTTATTTTCGAAATTAGTTTTCCTTTCGTTTGGCTCGTTTCTCGTATAATTTTTTAATTAAATAGGTGAGCAGTTAATTTTAAACAAACACTAACTAAATTTGTAATGAATATGTATGAAATTTTATTAACAAGGCAGTGTGTTATAAATTGTCGTAATTTTTTAGCAAGATATATCAATGCAAATCTGGAGGGGAACTAAAATAACCTTATACCAGATTTTCAAACAGTATTTTCAAATTTTCCCATACCACGCAATATAAATCAGAATCGTTGATGTCGTTAACCGAACAGCAATAAAAAATCTAACCCTTCGGCAACAAAGTCAAAGGATTAAATCTCAGACATGGGTCCCAAAAACTTTTAAATTGGCAACAATAAAAAAGCATTATGGAGTGGGGTTTGGCTATTGTATCAAAACGATTGCTCCCAAAACTCTTCATCTTGCACTAGTTTGTTCTTTGATGGACACTTTTAAAATGGCTGGTTAACCCTTTAACTCAAGATCGACTTGCAGGTCCCATGAGAAAATATTTTTGAACAGAAAAATATATAAATGTTTACTTGTTATTATAATATTAATAATATTTTTATAATAATTGACCTACAACGAAAACTCAATATTTTTTAAAACATCATTATTTTCAAATTATTCTGTTAGAACATCAATGAGTTTTTCAATGACATCAGGGACAGTAAGCAAATGACAACTGTAAATTATTCCAACCATATTTTTTATGAAATGCTTTCGGATAAAAACTATTATCCACTAAAATATTGTGTACGAGGTGCGGAAATAAAGTAATGAGACTGCTGGCATGTGTTCGATCCGGCAACACTGTTAACTTCCCATTTGGAGATGTGGACTACCAACATCTGACGCGTGTTCAGTACAAGGTTGAATTACTTGATGGTCCGTAGCAATTATTTTCTTAAACCGGATTGTTCAAGTGCGTCCTTATTTTTTTGTATCCCAATTTATTTGCAACCTGCAATAAAAGCATTATAATAAATAAATGGTTTGATTTACAAATGTAGCATGTAGCAAACGTTTCATTCGTTATTTCTTATATAATTAGTTTTAACATATGGGATTAGTAATTAAAATATGAATTAAAACCCATTTATCAGTTCATATATATTATAACGCTTCAAACCATTGAGAGCAGTTTTGAGCGCCAGTGCACTATCACGATTTTTTTTCGACTGGAGCATAATGGGACGAAAAGTTATGCAAAACTTAAACAGACCTATATAAACAGTGTTTTGTTAAGGGCCCAGGTTGGCAGGTGATTTGTGGTATTCTCAGAAGGTGGAGACTCCGGTATTGTTACTATTGTCCTGCGAAAGGTTTTGCAGAACTATTTTCATGCAGATTATCTTCATCCGCAATTCATTGGTCAAAATCTGACGAACGGTTGAATGAGTCAAATTCAACTCTTCCCCACTGTGCAAGAGAACCAGAATTCTGTGGACATTTTTACACTTCTCAGTCTCGGTTTTTTGAAAATGCCTTATACAACTTGAAAACTAGGCCCTTGATAAAACACTGTTTCCATAGATCTGTTGAAGTTTTGCAAAAGTCCAAACTCTCAAACAAAACTTGATAGCGCACCGTTGTTCGAAATTGTTGTCAGTCTTTTTCAGAATGCATTAGAAAAATCCGATTTAAGAAAATAATTGCTAAAGACCACCAAGTGACTTAAAGGAGTTCAAACTCTTACTGTAGATGCATCAGATGTTGGTCGATCTCCTTACCAAAAGCGAAGCCAACAGTGTTTTCCAGCTCGAGCGTAACCCCACTAGTCTCATTATTTCATTTACGCACCTCGTAGGATTGATATACAGACAGATATTACATTATCCACAATAAGATATAGAAGTTCACTTGATCTTTAGCACTATTTATATAGAAAGAAGTATCTAGTTAGATGTGTTTTCTTGAATTCACAGTATAAAGCAAATCACAGTATAGAATAAATCAATTTACTGTAATAATCTATTATATTGCAAGCTTACTTCTATTATCTAAAATACTGTCATAAGTTTTATCCCTGTCTTAATTTTTTAGAAGAAAATTGAAAAATATCAAAACTTATTCGAAATGTCCACCTTGTTCTTTCACACTCTTCTCCAAATAGGCTGGCCAATCATGCATCGCCGCACACACTGGTTTTAAGGTTATTAAAACTGCTTCTTTCACCAAATCAGTTTTTAGGGTCTAAATATACCGGTGATACCTGGACCATGCCTTTCCTTCTAAAATATTTTACAGTCGATATTCCAGTGGATTGAAATCCGGATTTCGTGAGGGCAAATCTTTAGCAGCGATTAAGTTTGGTAAATTAGGCTAGACACGAACACTGTGTGGATCCCACCATATAGGCTGGCACTGAATATTGCTAAAATATTTAATATTTCTTTCCAACAAGGTTGCATTAAGCGGCTTTACTATCTTCTCTAAAACATCACTTTTGTAGTTTATTGCAGGCGTTTTGACTCTCGAACCAAACCATCACTCAAGCCGGATGACAGCATCGTTCCACTTGCCTACTTTTTCAACGGTTTCGAGAGATTTATAGGCGTAAAATGTAGCATTTTAACCGTTGAATTTATCTGCAACAGTGAAAATATCTTAAGTTATGTTGAGTCCTTAATTATTGTCCGGTAGATTTTCGGTAAGCTACAAGGTCTTGGTAATGTTTCTGTTCTGGGAGCAAATTTCACCGAATCCTTTCAATAATCACTTTGACAACTGCCGGGATCTGTTAGTCGGCCGCTTATTGGCCTATCCTCAACCTAGGAAATCTCGTTGTTTCGCTGTATGGCTCTGCAGCGCAATAAATGATCTTTTTCCATATTTTTAGCGGTTTGAGTAAGTTAAACATTTCCTATCTAGATTTATTATACTTGAATAGGACTATAACAGAGATACGATTGTCTTTGTTAACCCACTCTGTGTTTACTGCTTGACATATTACTTTTGAAATCTAGTTAACTTTGTAAACAAATAAACCCATAACTAGTACTTGAAAACATTCTTGCGCACTTTTACAGTGAGGGGCAGAATGTATGGCATGACTGCGTATCTAGAATAATTTCAACAGTTTGATAAAAATAATTAATTTTGTTTTTAAACTGACAGTGGATCTACGTGGGACTAATAATATCAATCTTTTGAAATTTCACAGTTTCGCTGTAAGTGATCACACAAATAATATGCATTTTTGTGGATAATAGAAACGTCACCTTTATCACATACGAGGATAGCTTGAAAAGTTTCCAATCACAACATGAAAATAGCGTACCCGTAAAAAATATTCTGGTAATATAATTGCGCATGCGTTGAAAGATATCCTTGAAAATTTCAGCCATATTAGATTCTCAGCTGTTGTTTAAGAGTCATTTATGTCAGTCGATGTTAGTGTTTCTGTAAAGCTGAAAATCGAGTTGTCATTAATTTCTTGCATTTGAAAGACTATAACTCTACGCAAATTAAAGCCGAGATTGATACTGTTTACGGAGAATATGAAACATCATTTGCCACCGTAAAATTTTGGACAACTGAATTTAATCGTGGTAGTACCACCTTGATTAACGATGTACGTTCAGGACGACCAAAACCTGCAAGCACTACCGATAACATTGAAAAAGTTCACCAAATGGTTCTAGAAGACCGTCGCATTAAGATTAGAGAAATAGCAGAGTCTATAGGCATCTCGAAAGAACGTGTTTGTCATATATTGACTGAAGATTTAGGCATGAAAGAGAGAACCGCGCGTTGGGTACCGCGTGGGTTGGTAGTTTACTCCAGACGAAAAATGCATTTGAATGAACTAAAGGCTCCTAAGCCTCATTAAAGCAGTTTTAGTACAATAAGTCGTAGTTTTGCCGTCAATTAAATACTGTAGATGAAACTGGGAAACACCATTACACTCCTGAAATCAAGGCACCGTCGAAACAGTGGACTGCAGGAAACAGGAAACAGGGTGAATCGGCTCCGAAACAGACGAAGATTGTTCTGTCTACTGGGAACGTGATACCGACTATTTTGTGGGATAGTCATGGAGTTGTATACTATGCATCATTACTTGACAAGCTGAAGGCAGAAATTGCGGAAAAAACGGCTGAATTTGAAAAAAAAGATTTGTTCCACCAAGACAATGCACCGTCTCACACTTCAGTGATTGCCATGGTAAAAAATTCACGAATTTAAATTCGAATTGATTGACGACCCACCGTATTCACCAGATCTGGCTCCCAGCGAAATATTCTTTTTAGGCCGCCTTTGCGCGAAGCTCAAATTTGGAGCAACCTAATTCATGTAGTAATGCGTATTTCAGAAGCAAAGACTGGAGGGTTATTGGTACCTCCCCGGACCTTGGTCCGAACTTTGAGGGACCCTCTTCTCACCGCTTCATTGTAGAGTGTGCAAATTGAATGCGAGAGATTATTTCCGCATAGTTAGTCATAAGGTGTGTTTGTTAAATTGTCAATAAAGATCGAATATATGGTAGCAGTAGAATAAGAATCAGGGATTACCTCGTTCAGGATGCTCATTAGGTGTAAATCAGTAAGCACATTAGTAAATTTCACAAGCAAAAAAGATAGCATCAAGAGGGGCACCGTCTTTTCCCTTCAGGAACTGGAGGTGGAGAGGGTTTGGTGAGCCTTCCCTTGTTTGTAAACGACTATTTTGCAGAACAAAATATCAACTAATATTTGGATGGATTAAATAGATGGGAACATCATTGGAAAAAGTGTATAAAATTACATAGAGACTATGCTGAGAAATAAAACTGAATTTTGCAAAAAAAAATTGTTTCAGGCTTTTTCAATAATTGTTTCAACAGTTTTTCAAGCTTGTTTCAACTTTTCAGACTACCCTCTTATAATGTACCTCATAAGAATGTGACTCTTATTCAGTTAAATATAATTCAAATAAATCAATTAAAGAGAAAAATCGATGTTTCATTTTTCAGTAGTGTCTGATGAACTAAATCTGATAATTTATTTATTTATATTATTTATAACTTTTTTTTCAGAAATATTCAATTCTTCCTGGTAAGGCAAGTTTAACTGCTCAAAATAACATAACTAAGCGGAAATTTATTATACGTTGGTGAACCTTATATAAGATATGTATTATGACGATTCTTAAATTAATTTTGAACATTGTTAATAAAAAAAACTACCAGAACGAATGAATGAAGGTCGAAGTTAACAGGAAAAAAAATTCTAAGAAAGAACCCGTACTTGTGAGTACTACTCGTTCGACTACCCAGAATCAAAACAATGTAAGTATTCCTAATTGACATTGTCCAAACAGCATCTGACAGGTCAGCGTGCGCCTGAATACTCATCGATATTTACTCAAGCGAAAGGCAACCCTTTGCATTCTAAGATTACTACGAAAATAAATCTGCCACGGGCCTCGATTCGTATCGAACTTCAATCCGAAATAAAAATAAATATGAACTACTGGCAAAATTTTGAAAAGTTTTCGGAAATTTCTGGCTACATTTCATTGTGTTTGTTACAGCTCTTAAATCATTAAACACTTGCCTCAAATGCCTTCTAATTTCTAAGCTAAAATTTTATAGTTAACATTTGCTCAAAATCGCTTAAAACGTTTGAAGCAACAGTTACTTTAAATATTTGTTATTTTAACACTTTGCTTCAATCTGATAATAAGCTTGAATATCGACTATTTTAATTGCGTTATATAAGCGTCAGTATATTTAAAACAAATGTTACTAATTTATATTAGTAGTATTCTAATGGATATATAAAACAGAACTTTAAGTTATTCTTTTCATAGTACATCAAGGTTGTTAATATTGATATATTATCTACAATCATATAGGTATGAATAATACTAGGCTAATTGAAAAGTTCGCGGAGCGAAAATGATAAGACAAATTTATAATTGAAAAAATTACTTTATTCTTTCGTATATTCCCCTTTAAGCTTAATGCATTTTTTCCAGCCGTTTACCAATTTACTTATTTCATCTCTTAAGTGATTTTCTGGAAGTATTTGAAAATACTGTATTGTAGGCTGTTGTAACTTCTTCATTTGATGAAAAACCTTTGCTATGTAGAAATTTTTTAAAGTTTGGGAACAGATGAAAGTCAGAGGGGGCGAGATCTGGTTAATATAGTGGATGTTTCAACAATTCGTAGTGTAACTTCTTCAATTTGGTAATTGTAAGAACACCTCTGTGAGCAGGTGCATTGTCTTGATGAAAAATAATTTTTTTCTTTCTCTAATTAGCAAAATGCCTTTTGCATCCCAAAAAACTGAGGCCATAACCTTTTTGATCGATTTTGACTCCGTTGTCTGCCTCGGATCTGAACGGACTTAGTCAATTCTGCGGTTTGTTGTACCAGTTCAAGATCATAGTGGTAAACCCAAGTCTCGTCCATAGTTACCAAACGACGTTTAAAATCTATTTTATTCTTTCAAAGACGATCCAAATGTTGACTAGAAAGTTTTACTCGAAGTCGTTTTTGATCAGAATTTGATAAATTCTGCACCCGTCTTCCACATAGTTTTCTCAAACCCAATTCTTTTTCAAAATATCAAAGATCCGTTCAATTGAGATATACATGGCCTTAGCAATTTTACTCAGTCAATTGTCTGTCATCCATGACCATATCATGTATAGAATTGATTATTTGCTCAGTTGCACTTATTAGATGTTCATAACGAGAATCAACACGAATATCCATATCCAGGCTTGTACCACCACGTACTGACTTTCCACCACTCTCACTAACAACTGTCACTAACAAACAATTGTTTTATCATTTCAACAAACAATTGTTTTATCATTACAATACATTTATCATTTCACTATGAGTTTCCATTGCCTTTAAACATTTTTTTACAAGGAATTTAATCACTGCACAGTTTGCAATATTTTCCATTTTAAAAAATAATACTGATACCTTTACTTTAAGCTGCTGTTTTTGTACGAATGAATTAACAGATCTACTTGAAACTTCACATATGTTCATATAAAGGATGCAGCTTCAAAATGTAGTAGAGTTTATAGTTATTTTACTGCTCTATAGGTGTTGCTTCGCGAACTGTTCAATTAGTCTAGTACTACATTCCTATACATATTTAAAAGATACTTCTCATCTAGTATCCTTCAGAGAACCATGATTAATTTTAAAGCTAAATTCTAGCGGATAAGAAACTCAATTACCTTGGATAATCACCTCCTACTAGAATTAATGTAATAGTTATTCGAAGGTGATCCAAATATACAGCTATGACAAATATTACAGCAGAGCTCTGTATGTACTATAATCACAGCCCATTTGTTATCCTATCCTAGATGTATCTCAGTAACGGATGAACCATTCTTTCAAAAGTGATTTTTTCAGCTTTTGTCATTTGTACCTGCAGATTTTTTAAGTTGCCTCTATTTTCCGAATAGCTCCAACCAACCACTTTATTTACTTGTATCTCTTGTCCTTTTTTTTAACTTCTCCTTCTTAAAACTCCAACGTTTAGCGAGGGCGCCTTAACAAGGACATTTTCAAAATTTAGGCTATCCTGATCGTAGTGCTACAATAAGACTTGAATTTTTGAGAATATTTACTAGTCATTTTGAAAATTGTATTGATACAGAAGATTCAAATTTTGAGCAAGTAGAGTTAAAAATTAAATTCATCTTAAAAGTTTTTCTGTAAATCAATGTACAGTTTTGTCCTTTGTAATGTAAGTCTTGTACAACGTATAATTCTATAATATAAGTCTTGTACTTTCATGGAACTAAGGTTTTCAATTGTTATTTAAAAGTTCAATAACTAATAAATAATAAATCTCAATATACAGAAAAAAACCAACTATTTTCACGACACGAAATGTTTTGTTTTCATACATATTCAATATATAACTATTCTAAATTTGGTTACAATAATTTAATTAACTACAATACATTTGTTTTTAAATTAGTGTTAGTTTTTTAACGTTAATTAATAAATTTTATATTTAATTTACACATTATTCAAGTATGACAATAAAAGTATAATCATATTAAGGAGGTATGAGCGAATCTTATGGAAAAAACGATTTAAGACGAGAGTTTTAGATGATAGTCCAAGACTTGAAATTCAGTAATTGTGACAAAGGATATGTAATTGAGCTATGCTCTAAATTTGAAAACTATTCACCGTCTAGTTTTCTAGGAAAATGATATTTTCAACCTTTCATATACACAGTCTCTTATGGTAGAATGATTTTCGCTACGGATTTTTTATTTTTTTTTTTCACTGTTAATCTTCCAACTTCATAGAATAAAAAATTACACATGATATAGTTTAATATATATATAATATTTATTATATATATAAATATATATATATATATATATATATATATATATATATATATATATATATATATATATATATATATATATATATATATATATATATATAAGATTATATATATAAATATATATATATATATATATATATATATATATATATATATATATATATATATATATATATATATATATATATTTATATATATAACAACTGCAACTTTGTTTTATGACATTTTGTCGTAACTTCGCGAATAAAGAAGTGG
This sequence comes from Cosmopolites sordidus, assembly GCA_031761425.1. Classification (NCBI taxonomy): domain Eukaryota; kingdom Metazoa; phylum Arthropoda; class Insecta; order Coleoptera; family Curculionidae; genus Cosmopolites; species Cosmopolites sordidus. Next base: position 61,210 of record JARFXV010001295.1, read on the forward strand.
GGGGGAGTTTTACCTATTTAGATAAAATGTCGTCTAATGTCCGTTTGCCTAAACCGATTTTCCTTAATTTGGATTCATTTAAAAGGCAATTGCTGGGACAATCAGATAATCTGGGATATAAATTATTTAGTTTATAAATGAAACCACGAGGTGGCGTTACATTCAATAACAGTTTTTTGAAGTTTTGTTCAGTTTTTTCAAATGGTATGGTACAGCTTTTATTACATGGCTAGAAAGGTAATTCAAAGAGGAATCATCCAGTAAAAACCCGAAATCGATATCTCTGACATGTCAAGAGATATTTCGATTTTTCTGAAAAAATCAGTTATTATTTCACTACTACCTGCATTAAGTTAAAAAAATATTAACCTAATGTTTGCCTTCCTTCACACTTTACCCAGGCTTAGGACTGGTCCAAATTCTTCGTGCCATATTAATTTGGAGCGTGTTTAAAGGCCAACGGGCCAACAACGAAGATAATAATAATAACAACAGTCTAATAAAATTAACAGCACAACAGTCTAATAATTAACAGAATCTGAACTTTAACGCCTTTCTAAATGTTCAAAATGCCTTCCATCCTTAGAAATGCAAATATTTATTTTTCGACGAGTACTAAAAACACGGCAGCTTCAATTTCCGCTCTTGAAATGCTGGTTATTGAATTTTGAATTCTTTCAATCATGTTTTCTCGTGTGGTAGGACGAGTTTGAAAACAAGGTCTTTTAGTCTTCCCCACAAGTAAAAATCGAGGACTGTCAAATCCGGTGAGTGCGCCAGCCACAAAAATAAACTACCCCGTCCTATCCAACGATTTGGAAATGAAGCATCCAAGAAGTTTCGAACCACCTGCGAGAAGTGGGCAGGGCATCCATCATGCTGGTACCACATTTGTCTTCTTGTTTCCAACGAAACATCTTCAATTAGTTCAGGCAGTCCATTTTGTAAAAAATTTAAATATATTTCACTATTCAAATATCCATTAAAAATAAAGGGATCAATAATTTTGTCTCCCAAAACACCACACCATACGTTCACACTCCATCTATTTTGGTGGTTGATTTCTAACATCCAGTGCGGAATAGCAACTGCCCAGTAGTGCATATTATGTAAGTTAACGCCTCCATCACTGCTAAAAATAGCTTCATCAGTCCATAGTATGCGTTTTAAGAATTGTTTATTTCCACTACACATATTTTTTGGCCAGTGACAATAGTCTAACCGTCTGTCGAAATCGTTATCCAAAAGGGCTTGGTGTAAGACAACATGATAGGGGTGCAGCTTGTTATATCTTAAGAAGCGATGAACGGATGTCTTGCTAACACCTAATTCTTCAGATATTTGTCTGATACTTAAATGGGGGTTGGTTTCAACATAAGCCAGAACATTTACGACATTATCTCCATTTCGAATCGAACGTAACCTGGTGCGGACTGGATCTGGATGCACAATTCGTGTTTCTCGTAAGAGGTTTGCTAGACGTGTAAACACCTTCTTCGAATAATGCCTTCTTTCGGGATATTGACTTGCATATTGCCGCTCTGCAATACATGCATTTTCAAAACATTGGAAATACACCGCCAACATGTTATAGGCCTCGTTATTCGTAAAAGGCAATGTTAGATATTATTATAATAATTATTAATAATCAATAAATGCAATGTTGAAAATGTAATCCATTTCAAAACTGACAAGTTAATTTGACTGTTTTTGTTTGTTTCGATGGTTCCCTTCTTCACTCTTTGTGTAATGTCATTTAGTCATTTAGTTCATTTAGTTTAAAAGAAAGATTAGGTATATTTATTAATGACTGATTTCAATATTCTGTCAAGTAGTATTTAAGCATCACAAAAGAGAAAATGCAACAATTGGGGAAAGGCATTTTTTCCGCTTATGTAATTAAATTAGAAAATATTATCAAGGTTAGGATTAGAACATTTATGATGATTGATACTGAATAGATAATTTTATTTTTTAAATAAAATTGTTGGGGTTGCGATTGCGACCTACATATTAAGACCAATTTTTAACTTGATATTACTGTTAAAATTAAAACTAACTGCCTTTTTTCAGAAAAATCGAAATATCTCTTGACATGTCAAAGATATCGATTTCGGGTTTTCACTGGACGATTCCTCTTTAAATTACCTTTCTTGCCATGTAGTAAAAGCTGTACCATTCTATTTGAAAAAAACTGAACAAAACTTCAAAAAAACTATTGTTGAATGTAACGCCACCTCGCGGTTTCATTTATAAACTAAATAATTTATCTCCCAGATTATCTGATTGTCCCAGCAATTGCCTTTAAAATAAATCCAAATTGAGGAAAATCGGTTATGGCAAACGGACATTAGACGACTTTTTATCTCAATAGGTAAAACTCCCCCCCATCCCTCTATTCGTGAAATTACGACAAAATGTCATAAAACAAAGTTGTAGGAGACAGTTTGCTAATTACAACTGAGAATTTTTCTTACTCGGTTAACACTTGAAAATACACACAAAAAATGTTTAGCTCGTCATGCCCTCTTGCGATCGTTTTAGAGGCTTAAAAATATTTTTGTTGAATTTCTCATGATCATTTGTAGTACAATTTTTTTTCCCCAAAGCTGTGGGATAAATAGTTTTCAAGATACGGCCGCGATCCATCCTTAATGGGACACCATATATATATATATATATATATATATATATATATATATATATATATATATATATATATATATATATATATATATATATATATATATATATATATATATATATATATAAATAGTATCGGGTTACCGATATAATTATTTAAATAATTAAAGACAAACTTTTTTCAACTTTCGATTACTAATAATGAAACACTCGATCAAAGGTCTGACAACGTCGCACAACCATCCAAGAAAAAAAGAGATAGAGTTACAGCTAAAAAGAGATTAGTATGTATGACATTTTTGAATTTGAGGTTACAAAAGTTAGTTTTCTTATAGAAATTACCTTTGTATCTAGAATGCATATGTTTAATATAAATTGTCTATGTTATAAAGTCAAACTTCTCATACATATACACAATATACACTGATTTCACAATTCTACAATGTATACTATTCCTACATATACGCAGTACAAATTTATATTTTAACTACCTTCTTATAGCTTAATATATTATATTATCAATCCAGTACCAATCATAAAATAATATTTGAGATTTTTTTTATAACCTAACAGTTTTTCTACTTGTAACGATTTAAAAAAATTTGAGGTTATAAAAAAAATTTCAGATATTAATTTATGATTGGTACTGTAGTGCTAATATATATATATATATATATATATATATATATATATATATATATATATATATATATATATATATATATATATATATATGAGAGGTATATGTTAAAATATTAATTTGTAGTATCTATAGGAATAGCATATATTGTAGAATTGTAGCTCTTCTGATGATGGTTTAATAGAAGAAACTCAAACGTTAACAAAAAGATTGTGAATTTCTCTAACTATTTTAAGTTTTAGGAAAACAAAAAATCATCATTAATCTGACTCATAAGTATCGTTCGTACTTCCTTAAACGTTTAAGAAAAATAAAATATTTCATTATTAACAAAATGTAAATATCATTTGTTCTTAGTATAAAAGAAATATTATTGATAATAACAAAAATACTTGCAATTTACATTACAATATTTAAGTTATTTTTATTGAATCCAAATTGAACCATTTTAAATAAGCTTTTTATTAAAATATCATTACTTGTCAAGTAATAAGAGTTATGATTTTGCTCCCTTTAAATCTTGTATACGCAGACGTTTAATTATGCATAAAAATAATACTTTCTCTGTCATAATAGCAACGATTTGCAATACATTATCGTTAAAAAGTCTCACAAATTGTCCAAACATACCACCCGTTCACTTAAAAGAGTTGTCATCGGTCTTTTTCTCCAAATCCTATCTACATCGACAATCTTTGAGCATAGGTGGTCCGAAAAACGAAAACAATTGTTAAAAATCCTACCAGATGCCCGTTGTGAATTTCCAAAAACGTTTCAAGATTTTGCCAATAGTTAAAATTTATTTTATAGATGGAGATCTGTTACTAATCAAAGCTATAGGTAAAAATATATGTAAAAATTGTCATGTATATGTCTATGTACTTTTACTGCTGTATATATATATATATATATATATATATATATATATATATATATATATATATATATATATATATGTATGTATATATATATATATATATATATATATATATATATATATATATATATATATATATATATATATATATATATATATATATATATATATATATATATATATATATATATATATATATATATATATATATATATATATATATATATATATATATATATATATATATATATATATATATATATATATATATATATATATATATATATATATATATATATATATATATATATAATGTATATATATAATTATAATAACATGATGCTGAATATATGAATACAGCTTTATATTGAGATATGTGCATCAATATTCTGACAAATTATTATGAAAAATTTAATATCAGGGAAAGGCTTGCAAATTGTCGGAATTTTTAATCAAAATCCGTGTTCTGTGCCCCGAACTACTAGGGAATGATTTCAAAAACATTTTACGCTGCTCGATATTAAAACAAAAACAAGACAAAAATTGTGTGTTCCGAAGAAAATATCGCCAATGTTGGTGGTAGTGTTAATGAAGATCCAAATTTATTAATTCGTCGCCGTTCGCAGAAATTTGGTCTTTGTTATTCAACTATGTGGATTCATTAGTTCTGATTTGAATGGTGTTCATCTGGAGGAGATATGGTTTCAATCGGACGGCCCCGCATGCCATACAGCCAACGCAACAATTGATTTGCTGAGGGAACAATTCGGTAAGAAAATTATTTTGAGGAACGGATCTGTTACTTGACCACTATATTGCTTATATAGCATACCATATTATATTTACAGTTCTTCTGTATTTAGCTTAACATTTTAAAGCGGAATATTATAAGAGCAATATTCTTATGTAAAACATAAGTAAAACACTATGTAAAACAACGCCAACACACTGTTTTATAAAACTGTGGAGTACAATAGCAATCGATCATGCGAATGCGGAATATCAACAGACCAAGCTAATCTATCTAATATCTAAACGTACGTTTTACAATATCAAAAAATTCAAACTCTCTAATTTCATTAAATATCTCTATTCACCCGCAAGTGGCTAATTTTAAGATAGTTTAACCATTCATAAATAATATTTTCGCACTTATACAAGACCTTCTTTAGCATAAGTATTGAAGATGTACATTGTGTTTGACTCATAAATCCCTCCTATTTTTTCTAGTTTTCTGTCAATTTTGCCATTTTCTTCCATATGCAATGTATGCGTAGTAATATTTTGTCACTTATTAATTCCACGTTTTTTTCAGTCTTTATTATCTTTTTTCAAGTATCCTTACTAGATGTCCTCACCTTTCTAGCTTTTTTTATAAATGGCCTTTTCTAGTAACTCCAATCCCACTGTGTTTGGAATGTTCATATTTCCTACTTTATCTACTTTTATAACTCCTAATATCATTTTAATGAGTTTAATCAGGAATGAAATCAACGTACTTTCGAATCAACTCAATCAACGTACTTTCGTCAAATTCCAAGATTTGGCTATATACAATAAAGCAAGAACAAATAATGCCTTGCTGTGGCCTTTTTGGTATCTTCATTTTCCTTAATAAATATCTTTGTAAGGCATAGAGGATTTTGTTAATATCAGCGATATCGATTGTTAATATCAGCATCGACACTTCCTTTTCGCTCTGTTATTGGTACCGAATTTAAACCACTCTAAACATTAACTGGACAGTTCCGAAAATATCCCATTATTTGTGTTTATGTTAATGCCAGTTAATGCGTTTTGGGCATCTCTTTTTCGATTAAAGCCAAGAGAATTTTAAAATATTAGCTCATATACCAAAACACCAAACATATCAAACCCTGTATGAAAAACAAATTAAATACATGTATACAAAACAAATAGAAATGCATGGACTGACAGAAGAGTTTTAAGTCATTGTCAGCCTAACTTCATTTTCATATTCCATATTATCAATTTTGTTTAATTAATTTAATGGAATATGAAAAAGTTTAAATATAGTTGAACACTGAAATCGATAAGTGATTTTCCAATTAACAAGACTTCGGTTTGACTATTTCCTTCATTTTTATTTACATGACTTCGAACCCATATTGAAACTGATCTTAAAGGCAAAAATATTTTGACAAGTCTTCTGCGAAACGACCTCGCTGAAAAAATAATTACCCTCAAGGCGTCATCCCTGATGACAACGGAATGTTGACAAAATAATTTCATACTTCACCGAATCTAAATTAATATTTTTCACACTTTTCCGTTTAGAAGCGATCCAACTTCCTTACAAATGTCGTCCATATTCCAGGGATTTCGTAAAACCAATCCCTAGATTAAGTTACCCTCATGGCGAATACACTAGCCACATGTCAAAAATTTTTGAAAACCGTTCAACAATAGTCGCTAATCGTTCTTTTGTTACTACGTTCGTTCTATGGTCCATTGATGTTTCTTTCAAGGAACCTTTCTTTTCGAACAACACCTAACCCTTTGGGGCAATGACTTTCGATTTTTGCTCACAAATTGACCGAAATTGAAATGTTCGAAAAATCTCGATACCAAAAAGAGATATTAATCTGTGTATTGATTGTTTGGTACGTTTTTTGATGTATAATAAATCATATATAATTTTTTGATAATCATTCTGAGTGGTACTTTGCTTAGAATTTTATGTTTTGGTTTTTATGTTTGAACGTTTCAGCAATATTAGAAAAATATAGGTTTTTCCTTGTAATTTTACTGGTATTTTAAAAAGGTTTAGATAATTTATACAAATGAATTATACTTAATGTGGTAGGTGTAACTGCTGATTACAGAGGAGCATATATCATTTGAAAAGTGCTTTACGAATATCTAAAAAGCATAAAATATTTTCATTTTTTTTATAGTTAATTGAAAAATATGATTTACATACTGGTGTATACAACACACCAGTATGTAAATTTATTTATAATATGAATACGGTGAATTGGTAGCAATTTAACAATTTAACTATTATTAAGTAAATGAACTAGTATAATCTAGAAAAGAAAACACTAAGTATAAAAATTAATGTAAGCACCTTTAACTGAAGTTGAATATTTATTACTTAATAATTAGGTCTATAAAAATTTGTCAAGTTTTTGCAGATATTATATAATATATAAGTATATATATATATATATATATATATATATATATATATATATATATATATATATATATATATATATATATATATATATATATATATATATATATATATATATATATATATATATATATCTATTGTTTTTTAAACGTAATTAGTTATTATTTTTTTTAAACGAATATAAATAAATTAATGTTGATATTATTGGTGCGGTAATATCACTAATGCTACCGCAATGATAACAATAGTCTGTAAAAGGCAACATATTATGATTAATAACTGAAAAAATTAAACTCAAGATAAATGAGTATAACGTCGAAAACAGTACCGAAAGCCTGAATAACAATTAAAAGCAAGTATATTTTCAAATCGCTAGCAAACCAACAAATGCAATCAAATATATTGTTTAAACTTATAGAACAATAAATAAGATCAATAAATTGTTTTATTTTCCCGATACTCCGATAATTTCCAAAAACTTTTTTTGGGAAAGAGCGCGAAAGAAAATTTCGGTGTAACTTCCGAATTATTGCGAGCCAACCCGATATTGGCCTTTCTTACCATTGTGAAGTCACATACGTTCGGGTTTTTTTTTTCCGGAAGTGTCGGCGCATGATCGATACTAGGTTTAAAAATTTATTTTCAATTTGAAAAATAAATTGTTCAAAACCCCAATTCATAATCATTTGTTGCATCTTCAATATTACAAACGAAAAACATGAATAGCATTATCATAAAATTTCCATATTATCAGGAAAATTGGCTTCATTGTACAGATAGTTTCAACGAGGTTTTCTTGTATTAGTTAATTTATCTTTCACATTTGTATTTATTTATCATCCCAATGTATACCTAAACAAAAAAAATGCTATACCGAGCATGTTCCCGAGCATGGAAAAGCTGACTAGTTGAATTTTCATGTAATCAAAATGGTTACAATTCAGCGAATACATCTATGAAATAAGGATATATTTAAGCTTCCATAATAGAAATAGTAAGCACCATTTTTTGTTTATTTCTAAGAATATAAAATCTGAAAGTACTTTTAAACGTCCGCCCAAGAAACTACAATAAAGGAATATACTTAACTAAGGTTTTGTTTTACGTGCAAATACGTTACGTTTCTTACGTTACGTAAGTTCAAATTTTAAGCAGTTTATAAGATTGATAGGTTGGCAAGATATTGTGATGACAGAGAGGACAGTGCACGTAATTAACCAACCAGTTTGTCACATCAAAACGTCTCGAAAATGACTTAATTTTTTCATGAGATGATCATTGTGTACAAAGTTTATTAAGGAGTTCCCCAAAATTCCTAAATCCAATGTATATCATATGTTGTATATCACTAATGTATATCACATGTAATTAAACAATATTGTCCATAATTTATTGGCTAAAAAATGGTATAGAGTTTGACTATCCTCCATATTCGCCCTCCATATTCGCCCTCCATATTTGCCCTCCACATTCGACCATCGTTCTAAATCGAATTAAAAAAAGGGATATGTACTTAGTGTGGAGGATAATCTTTCCAATTTATTTTTAAGAGATGGCGCCGAAAACAACGGTCATTTGCAAAACGTAGTGCTTTTCCTGTTCAGTGAAAAGGAAAACGCAAGTGAAAGCCATCGCATACTTTTAAACTTACGGTGAAAATATCCAAATGCAAAACGCTTGTAGGCGTTGGTTTAGGCATTCAAAAGTGGTAATTTCGTAAAAATAATTGAATGTAAAAATGGTAAAAAATTTGAACCATAAAACACTTCACTTCAGCAATTACGGAGATATCCAAAAATGACTTGATGACTGGACCACCTCAACAGATGTACGGGTTTTCTGGGAGGGCATCCACAAATTGCCAGAGATATAGGAAAAATGTGCAGAATCGGCTTTGAAGATGAGAAAAGGAGTCTCTACATCAATATGAAACAAAGGAAGGAGAGAGTGTCCATAGGAGACACGCCAAAGCCGAGAGTTATGCAAGATCTCCAGTTCAAGAAGACCATGATCTGCGTTTAGTGGGACTGAGAGGGTCTCGTGTACTGGAAAATGGTGAAGAATAACAAGACGGTCCACAAGGAACGCTACCTCGCCCAGCAGAATCGTGTATATGAGATTGTTTAACTGAAACAACCCGATCGACAAGGTTAAGTCATCTTGCTCAACAAAAATGTACGATCTCACACAGCAAACATTTCCAATAGGAGGTTCCTCTGCGTCGGTCGTACACTCCAAATCTTGGTTCCATTGGTTGCCCAACCAAATGAGGGGCGTAACCTTTTCCAGCGAGGAGAACCTCAAAAACTGGCTTAACAACTTCTTCAAGGTCATACCTGGCGAACTCGCCGAGCGGTAGGAGCAGATTGTGAACAATGATTAATTTCTCGTTATAATTGTTGTTTTTTTCAATAAAACTTTTTAGTAAAAAAGCAACGACTATAACAATGATCGATTAATCTGTTGTTATAATTGTTGCTTTTTTTATTAAAAAAAATATTGGAAAAGGCAACAATAATAACAAGAAATTAATCAATCATTGATCACGATTTGCTAACACCGTGCGACCAATTTATTGCTGCTGTTGCCAATCATCCAGATTAGAACCGCGACCGATCGCGCTTCTCTATCGACAACTGATGTTGAACATGGTATGTGTCTAGCCCTAGAGCTACACACACGCACACGCACACGCACACACGCACACACGCATACACGCACACGAAGTACAATTAGAGGCGTTTGTTGCTGTTAGCCTTCCTTTGCGCCCATACTAATTTCATTCTTTCGCTATGAGCTTTTTTCCTTTCATCAGACCAAGTTGTTCCAGTCTTCCTACATTTTTCTCTCTGGCCAACCTTCCAAACGTTTACCTTGTGTCTGAAACAGCCTCTATCTTGAATTTTACTTTGTGTAATATTTGCTGATCTTAGGTCCTCTTTAATTGCAGCAATCCATTTAATTATTTCTACTTTAGCTCTACTCCTATTTTCATAAAATTCGACTATTTGTCTAGTTAGCCTACTCCGATTCATCCGTTTTATGTGTCCGCAAAACTTAAGTCTTCTTTTTCTCATATCGCTATGTATATCCGTGTATTGTTTGATTTCTTGGTTTTCTCGAAGTTGGCATGTTGTGCTATTTATATGTTTAGAGCCTAGGATTTTCCTTATGATTTTTCTTTCCTGCTTTTCAATATCCTCGATGTCCCTCTTTCTATTCAAAATGAGCGTTTCTGCAGCATATAGACATTCTGGTTTAATAACTGTGTTGTAATGTCCCAGTTTTGTGTTTTTAGATAGGCATTTTTTGTTGTAAATATTTTGTGTAAGTCAATGCCATTTCCATTTTTTGACATCTACCCTTATTGGGCGGTTTTTCCAACCCATTTTCCATGATTATTTTACCCAAGTATTTGAATTGAGAGACTCGTCTGATGTTACCATATTTAGTTTTTAGAAATGGTGATCTTAGTCTGTTGCAGGTCATGTATTGTGTCTTTTCAAAGGAAATTTGGAGTCTTACCTTTTCTGCTGTTTCTTTTAGGATTTCAATCTGTTTCTGTGGTGTTAATACATCTTGAGGTAAAATTGCTAGATCATCAGCAAATGCCGGACAATCAATTTTGATGTTGGTTCTCCCCAGTTTAATGGGCTGGTCAATATTCAGGGCCGACTTTTTTTCACAGCACTCCTGTATTACTTTTTCTAGAACACAGTTAAATAAGAGTGGCGAGAGTCCATCCCCTTGTCTCACTGCAGTTTTAATTTCGAAGGGCTCTGAGATGTCACCCATGAATTTAACTTTTGACCCTGTGTTAGTTAACGTTGCTTTAATAATTGCCAGCGTTTTCAGATCTAGTCCTTGTTCTTTCAAGATTCGGAATAAAGATTCGCGGTCAATAGAATCATATGCTTTTTTGAAATCCACAAATGTACAGTAGAGAGATTTTTATTGTACAGTTTTTGATGTCTTAGAATCAACTTTAGATTCAGGATCTGTTCAGGGCAGGATCTGCCCGGTCGAAAACCTGCTTGATATTCACCAATGTTAGGTTCTAACTGTCCCTGTGCTCTGTCTAGTAGACATTGAGATAGAATCTTGTAACAAACTGGGAGAAGAGATATGCCTCTATAGTTGTTTACATCCGTTCTATCTCCTTTCTTATGTAGTGGATGGATTAGAGCATCTTTCCAATCTTCCGGAATCCGTTCGGTTCGCCAAACTTCTTGTAGAATTTTGGTTTTTTCCTTGATTGTACCTGGACCAGCGGATTTCAAAAGTTCAGCAGTGATTCCATCTTCACCAGAAGCTTTGTCATTTTTAAGCCGCTTGATTTGCCTATTTATTTTATCTTCATTCGGTGGTAATGAATTTGGGTTGTTTGGTTAGGGTTTAGTGTTGCTAATTTGTTTAAGGGCTCAGGACAGTTTAGTATTTGTTCAAAATATTTCGCAAGTTCTTTGCAATTGTCTTGGTTATTTAGAGCTAATTGTCCGTTTTCCTTTTGGAAGCAAAGACTTTGCGGTTGATAAACCGTTAATTTAGTTTTAAATGTTTTATAAAAGTTTCGGTTGTTATTTTTTTGGAAATATTTTTCTATTTCATTAAGTTGATTGTTCTCATACTTTCTTTTAGTTTGTCTAATTAACTTCGATGTTTCTTTTCTTACTTCCAAAAAGATGTTATAGTTTATTGCTGTTTTGACTGTTCCAATCTTTGAATGCTTTACTTCGGCTTAATACTACTTGCTCGCAAACTTCATCCCACCACGGATGTTTTCTACGTTTTTGGTAAAGGGGCCAACTTTAAGGCAGTTTTAATGATATTTTGTTTCAATTCCTGCCAGTTCTGTGCTAGTTGTTTATCAAGCTCTTCTGTTAGGGCTGGTTTTATTTTCGTTGGGACAAACTTTCGTTGGGTATTAGCAGCCTCTTTTGAATAAGTTTTCGAGGTTTTAAGCTAAGTGTCATTTTAGTCAAGTAGTGATCCCTGTCTATATTTGCTCCTTTCCTGACTTGAACATTCAAAATCTCTTTCTAATTGGGGTACGAAATGGCAACATGGCCAATTTGAAATTCACCCATGTACGTGTTTGGGCACCTCCAGGTCTTTTGTTTTGTTATTTTCTTCTTAAAATGAGTTGATATTATTTTTAGATTAAACTGCGAACATAGTTCAACCAATCTTCTACCATTATGGTTAGTCCATTTAGAGCGGGAAAACTGCCGACTGTTTTCCTGTACTTTTTTTCTTTCCCTAGTTGGGCGTTGAAATCACACAATAGGATTTTTACATGGTTAGAGGGAATTTTAGAGATAGTCTTTTCCAGAATTTCCAGAATTTTTTTCAGATTTCCAGAAGAGGATTTATTTACTTTTTCAGGATTAGATTTATTTTCTTCGTTAACTGGGAGGTGTGCATTGATTAATGTATGGTTTTTGTTAGCACACTTGAGGGATAGTGTCATAAGTCGATTATTTACTGGCTGGACATTTGTTATAGAACCAAGAATGTTTCTTGAGACAGCGAAAGCAACACGCAGATGTGGTGTATTTTTGAGTATTTTTTTGTCCGTTTTACTTTTAAAAAGTCTGTAGTTGCCGAATTCCAAGGTGTTATCATCTGTCAATCTGATTTCTTGGAAAGCTAAAATTTGGATGTTTTGGTGATTTAATGTTCGCCCCAATTCGTGTATAAATATATTATATAAATAAATATATGTATATATATATATATATATATATATATATATATATATATATATATATATATATATATATATATATAGATTAACCCGAATTTATTATAAGGGTGGTTTTTTAGTGTGTTTGAACGTCCGATAGGGACGGTTTTTTAGTGTGTTTGAACGTCCGATAGGGGTCGCTGTCGAACGAACTGAGAGTTTGTGCTAGAAATCTGAAAAAAATTGTCTCAATAGTCTGGCAAATCATCATGGAAGGTTTGATATCAGAGCAACGCTCGCAAATTTTCGAAATTTATTATCAAAATCAAGTATTCTGTACCCCAAACTTATAGATCACTTCGCAAATTTCGAACTTCGTGATGTGTTTGCCGAATTATCGACAAATTCCCAACGCATTTCACGCTGCGCTATATTAAAATAAAACTAAGATAAAAAAATGTACGTTCGAAGAAAATATCGCCGCTCTTGCTGGCAGTGTTGACAAATACCCAAATTTGTAAATTTCTTCCCCGTTCGCAGGAAGTTGGGCTTTTTTATTCGACTACGTGGATTATTTCATTCCGCATTTGAATGGCATTGATCTGAAGATATTTCAACAGGTCTGCTTCACATGTCATACAGCCAACGCAAAAATCAATTTATTGAGGGATCAATTCGATGAGAAAATTATTTCGAGGAACGGACCTATCAATGGGTCGCCAAGGTCTTGTGATATATCGTCTTTAGATCCTTTTCTTAGAGGTTATATTAAATATTTGCTCTGTGCCGATAAACTATTAAATATTGAGACCTTGGAAGCCAACATAACTCGAACAATTGCGGACATAAGACCACAATTACTTGAAAGAGTGATGGGAAATTCAATTGACAAAATGCGCTTTGTCAGTAGTAGCCGCGGTGGACATTTACCCGATATTGTTTTTAAACATTAATGCCACTGAATGTTATTCACATAAAAAGCTTATTTCAAGGCATCTAATTTGGTTGTTATTTTATTTGAATTTAAATTTCGGACGCACTAAAAATTATTATACTGTTTATTAGGCAGTATTCATTTCCACATAATGCAATCAGTAGAATTATATTGATATTTTCTTTATTTTATTCAAAAATTTAATAATTCTATTTTCAACACACACATTTAACAAAGGCATTTGATACATATCATCTTTATGTTAAAGTAACAATTTGCCACATGCCTATAATCAAGATTTACCACCCGCACACTAACCTAATAATAAATAAAAACCAAGCCACACGTATGATTGTCAAACTACCATACCAAATAATGTCACAAGTCACAACAACTCAATAGGACACCGATATATTTTGGCATCATCTTTTTGTTCTTTCTATACGTTTTGGCCCTCTTTTGATTTGCTATCCTATTGTTCAAGTTTCAATTAAAAAGCGTATTCAATAGGTCGAAGTGATTGATACTGTCTCAGTTAACATCTACATTTTTGGAATAGACAGTTCAATGTGTGTGGGTAACGATTCGAACAGTGGTTCTCAAAAGTTTGTTTCAGTTAAAAACCTATTCTCCGCACAAATCAAAATTTAATTTTATCAGCAATTTATTTTCTATGTAAACAAAGTAATTGAAACAATTTAATACGTTTATTGTTATTAATAGAGATATATTTTAGCATATATATTATGAGAACTAAGGGACTTTTTGGAATCTCTGTAGACCACCTACAACACGTTAGAGAATTTTAAACCGCAAGACCTCTGTTTACCTCGGTCATTATGGTACTATTTGTATACATTTGGCCATTGTTCGAATCTAAAATACTTTTAAACTACTGCCCTTTTTGTGATCACTACTGAACAGATTCCTATGGGAAGGTCGGATTTGTGGTTTTTGTGCTCATGCCCTCGGTAGATGTCAGTGATGTATTATAAAACCTATTCAAATTTGAATGGAATAGATTTATTCTGACATGCACAATTTTACTGAAACCAAATTTATTTCTTCTCTAAATATAATATCTAAAATATACCAATGGTCAATTAAATATGAACAGATTTGATTTTACATTGTACTATAATCTGAATTACTGAACATTCAAATTTGAGTTAAATATTTAAAAAACAATATGAAATAATGTATTCAATTGTTTTTATCTGATCTCTTGTAGAACAATCTATATAGAACCCAATATAAAGGGTAACATTCTTTACTCAAGGTCTTAAATTTAATACAAATATTATTAGTTGGCATTGCTTTAAAATTAATTAGTTCTAATCAAACTATTGAAATATGTTATTCAAAATATATATTTTTTAATTAATTGAAATTACAATGTAGAATGATAGCACATCACTCAATAAGTTGTAGATTAACAAATCTACACAATAGCGCCACTATTAACAAACCTATATGATTTTTTAGAAAATACTAACCTTCAAACGAGACGTGTCAACATTTCATGACAACCTCAGGTTTAGTTCACAAGTTAGTGGTTTTAATGACGCTACTCTTGTAATTTTAAAAACAATTGAAATATCTAAGTTTCGTGTATTAATAAAGCATTGGTTCTTAAGGGAAAAAATATCCTTCTAGCAAAGCAATGGCTTGACAAGTGTTATTCGGACTCTGCTTCATCGAGACAAATGGTAGAGAAGTGGTTTGCTGATTCTAAACGCGGTCGTTGAAATACCGATGACGCTGAACGTTCTGGTCGCCCAAATTAGGCAGTTATTCCGGAAAACATAAAAACAGTCCACAAAATAGTTTTAGCCGATCGTAAAATGAAGTTACGTGAGATAGTTGACATTTGACAAATATATCAGATGGCGGTGTATTCACCATACACCGCCTTTATATACATGAACATTTTTCTGTGAGAAAGCTCTGTTTGAAGTGGCTACCGTATTTGCTGACAGTCGATCAAAAACAGCAACGCGTCCACGATTCAACGCGCTGTCTGCTGTTTTCAGCTGTTTCAGCGCCATAAAAAGAATTTTTTCATGCGGTATGTACTGATAGATGAAACATGAATCCATCACTACACTCCACAGTTAAATCGGCAGTCAGCTGAGTGGATAGCAACTGACGAAAGCCACCCAAAGCGACCAAAAAAAGTCAGCTGGTAAGGTTCTGGCATCCGTATTTTGGAATGCGCAAAGTATTTTATTTATTAATTACCTTGACAAGAGTAGAACCATTAATGGCGAATATTATATGGCGTTATTGGTGCGTTTAAAGGAAGATATTGGGAAAGAACGACCTCAAATCAAGAAGAAAATGTACTCTTTCATCAGGATAATGCATCGTGCCACATATCACTCACAACAATGGCAAAATTACATAAATTGCACGTTGAATTGTTTCCTCATCTACCGTATTCTCCAGATCTGGTTCCCAGTGACTACTACCTATTTACAGACCTAAAAAGAAAGCTCCAAGCAAAGAATTGGCTACAATGAAGAAGTGGTTGCCGAAACTGAAGCCTATTTTGTGGCCAAAGATATATCGTTCTAGAAAAAAATGCATCGAAACGTTAAAGAAGCGTTGAAATCAATGTATTACTCTTGACGGGGACTATGTAGATGAATAAAGTCAAATTTTGCCTAAAAGTTGTTGTTTTATTAGTCATCTTACGAACTTATTCTCTCAAATAAATACGGTGAATTTTTCATTTATAAAGCCTACGTAAAAGTTGTGAAAAAATAATTCTAGACCAGTTTGCTTAGAGCCATTCGTTAGGTTTTCGGGCCAACGAACACACTTGAGAGTTTTATGATTTTAAAATTATTAAATATTATTATTAAATAATAATAAATCATTTATAATTATTAATTAATATATAATAAAATAATATTAAAAATATCGAACAAAGAATTTATTACAAATTTTGTGTCGTCAAAATTTATTATGCTCGATCGGCGAAAATCTTGAATGAGGTATACTGACTTTATACTTATACTTAACTTTATCGAATATTCGAACATACAAGAGTAATATATTGCATTCAAGAACCGAGAAGTGTAAGACGACTCGGCTCGTTTTGGTGGACTTTCAACATCTTTCACTAAAAAAAAACAAAGCGAAGAAAAATCGTTATTCAGTCTTAAGATAGGTCGTGCAGGATTTGGCAGTGCCTCACGAATCCGTTCATACCATTGTAGTTGATGTTTTAGACCTAGTGTAGTAAGGAAGTAATTGCTGGTAGCCAGATCCGGCTAATACGATGCATATGGAAACAACTCGAAGCATAGTTTCGAGTTTGAGAGTGGAGTTTTGTAGCCGCAACTCGAATGTGGTCAGGCTCATTAGTACTGAAAAAGCACTTTGTATTTGACCAATTCTCCTATTGCAACCTTCGGTATAAAACATTAAACTCGAAGTGATTAACAATGTTAGCATCGGACAATGATTTCATCTAATTAAAAAACTAAACTATGGTCTGTTTATATGACATCCGTATCTAATGAAATACATTTCTATTTGGTCAAATGTAGACCTACCATGAATAGCACATTTCAGTTGATCCAGTAGTGAAGCGTAATAAATACTCTCTGGTAATGATTCTGCCGCTTGTTAGGTGGTCTCTGGTCCACATAGCACAGGCATCCTAGAAAATTGTAGCCAGAAATTTTCCTGCAGACGGAACCGTTTTCACTTTCATTGGCGCGCTCTCAACAGCTCCCATCCACCGTTTGTTTGAACTACTGGTGTATCTCTGGCATGTAATTGTAAATCAATGTTTCATCCACTGTTATAAAGCATCAAAGAAACTCAACAAAATTCCACTTAAGTGATATTAAACAGTCTAGAAAACTTTTTTGTACCCAAAACATTATGTAATATGCAGTAGACATGGCCTTTGGACATGTTTACAATGTCAGCTAGATCGAACACACCTTTTTTGACGATCCTTTAATACGACATTGTGGACTTTTGTGATACTTTTGTCGGTTATTGCGGTTTATGAGATGAGGTTTATTTGAAGCATCCTTCAAAAATTAATCTAACTCTGTTTGTATGTCCAAAAAGGTTAAACCCCTTAAAAGATGTAGTCTATAACAGCTCGAACCATGTAATCCATTTTTTAGAAAATGTCAAAATTTGTTTTACTCAAACACTAAATGCAACTAAATGCACACATAACAAACTTTGCAGTACGTCATATAACGAATCATTCTAGAGGTAAATGTTATAGGCATTTGGTCATTCTTGCGCTATCTCAGTGTCAGGCCTACAATTTCTGGAACCATCGTCGTAACTCAATAATAATACACTGAACGTCTTTATTCGGCCCATGATGTTAAATAACCATCAAATAAATATGTTTATTCTAGGCTAATGGTAATAGAATTAGAGTAAAAGCAGTAAAAGGATTATATAATCTACTACATTGTAAAGTTTCATCTTTCATATCAACATATGTGAAGTTTCAAGTCGATCTGTCAGTTTTTTCGTACCAAAAACAACAGCTTAAAGTAAACGTATCACAGTTATTTTTAAAAATGGAAAATATGGTATTGAAAATCATGCAGTGATTAAATTATTTGTAAAAAAATGGTTTAAAGGCAACTGAACTGAACTGAACTACTGAACAAATAATGAATTATATATATATATATATATATATATATATATATATATATATATATATATATATATATATATATATATATATATATATATATATATTATATAATTATGGATGACAGACAATTGACTGTGAGTGAAATTGCTAAGACCATGGACATCTCAACAGAAGGGGTATTTCCAAAAAAATGTTGCTTTGTTCTTTGATTTGTTGCTTATATAACTTCTGTGTGTTTAAGGAATCGTGGGACTGAATATCGAAATTATCAAGTGAATTATCAATCAAGTCATCGGTGAGTTTTGGAAAAACAATCAAAACCGTTGCATCATCTTTCATCATAACAATATCAGCTCACACACAGTCTCTTTAGTCGATTGTTGAAGGAAAGAAACATCGATGGCATCCTTCACATAGTCCTGATTTATCATCTAGTGATTTCTTTTTATATTTTGGTGTAAACGACAAAACTATTTGTACCGATTAATATGTGTTTCTTCTTATTGTTCGCAGAAATTTTGTCAATAATATAGATATGCTGTTATATAGATATAATGTTAGATCTGGTGATACATTACTTTGGCTTAGCAAATTGGGTCGATTTAATTTCTTGATGCAGGTCCATACCTATGCATATATGTTTTCTAACGATATTACCCAACTGATTAACCTTTCTGTAATTTCAGGTTAAGCTGACATCAATTTTGCTGATTATACATCACTAGAAATATGAAATGTAAGATCATTGGGTAGGAAATATCAAAGCATTTTCTTCTCATTTTGCTTTCTTATTTCAAAAAACGCTAACGAGTTGCAAGGATTCATTTAAAATATGCCCTGCATATAAAAATAATGCCTTAAGAGAACACATATGACAAAAGTGATTTATGAAATTTCATTCTGAAATTCTGGATATTAATAACGCATTTCGATCCGGTTGCATGATGTTGTGCTGCTTCAAGTGTTCATAAAGATGATGATAAAATGGATCGTCTATGATAGCATAGTGTCTAGCAAATCCTGGGGATAAAAAACAAGCGACCAAAAACAATTTCGAAGGCGGGATTGCATCCAAAAAAGAGTACGTTTTCCAAATGCTGAAGTTTTAAAGGTGTTATTTATTAGGGATATTGCCATTATAGAAACATATTAATTAACCTTAAGCTATACAGATAACCTGTCGAAAATTGGCAAATATAAGGAAATTCGTTTTTCAGCAGATTAATGACTCCGTACGGCAAATTTATCAATTGCTGCGCTTATGTCATGAACCATGTTCCGTTTGCGACTGTGAGGAGCACGAAATACATTTGTCGGTTTTGATTGTTTTGGAGTAGACCGATTGGCAGACAACGTGTCCCCCACATGTATTATTGCTTCCTGAGTATCAACATTTGTGGTAGTAACAGATGCAGATGCAGGAAATTAAAATTTGAAAATATTTTTGTGCGGGATAATGTACTAAAAATCGCCCGTTAAGGAAATGTGTAACAGTTTTGACCATTTCGTAATTATTATACATTTTTACAATATAGAAAACATTTTTGTATTTGTTGTAGGTGCCACACGCTGTTATTGGAGAACAGAGAATACTCATATGAATGGTTTGGTTAATTTGAAAGTTAATTTAGGGAGTACCAGATCAGCGTCTACTGTACGTGATGAATACGCAGAATATTTTTCCGGAGAAGTAGCTGTGCCCTTGCATTTGGATATGATACACGATGATTAATAATAATTATAAGTTAATGTAAAGTTACTTTAAAAAATAAAGGGTATACTTATTAAATTTGATGACGTATATCTTATATTTGTAACACCATTCATCTGCTTTTTTATATCAAAACAGTTTGGATACATATAATTCCTCCTTTCCTATTCCACTTTTTTTGGATTTGCACACCAATGAATGTTCTTTCTTGTACATAGTTCAGATCGTCTTGATTTTGTCTTTTACATCAGAAATGGTTAGACAAGAAATTTCCATTTCTTCGATTATACAATCTGCTTCGATAAGACAATCTGCTTGTTGTATAGTTCCAAAAATTTAATTATCATGCTCCTGGACCACTTAACGCTCATTTTAGAAATATTTCAATACACTACACGGACAAAACAGCTGAACTCGATACCAGACAAAGCGAACTGACAGGCCAATTAGAAGGGGGGATTCACACGTTTCAAGGCCGGATTCAACTTGAAAGCAAACGGTGGATGGCTCATCACTTGAGCGATAAAGTTTGACTCGATCAAACTTTTCTTAATCCACTAAAAAGTTGATCAACACTATTGAAACAAAGGTTCTCTCTAGGTTTTCTATTCAACTTTTATTAATCAACTAAAATCGGTCAATTAAACTTGACTCGTGAGAACGCGCCTTTAAGAAATATTGGCTGATGGTGAGAGAATAAAAAAACCCTGATCAGTATTTTGTCGCTAAGGTACTGACGTTTGGAGAAGGCGTCATAGCCAAGTTGGTAAAAAGACAACAGAAGCTCATAAATATATGATTAATATGCAGATAATTAAAATATATTTTCATATTTTCAGAAAATTTTATTTCATTTCACCTTTCAAAAAACGGAAGGAACTTATTTACCAACCCAATATTTTTCCTGTGGTCTGAATCAATTATAGGCAATAATTTTATATGTTGCATGCAATATTAAATTGCAACTTGGTTCCGCCAGTATGAAAGAAAGCAAAAATACGTTTATTATTTTTTGCATACATAAAACTCGAATATTAATACTAGGTATTAAATAAAAAATTAATATTACCTGCTTGCGATCCATATGATCTATAACCATTAAATTTTCAGCAAATTTTTTACACTTTTCTTTTGTACAATGAAAGTAGGCCAATGCACATTCTTGATTATTGTTTTCGCTTGAATTGTTCAAAAGTGTTCATTTTTAAGTTAATAACAGTTATTTCCATTGGTATGTTAATAGTTGTACTATCCCAATAATGAATGAGAAAATGTGCATATAGGGTTTTTAATCAAAGTGTTCTTTCTTAATTGTGAGTTAAACAAAGTATTGGTTTCTTATTAATTTTACTTTAATATATTCGAAAACTGCGAAAAACGTTATGAACGAAACCTGAATATTGCGGTCTTCAGCATTAGACTAAACTTGATTAAGATTAATAGAAAATTATCTGTTACATAAAAATTATATCATTATATTCAAATTTCTACACGAAATCTTTTTTAAATAATTAACTAAGCTGGCAAACGAAGCTGGCATATGTACATAACTACTATGTATAAAGTACTTATAAAGTAAAAATGTATAAAGTAATAGCGGCATCCCTGTTTGAAATGTAAATTTCACCCATAGACTGCTGTGTTCAGTAAATTGCTGTATTCAGTAGATGGATTTGTGAACAAATATAAGTGTACGATTTGGGCCTATGAAAATCCTCAAGTGATTCAGGAGTTACCTCGTCATTCCCAAAAAGCCACTATTTGGCAAAAGCCACTGTTGCAGTTTTTGTTATCGTATTACTGTAAACGGTAAATGCCACAGAAATATGTTAACAGAATATTTTTGGCCTGAACTGATAATACGCTGAAATTCACAATTAAAAAAAAAACGTAAATGCAAAGTTAGATGTACATTAATAACCTTCTGTATTTCAATTAGTATAGTTACGGTTTCCTTTAAACTGGTTGTATACAAAGTATTAATAAAACAGCGTTCCATAATTATTTTTTGGTTAAAAATAATTAATTAAATATTAACTGAACTAAATATTAACTAAACTAAATATTAACTAAACTGCATATTAACTAAACTAAATATTAGTTAAATTGGATATTAAATTAATTGTCGATTAAACTTTCACAAATATCGCTTGATTTATTTTCAATGGTGGCTTAAATGTTTCGTTTAAGAGGGGTTTATTTCTGTAAATCAGAAATTTAGCATAAATCCATCAAAAATAACCAAAGTATGTGATGTTGCATGATCTTTATGGTCAGTTAACATTACCACTTCGCGAAATAACGCATCCAGGAAACTTTTCTTTCAATAAATCGATTGCATGGCGAGGTGAGCGACAAGTTGCATGTCTTGAAAACATTGTTTATATCCACATTTATTTATAGACCATGTCGGTTAATCTCAAACGTCCAGCCCTCTTTCGTTCTTCCTCTCTAGTTCGTCGTTTCATTAATGTTTTTCTTATAATTGTTTTAGATGCAAACATAGTAGAAAAAATCAGTCTTGGCAACTGTTATAAAACAACCGAGAACTGGTAGAAAACAATTATTTTCAGACGCGCTAGAATTAGAATTCGCGGACTATATTATAAAATGCAGCAAACTATTTTATGGATTATCGTTAAAAAAAGTTCGTCAAATAGCTTTCCAATTTGCAGAGCTCATAATTTTGACGGAGTAAAACAGCTAGCTGGAAAAGACTGGTATTATAATTTTATGAAAATACCTCGTTGAATCGTATCAATGCTTTTAATGAAGCCGACGTTAAAATATTCTATGATAATTTGAAGGACATACAAAATAAATATCATGTTCAACCTAATAAAATATTTAACGTTGAAACAGGTATATCAACTGTTCAAAAAAATTTGAAAATATTAGCAGCAAAAGGTGAAAAACAAGTACTAAAAGAGAGTTTCTAACTACAGTTATTTGTGCATTTAGTGCCGCTGGCTAATATATTTTTACATTATATTCAAATGGAAGCGGATGAATGCTCTATTACTAAAAGGCAGTAACCCTAATATGCTTGGATCAGTATTAGACCCATGATGAATATATGAAAACTTATTTATTGACTGGCTACACCACTTTATTTCTTTTACAAAGTCTTCAAAAGAAAATCCAATACTGCTAATTTTAGATAATCATGAAAGTCATGTCAGTCTTGGTGCATTCACACTCTATGGAAGCAGAAACTATGGAATCCTTGTGTTGACCCTACCACCACATACCTCACATAGACTCCAGTTTTGAAATTTTTTGTTCCTCTCACAAGTGCATACAATCAAGAATGTGAGAATTTTATCTCAGATCCATTTGGAAAGTCCATTACACAATACGAGTTGAATTATTTACAAATGCTTTTAACCGGTGCAGTAACATTGAAAAAGCGGCAAATGGCTTTAGATCTGCAAGAATATATCCCTTGCGATCAATTAAAATTGATACGATTCAGCCATATATTTTCCAGAATATTACAGGCAACAAGAAATCAAACACAAAACAGTGAGATCGATGTCCAACCTTCAAATGATCAAGTAACCAACGTCAACACGGTCGAAGTGGTAACTTTTGACTAATAAGCTCCCGATGTTCACAATTTTGTTTTACAAGATTGTGGCGAACAAGCTGCTGAAAAAACTTCTGATATATCTGCAGCTGCACCAGTTTGCGATGTTCAAGCTTTCGATGCCCAAGCTTCTGATGCACGTGCTGTCCATTTCCAATCAAGTGACACACAACCACTTAATACTTCTGCTTCTCCTTCCATGGTACAAAATTCTGGTTCAGTAATGGATACTCTTGGTGGACATGACAATTTAGTTGCAAATGAAAACATGAGCACGCTGTCAGCTTCTCTATCCGAAATCGTTGAATTGCATATTATTCTTCCCAAAACATTTAAGCGCAACGTTAGAAAGAAAAAGTCGATTATTTTAACAAGCATACCTGTAAAGGATCAACTAGAACAAAAGAAAAATAACAAACGAACAAAAGAGGGAGAAACCAAAAGAAAAGCTGTAAAAGTATCAACGAAACAAACTGAAATGAAAAGACAGAAACGTAATGATGGGAAATTCAAAGACAATGAAACTAGAAAAATACTAAAGAATTTCATAAATATTAAAGACTTTAAAGATTCTGGCCAAGACAAGTAAAAAGGAAAGCACAAAAATGATAACTATTATTGTATTTTTTGTGATGAAAAATGATCCCCCGATGAAGACTGGCTTATGTGCTTCATATGTGAAAATTGGGCTCATGAGAAATGTACAGATGGACAATTAACATTTTACGTTAATATTTCAACAAAGGATCTAGAAATATACAAACAAAAACTACACTCGATTAATTTTATTACCAAACTACCAAGTTTTGCTACTTTTTTAACGATAAACTTAAAGCAAATGTTAATATAACCGCATTATCAAGAAATCTGAGGAAATATAACTACGTCTCATAAAAGCTCGCTAGTCTTTTTAAAACTTGCTCTTAGAATGATATATTTATTAAAATTGTTTTCTTAAATGAGAGCTTTATCCTTGTCCCAATGCATATGGATAAACCGTATTTATCTGATTAAAATATCCGTTGAAAATAAAATAATATAAAATAAAAAATACACAATTTAATTTGAAAATTATAGGGTATAAAAATTTAATTAAATCTCTGAAAATCAATTAGATCTTTAATGAGACAATTACGACTTCAAACCCAGTCGGCATGGCATCATAATAAGAGAAGCCACTGAGACCTGGTGACTTACATTGAATCATAATGAAGTATAAAATTGAAATTTGTACCCGTAAGATTGATACAGTGATATTAATAAGGGTACATTCTTTCATGGTATTCTGAATATTTTCAAACAGGGTTGGATTTTTATTAACAATTTCATATTGAATTATTCTTTCATATGATTGAAATTATTATAGGAAAGTGATCAAATATTGAATATCATTTTGTTTTTGTGGCATAAAAAAACACTATCATGAATTGAAGGTTTTTAAATATAATCATAGTCAGTCATATATTTTGGCTTATCTTAGTGACAGACTTGTTTTTAAACTTTAATCAACATGTCTTTTTTTATTTAATAATCTATGAAACAAAATAGTAATAATCTAATAAACAAAAACTAAGGCTATTTAGCGACTGGAACTACAACTTAACGTGGGTTTCGAACCACGGTCATCAGCCACAGACAACCCAGGCCAGCACACCCCTCAGGCTATCAACCCTTGGTTAAGTATTTACCCATAAGACTATTAGGAAACCTACCGACTGGTGAGTGACCAATGTAGAACACTTCTCAGAACGCATCCGGCCTTACCCAGCCTTTAACTGGCGAGACTGAAGGATAATTCGTTGTTGGATTTTACACTCTTGCCTAAAAACATTCACAGACATTTAAGTGTAGATATATGTGTGCGTATATGCGCGTGTGTGTGTCTGTGTGTGTGCGTGTGTGTGTATGTGTGTATATGTCTGTATGTTCGGATCAGCGGCGATAAGCCACCGCCTTACCGTAGCATCTTAACGCAATCGGCTTGTTATATTAGGTTTAGTTTTTATTCATGATCAGTCTCTTCATTACGGTAATATTTAATACATAGAAATGTAGTATTGTCCCGGCAAATAGTCCTCCGACAAGCCGCACATCATGTCTTGAATTGTTTCCTCTTTTTAGCAGAACATATTTTGCAGCTTCCTCTCGAGTTCGTTAAATGAGTTTTCTCGGAAGGTGCCATCTTAGCTACGATGGCCATCGTAGCTCTTCTTTCTACATACTCTTTTATCAGCTGCATTCCCAATTCACATAAATATGTTCGCCTTTTTTTCTATAACTACTTTATTTACCCTCAATATTATTATGGCGTTTATTCCCGCAATATCTAGAAAAGGAAAAAAAGAGTGTCAAAAACCATCTGTTATTTTTTCTTGACGTCGAATATAATTTTGCTTTTTTGTCGATTTCACTAATTGGTCTTCGCCTACGAGTCATATTTAATAATAAAAAATTGAAAATACGAACTTTGTTAGAAGATATTACAATAAATACTATAGCGAAGAGCGTCACACGTAATTTTTTCGACACAGGGCGCGCGTAAAGTATTCGATATTTACGCTTCAAATAAAACATATGCTATCTGAATGTTACGAACCGCACATAGGAAGGGGGAATATACTCTTTTGTCTAGGTAAATGGGCCTATAAGAAGCTACTAAAGATGGCATGACTGCTAAGTGATTATGGTGGACGTAAGGCGCAAGACACAGATATATGCTGAATTAAAAAGGAAATTGGTTTCACAAAAAGGTTTTGTGAAAGATTTCTAAGTTTCGTGAATTGGCAATATAGGTAATTGTTATTTCGATTGTCGTGTTTATTTCCATTGAAATAATTCAGTTTTTGTTGCATTGGCCTAAGGTTTTATTTGATATAATGTAATATTTTTATAACAGTTTATTTCATATGTTTTAGTATAAATTTACTTTGATTTGCTAAAAAAACTTGCACATTATTGACGTTTAATGTCCAAATTTAAATTTCTAGCACTAATTTTTCACACTATAACAGGTATTAAACGATTCACGTCGTATTAACAAACACAGGATTAATTGTTTTATTGAACTAGCTGTTCAAAGTATTCGCCATCCCATTCCTGATGAAAGGAGTGAAAAACCAACGAATAAAGGTGATTGTACCTTTTGTACGTGATAAGGGTAGATCAAGAGCTTATTAGCTTATATATAGAAAACCCAACTTGTCGCACAAAACTTCGAGTACTTCTGGTAGAATCCTCTTCTACAAGATGTAAAATGTGTTCTTCGATCTCAGATTCTATTTCTCGCTGCTGTCCCCATTACACGCCTCCAAATACACGCTCTGACCTACACTAAAAATAATTTTTGTTGCCAAAATCGTTCAAAAAATATTTTTTTTAATGAGCTAGTTTTCAAGCTTGCTGATTCTCTGAATCCACCATTTAGAAGCAGCCGTTACATTAAAATAATATTATAATAATGTCAAATTATTGTAACATATAAAATGTTATCATGCGATGCGAAAATATTATTTCAACTTCTGTAAACGTCAAGTCAAAGTAAAACAAAAATCAAAAACAATTCCTCACTATTTCAGTAATAAAGATTAAAAAAAAAATAAAAACCAAACTTTTAAATAAAAACTACAAAACCAAGTGCGTCTCTGCATTTCTGCTGTGCTTCTGTCGTACCTTAAGGGCTTTTAATTGAATTAAGATGCAAGACGAATTAGCTTCAACTTTATGATGTCATATACGTTCAACTTTTAATTTGACAACTTGTATGTCGTACATTTGCGATATTAGATGCATTCAGACCATACCGACAGGCCTACTTTATATGCTATTCAGCCTTCAATGGAAAATTTTAAGGCATACTGACTGTTTTGAACTCCCTGATATATATTTCTTTATTAATAAGTGGTTTTAATTTTATTTTGGCAGCTGTACTGAGTTGTTTTTATATGAACGAAAAATATTTATTAAAAATGACCTCGATACAGCCGTTACATCATTAAGAGCCAATTGATCATTTTTTGCTATATAACGATCAAAGCAGTATAGCAGTTAATTATGTTATAAGTTTTATGAATATTTAAATATCTTGACATTTTTCATTCGCCACAAATGGGTCATTTTGTTTTTTACTTGAAACTACTGTCCTTTTAATATACTTAGTGCACTAATTAAATACGTGTCGTTAGATATAAGAGCTAATAAAACAGTTTCTAACGTAACAATAAAGACCCAAATTACAATTTTCAATGTTAAATTAATTTTTCAATATTGTCTTCCACAACATATATCCTGTATCTAGATGGTGATTTTTTTTGTCTGTAAATATGTGTATCAATAGTTTGGCAAATTATCAAGCAACGTTTAAGATTGCAACAATTGTCGAAATTTATTGTTAAAATCAGTGTTCTGTGCACCAAACTTATAGAGCACTTGAATTTGAACTTCGTGATGTATTTACCGAATGATCGACAAATTTTGAACGTATTTCACGCTGTTCGATATTAAACCAAAAATATGACAAAAAACTGTGCGTTCCGAAGAAAATATCGCCGTTGCTGGCAGTGTTGATAGACCAGACCCAAATTTTTCAATTCGTCGCCATTCGCAGCAAGTTGCCATTTACATTCGTCGTTAAAAAGTACTTTAATGCCATTGAATTGAATTGAATTGAAAATAAACTTTAATGCCATTGAATGCTATTTCACATTAAATAAATAGTTTGAAGCCATCTAATTTGGTTGCTGTTTTATTGGAACTTAAAGTGCAGCAGCACTAAAAAATCACTTTATATATATTTAAATTATCAAAAGTATATGTTTGTACCCTCCGATTATATACTTCGTAATACGTCATTGATACGTCTTGGGATCGATTTAATGAGATGGCCTGTTTTTTCTTGAGGCGTAGTATCTCAAGCTAGGTCTATTTCATGTCTATGAACATCAACAGTATATGGAAACTGAGGTAACCTCCTACTTACCATGTCCCAAATTGACATTTTTGTATATATATATATATATATATATATATATATATATATATATATATATATATATATATATATATATATATATATATATTCAAACTCTTAAGAAGGTATATTTGAGAAAATACAAGCTGCATGAGATGATGTTAATCTCCCTGTAGTTGATGCACCGAAAATATAAAAAAAAATATCTTCAATTAAAAAAAAACTTTGGCAACATGCGATCATGTATTATCTGTTATCATATCATCCTATTAAAGTATGGAAGGACATATGATTCCACTACTTCTTGGAAATAACGTTGGGCTGTCATGTTGTCTATAACTAAGGTTAGACGTGAATTAAAGTAGATCTACTTTAGTAATCAATAACATCATCAGGAATAACCACATCAGATATATTGCAATATCAGAACGCTTAGTGTTCAGAGTACATACAGCAAATAAACAATATTTCTGTATTCGGTTTTCTGAAAATCCTCATGGATCTATGAAATTTCCTTTTTATTCCCCAAAAATCAAGGCTTGAATATCTGATTCATGGAATCGAGTTATTCCTGTGAATATTTGGATGCTAGGTGGTACCGAAATAATCTTCTGCGGCTATTTTTTAAATTCTGCACAACGACGAATTTACAAAAAGCTGCTTCCAACAAGACAATGCCAGGATGCATAACATAAGGAAAGCAATGGTTTTTAAATAATAATTTTTTAATGATCAGATTATGAATTTCCCTCCTCGGAATCCAAATAAAAATTTGTTAGGACTATTAACTACTGTTGGTAGTTTTATCGAACCTCCGATAGTGCTTCATTACCCAATAGTGCTTCATCACCCAATATATATAATGTTACGGCTTTGAGTCCAATTACTTAGGCGAATTGAACTCGTTGTGAGCTAGTCCAACATTGGAAAGGTTTGTTAATATTTTTGAAGCAATAGTCATTGTTAAAAAATGCTTCCAAAGAGGAGGTCCAGATCCGCATGATATCCAAGATCACGTGCCTATATTAGACAGTTGCAGTTTTGCTTAGCTGTATAGCCATAATTCATACACAAATATATGGAGACACATATGGATAATCTAATGTCCATAATAAAAATCAGTTTTAAGACGCTATTGGAATCACTTTCTTTAAAGTTCTCGACGCACGTTTCGCTAACCATGTTAGTATGGCAATTGTTTTATTTTTCTCAAAATAACCAAGAACTAAAATTCCTTTTGCATTCCACAGAACTGATGTCATGATCTTTCCTGTCCTGAAAAAAAACCGTTTTTTCTTTTTTGGCACAATTTCACCAGCTGCTACTGAATGCTATGGTCATTGATTTTTGTTTTTGCTTTCAAACCCCATTTTGGGCCAATGAAAGCAAATGCAACAAGAATCATATATAAAATTGTTTCTTAGATAATTCCGGGATTAAAATATCAAATGTTAATCAAATGAGATAAATGAAATGCCTATAGAGTTAGTTCTCTCATGCATTTTCGACCACCTATTCTCTGCCACCTTTATTAGTAATTATCCCTTAATGGTTTATGTTTTTTCTTGTTTTTTCCGTTCATTTTATTCCTATTTATGGGACAATTTAAAATTCTTGAATTCTTGAAAAACTATTGAATTTTGCATATGATTCTGGATTCTGCATTGATAAAATTCTGATTGAACAAATGCCGTTTATACAGCGTTAAAGAAATCGTAATATTATAAATTGGGTTATGAAGTACTATCGGGGGTAACAATAGGTAGTTGGTTAAAACTACCAGCAGTAGTTAATAGCCTAGGATGTTTATATCTGGATTTCGAGGAAAGAAATTCACAACCTGATCGCTAAAAAATTATTATTTAAACACCATTGTTTCCCTTATTTTGAGTATCCTGGTATTGTCTTGTTGGAAGAAGCCATTTATAAATTCGTTGTTATGCATAATTTAAAAAATAGCTGCAAAAGATTATTCGGTACCACCTAACATCCAAAAAGTCACAGAAATAACTTGTTTCCGTGAAACAGATATCCAGGCTTCGATTTTGTGGATGCGAAAAGAAGATTTCACAGATAGATGGGGATTTTCAGAAGACCAAATAGCGAAATATTGTTTATTTGCTGTATGTACTGTATGTGATATTGCGATATATCTGATACGGTTATTGGTTTCTAAAGTAGGTTACGTCTAACCTTAGTTACAGACAACATGATAGCGCAATGTTATTTCCAAGAAGTAGTGGAACCGTATGACCTTTCATACTTTAACAGAATGATAGGATTAATTTTTCATACAGTTAAGGCATGGTCGCATCTTTTTTTATGAGACCTTTTTTTATGAAAGATATTTTTCTTTTAATATTTTCGGTGCTTCAACTGAAGGGAGATTAGTAGCATCTCATCCAGCCTATAATTTTCTCAAATAGTCCTATTCCTTCTTATGAGTTTGAACTTTTATTTATGGACCTAGCTCTTATGGACCAAATCATCGTCATCTTCAACGCGCTTTCTACAATTTAAGAATATTGCAAACTACTTAAAACATTCTTTCAAATTATTGTGTCTAACATGCTGAAATACCATTTGTTTTACGATGCTGAAAAGGTACTCACATGTTTTGTGAATTATGAGAAAAAAGAAATGAAATTTCTGGTCAAAGCTTAAAGGTGTCATGCCCGGATTTGTTCCAATATGGCTCTAGTATTGTAGTATACTGTGTGAGTATTCATGTATATATAAACCCATATTAATCTGATCTATATTTCAGATCTAGAGGTATTTCATCCAAAATGCCGGTTTGAGACATGAGGTGAAAGTAAAGAAATTCTCATCAGCTTACGTATTTTAGATGTTCATAGACATAAAATATACCTAGCTTGAGATACTATACCTTAAGAAAACATAGAGCATCTTATTCAATTGATCCCAAGACGTATTGAACAAACATATTTTTTACGATAATTTAAATTATTTAAAAGATATGTTAGCATTCTTGAAAATTAAGTAATATAATTATCAATAATTCTTAAAATTTGCATTTCATTTTATGTCAATTATTTTGACCCAGTAAATTGAAAGTCGACAAAAAGAAATTATTTTTGCGGAATACATTTGACCTTATTTTCTTTAAATAAAAGACTACAAGAAAACCTTTCAAAGTACTTTTCATTATTCATTATTTAACTTTATGATCCACAAAAATAATCGATATTTCACCATCTTAATAAATTGAGTCGTCTTTCGAAGTGCCAGTCATAATTATTGCCAGAACAAAAACTGGCCCTAATTTGGGCCTTTGTTTGTTGTTACTTGCCTTCAAAAAGATATTGAAACCTTTCAGCAATATTTTCGATGATGTTTAGTAGAAAATTGGGTTAACGCGGTTCTCTTTTTAACGCCTCCGTCTTAGCGTGAAATTCGAATTTATTCAGACATCATATTAATCAAAAAGATATATCCTACATTGTTCATCGTGTAAATCATAAAACAAATTTTTCAATATCGTGTTAATCATTTCAAGCACATACGAGATGTATAAATAAAGTAACGAGACTGATGGCGTAGCGTTCGATCTGGTAAGACTGTTGGTTTCCCCTTTGGAGAGGAGGCAGGCCATTATCTGATTAGTCGACAGTACGAGTTTGTACTTCCTAGAGCAGTAATAGCGTACCAATCGCACGCGTGCTATTGATGTTTCCATTGCCAAAAAACTGTATGTAAAACTGTTAGAGTTACTATTGCTATACAAAATGGATATTTCTAATTGCAAATAAAGAGTATTAAGTTGATAGTATTTAGTTTTTTTCCCATTAATCACTAACTCAAAATTGTTTGACGTCACATCATGGCCTCATTAAATATTTCTTTAGAAAAAATGGCATGTAAATAGATAAACGTTTGTTATGCCTATCCTAGACTCACTTCATGGTCCGTAGCACTTCTATTTGTAAACCGGATTTTTCTAGTATGTCCTGAAAATATAGGATCCTTATAAGACAATATAAAGCTGGATGCAGTCCAGATATGCATTACAGAGAAAACGTACATTGTAGGGACACCTATTTGATATCCCATAAATGTTAAATTCCCTTTCATCACCACTTTATATTTTTAATATTGCTAAAAGTCGCAAAGGGTCGAATCAGTCAAATATGGAGGTGGTCATATTCGACTGATTGAATCGGAAGGTTAACATCTTCCATAATCTGGCCACTCGGAGATCGAGATGCAACGTCGCTTATTGCGGATAGTATTTGGATAGGTGAAGGACCCGTTAAGGACATACCATGGTTGCGTACTGTATTTCATCAGGCAAAAGAGTAAAATCCAACAAATATTCGCCCCTCAGTCATGCAAGTCTAGAGGTATTCTATATTTATCATTCGGTAGTCGCTAAGCGTTGGACGTTTTCGCCCTTTTCAACTTTATTTTTTTAGTTGTAAATCATCGTCACCTTCAATGAGCTCTCTACATTTTAAAAATCTTACAAACTACTTAAAACCTCCTTTCAGATTATTGCTTCTATTGCTTCTAACATTCTGAAACACCATTTGTTTTAAACAACGCTCAAAAGGTATTCACACGTTTTGTGAATTATGAATGAAAGAGATGATTTTGAAGAGATGAGATGATTTTTGGTGATCAAAGTTAGAGTGTATCATAGCCGTATTCACTCGAATATGGCGCTGATCATGTCACTACGATTAAACAACTCATCTGTACCATTGTACAGGCTATATACAGTAAACATATTGGATATTAGGAATAATATTTCGCTTTTCTCACTCAAGGAACCTGCGTCGTTTTACTATACGAGGAGTCTAAAGTGCCACAATAATGTTTTTTCTTGCCAAAAATCTATTCATTGAAATTATTGTGTGGTAATTATTGTGTGGTAATTGTCGTCATACAGCATAGTGATATTCTTGATGTTTAGTCTCACACAACTAACCCTTTTTGGAAGCTTTTCAAGAACTTCTCTGTAAGATTATCGGTTTATCGTTTGCCTTGAGACAGAAATTTCTTATGGACGAACCCCTGGCTACAAATAGGTATGTTTTTGAGCTTTGATTTGCGCATTCTGGCTTTTTGTTTGGCATTAACAGTAGTATCGGTCGATTGCGCGGTTGGCTCTTGGTGAAACATAGTAACAATGATAATAATTAAAACACTTGGTATTTATTTCACAATATATTCAAAATATTCTCTGACATATTTTGGCCTCTCGACAATTCTCAAAGAGAGTTATATATAAAACTGTTTTATACATAAATCTCTTTGAAACTGAGTAAAACAAATACCAAGTGTTATAATTATTATAATTTTTTTTTGACTGTGATGAGGTTTGAATGTGCCGTTCCTGGCTGTGGCGCTTCGGTTCCGGGTCATATTCTAAGGTTCAAGATTCATCAATCGACAATCAGTACCCACAAGATCCTAGATTATTTGCATATTTTCATTACTTCTTGCAGTTGAAAACCTTTCGATACAAAATTAATTTTTAATCGATTATCGACCTTCTGAGAATGCTTTAAACCATCTAAAAACCTGTGCAATTGACTAAAGTATTACTATGGGCCTGTTGAAGCCATGAAAAAGTTTCCGTCACACTGTGACCAAGTCTAAAACAAAACTTAATAATACAGCGTTGATCGAAATTGTTATCATTCATTTTCAGAACGCCCTTGAAAAATACGGTTCATGAAAAGGATTGCAATGGATCACCAAGTGACTCTAGGGATTTCAAATTCGTACTGAAAACACATCAGATATTGGCCTGTCTCCCATCCAATGAGGATCGAACGTTACAATACCAGTTTCATTTCTTTATTTGAACATCTCATATGTAACAGATCTTTCGAATTGAGCGGTTTTTTAATTCTTGATTAAAACACAGTTGACGTTGTAAATGTGCCTAGGTCTAGTCTCATTTCAGAAGTGTAATGTACAACATTTATAAAAATGGAGTCGTACGTAATACAACAATGCGTTAAAATTGTTGAATTATTTTATGAAAATGGGCTTTTAGTAAAAAATGTTTTTATAAAATTATGTTACATTTAAAGTTTGCACAATCGTGCATCTGAAAACTCTATCAATCGAATTGTTCAAAAATTTAAAGAAACTGGTTGGATGGAAGATAAAAGATAAAGGTAAAGGAAAAGTGTTAGGGTTAGAGGCGCATCAGCAACTAGGTTATTTAGCGACTGGATCTACAGCTTAACGTGGGTTCCGAACCACGGTCATCGGCTTCCGACAAACCCAGGCCAGCACCCCCCTCAGGCTATGAACCCTTGGTTATGTGCCTACCCATAAGTCTATCAGGAAACCTACCGACTGGCGAGTGACCAACGTAGAACACTTCTCAGAAGGCATCCGGCCTTACCCAGTCTTTAACTGGCGTGACTGAGGGGTAATTCACTATCGGATTTTATACTCTTGCCTAGAAACAATCACAAACATTTAGAAAGTAAACAGGCAGAAGAACAAGGCAGAAGAAAGAAAGAAAAACAACCATCCAAGCGCTGGAATCGAACCAACTACCGCTCCGATGCGGTTTTCGGCAGGCCGCTGCTCTTACCGTCCGCACCAACGTGGCCGGCAAAGATAAAAGAAAAGCAACATATAGTCATAGTGGTCATTTACAAGAGCATATTGATTTAGTAAGTGAAAGTGTTGCTAAAGACCCTGAAGTTTCCATTAGTCGACGTTCACATCAATTTAAACTCAGTGAATCCAGAACATGGCGTATTTTATAAAAGGATTTGTCATTGGATCATTGTCAATTGGATCAAAGAACAAATAGATGATTTTTCTCAAAAAATCATTTTTTTAGACGAAGCACATTTAGAAATTGGTGGCTATGTTAATAAACAAAACTGCCACATTTGGGGTGAGGAAAATCCAGGATTGATTCATGAAAAACCTTTAAATCCTAAACTAATCAATGTTTGGTGTGCATTATGGTCAAGAGGTTTAATTGGGCCATATTTATTTCAGAATGGTGCTGGTGAAACTGTAACTGTGAAGGGTGTTCGATATCATGAGATGATTGATTGATCATGATTGATTTTTGTGGGCTGTATTGAATAATATTGATCTGGAGAATATGTTGTTCCAACAGGATGGTGCAACACCAACTCTGCTAATGGAACAATTGATTTATTGAGAAAAAAGCCTTTCAAAAAGCGGTTATTTAATTATTGAATAAAACACAGATGGCATTGTGAATTTGCCTAGGTCTAGTCTCATTTCAGAAGAGTAATGTATGGCATTTATAAAAATGGACTAGTAGGGGAAGTCCTGGCAAAGCCGACACCTTAAGCTTTGACGACCTATAACAAGAATATTCATAAACACAGAAATAAAATTATAACAGAGTATGCATCAGTGTTTATTAAAATTTTTAATATAATCAACAAAAATTAAGTAACATCAACATTTTACTTAAGATTATTAATAGTAATGTAATTGGTATCGCTATCCACTATGCCCAACCCACGGGGTAAAGTGGATAAGACCATAGGGCAAAGTAAACACACGGTTAATTAAAGAACAATTACCGAAATCAACATAAGAAGAGTGCAATTAATGATGAATATAACCACTCAGTTATCAGTGCAGTTGTCACAAAGATCCCTTCGTAAACCATGCATTTTTCGTGACTCCACTGCTTACAGGAATTGTATCGGATCCAATCATTAACTGGATGCCTATTGATTTCCATGTCATCTTCTCTACAAAAATAGCATTTGCAGTTTTCAACATTTTCGTTGATTTTAGATTTCTCAACTTTTATTTTTCAGTATTTTATTTTATATTTCAGTAACTCAGTATTTTTGGTCGTTTTATTATCTTTGGTCGTGTTAATATTTTTCTTTAACGTAGCTTTTGGTTTAGCCTCTAAGTCTTTGTCAATGTTCTTCAGAACTTTGGTATTTGCTTTAATATATTTACCTTTTTGTTCTTCCATTATAGGAGTGCTGGTAAGCACCTCAGACTTCTGAATTTTTCTTAGGCTGTAGTATTATGTTATTGGTATTATAACATTGGTATTATTGGTGTTATTTGAGTGAATCTTCTTCATTTGGTATTTTTGGAGGTAACCTGGAATTAATCATAGAGTCCAAGGCATTTAATTGTTCTATCTCTGCATCTTGAACCGCTAGATTCACGTGCATAGTAGAAATTTCTAGAACATCGGGAGTGCAGAGTTTAATGACTGAAGGTGGTATCGAATGAGTTATTTCGGGTAAAGAGTCTATCTTCATAGGCAAAATACTATGTTGGTCCAACGGTGCGTTTTAAATTGCGTAATTCACATGATCAGTAGATGTGCTGTCTTTATGTCCAAATGATTCTTGAATATCAAGAGTAAAAGACCTTGGATTAGTAAGAATGCTATCGAGAGGGTCTTCTTCATGTAATACTGAAATTATTGATGGCGATACACTTCTAGAATGGATTAATCCAGGACCAGACACTGACTCTGTCAGCAGCATTCTTTTTTCTCATTGCCGTGTGAACCGTTACAGTCATAAATTTCGTAGGTTCGACATTGTCGTCACTCGAAGAATGATCCGGGATATTATCCAAAGTTTTACTTGGTCCAGATAAACTTTGGAGCCCTGATGTCGAATGTCAGCATTTCAGATATGCTGCAGCAAATAATCTACCCACATCTGGGTAAGCCTTCTGGAATCGATTGATTTATGTTCGAAGTATATTTTTAGTGCATCATACATAGCAACGTCCAGTGCTTGAAGTTTGTTCGGAGTGTGAGGTGGCAAAGACAAGATGACGACATTGTTTTGGTTTGCGTACTCCAAAACTGGATACTCTTTCTGGCTTTCATGGCTGTCTAGCAGCAAAAAAAACTTATTTTCTGCAGTCGGCCGACTATTTGAGCCACTCCAGAAATATTTCTCCAGTAATCCATCCTGAAGATAAGCAAGTTCCTCGAGTCTCTGGAGAAGAACCATCAAACAGGCGATCTTGCATTCTCATACGCGCAAATATCATAAATGGTGGTAAGAACGATCCGGCAGCATTGCAGCAACAAACAATAGTTGTGGTTTGTCCACGTTCTGTGCTGGAGATGACTTCAACTTGCTTCTTACCCTTGACGGAAAGAACTTTGGGTGGTTTCTTTGTTGAAGTTTGGATGCCAGTTTTGCCAACATTGTAGATTCTGGTACCATCAATACAATGTTTTTCCGTCTGGTTATTCAACAACTCGTAGAATCTTTTCACTTGCGGACGGTTGAAGCCTTTAATTCTAGCAATCGATGCTGCTTCTGGCACTCTTAGAATGATTTGCGGATTTCTGCTCATAAATTCTGCAAGCAATCATCACCAGCTTTTTTATTTTTGTCCTAACTTTGTAAATATGTGACTGTTTTCTTTTGGGCAAACCTAAACCAATTCTTTAAAATCTTTTCGGGTTAAGCCATAAAAAATGTTGTCCATCTCGTGCAAATACGTTTTAAGATCGCCCTCCTGTTGGTCATTGAAATAACACAAAAACGTTCAAGCTGAGCTGCCGAACTACCTTTTTTATAATGCCTATACAAAGTAGCATAAGGTAGATCATATTTTCTTGCCTTCGTTTTCACAGGAAGACCAGCATTACAGTCTGATATTGCAACCATCATAACGTCCTCACTCCGTTCAGCTTGATTTGTTTTTCTTTTATAATTGTAAACCATCTATAACAATATAAATGAAAACCATTAATCAAACCTACCGGATAAATCAGATACTACTGGGCAAAGTGGATACCGTATTCACTTTGCCCGTGTTCGCTTTGCCCAATAGGTACTTGTTGAACTTAATCTAACATAACCTATAACCAATGAAATCCAGAAACAACATCTCAAGAAAACTTACAGTATTTCAACAAGAAAGCATGCCCTTTAGAGATACAAACAAGTCAAAACAGTAACACCACATGTACATGAGTAATTATGAAAATACTTACCTTGAAATATCGTAACTATCAGTTTTTTTTCTCAAACGACGCATGACCTTGCGCTAGCTCTGTTTGTTTACAACTGAGAGGTGGGGGACGGACCTCGTCGCATGCGACAGGAGTATTTGTACGCGGCTTTTTGAAGTAGTGAAGGGTATTCCTTTTGCCTGGACTATTCGCTATGCCCGGACTTCCTCTACATAACATAACAACCCGTTAATTGTTGAATTATTTTATGAAAATGGGCGTTCAGTGAAAAATGTATCAAGAAAATTACGTGATATTTATGGTTTACCCAATCGTCCATCTGAAAGCAGTATCAGTAAAATTGTTCAAAAATTTCTATTAGTCGACAGTCACGACAATTTGGACATAGTGAATCCACAACATGGCGTATTTTATGAAAGGATTTAGCTCTGAAGATTTAGCAACTATAGATAGCTATAGAAGATAATAGCAACTAAAACCACTGGATCATTAATAACGTCATGTATTTGTCAATTGGATCAAATAACAGATGATTTTTTTTAAGTCATCTTTTCAAAATAAGCACATTTTGAAATTGGTGGCTTGTTAATAAACAAAATTGCCGCATTTGGGGTGAGGAACCATTTGGTGTGCATTATGGTCAGGAGGTGTTGGGGCCGTACTTATTTCAGAATGCTGATGGTGAAGCGGTAACTGTGAATGATTTTCAGTATCGTTAGTTGATGACTAGATTTTTGTAGGCTGAATTAAATAATATTGATCTCGAGGATATGCGATTCCAACAGGATGGTGTTACACCCAACTCATCTAATGCAACAATTGATTTATTCAGAACAAAATTTTCTGAACGAGTTATTGTAAGAAACGGTGATGTTAATTGGCAACAAAGATCATGTGATTTGACACTGCTGGACTATTTTCCTTGAGGTTATGTGAAAAACCAGGTCTATAAGAACAATTTACTTACTTTAATTAAAATTATTCGAATCATTGGTGAGATAGAGTGGTGATGCCAAAATGTCATTTAAAATTTTGACAAAAGAGTCTACGTCTGTGAAGCTGCAAGAGGTGGTCATTCGACAGATATTATCTTTAGTGTTTAATTGAATTTTTGATTATGCTTTACTTTTTTATTAATTAAATCCCTTAGTATTATTTTCGAAACATATTGTCAAACATTTTATAGAAAGTTACCAAAATTAATTGAAGTTGTATGAGTTGGATTGCAAGTTATGATACCATTGTTTCGAATATAAAATTTATTTTTGGTATCATTATTTACATGCAATTTAAAACCTAATATAATTCCAAAAATAAATGTCTATAATAAACTATATTCAAAGGCAAATAGACATATTTCGGAACAGATTGAAATATATTATAATATCATTATTTTCTAAAATGAAATCATTAATACATTGCGGTTGAATTATTATCAGTTCAATCACATAATATATCTTTTATGTAGATTCAAGAACTTTACAGCAAATTTAACAAAAGGAAACCATTCCATTGACGATAAATTTTCACCTAGCATCTATATATTATTCCAGATCAAATCAGAATTTTGTCACTAGAAATTATTTACCAAAAAATTTCCATATTTTTCGATTCCCACACCTATTAAGTATCATTTCACCAACTCATAAATCATGACCCTTTAAAATATTTTATTATTAAGAGGATTTTAAATGGAAATAAAACGAAATTTATTGCCGCATCTTTGCGTCATCTCGATATTGTCTTCCTTTCTTAAATACCCAAGTTATCTGTCATCAGGTTTTAAAAGACCTTTTTTTTAAGAAGAAATAGATTCTGAAGACTTTGTAACTTGATACATTAGGACATGAATTTTAGAGCTAAAAAAATATGTTTTAACGGTACTGCGAGTTAAAAATTTCCAATGGGAACATTTTTTAATAAATTAACGCGAGGCACTTGTATAACTAATTAGTGTATTTGATTCACTTTTTGCTTTTAATCCGAATTATTTTGTCATATATGTTTTGTAATATTTAAAGTTCATAGATAACCCTTTCCTTTATTGCAACGGTTTCTTATGGAAATATAGAAAACTTTTATCTAAATGATTAAGCTGTTAAACTAAGTATCATGGAATTAATACTGGTTTAATTAATGCATTTTTCTATTGGAACCTTCGGTGTGAAACACTAAACTCGAAAAGATAACCACTAAGCACCAAATCACTTTTTTAAACATCTCAACGCACGTTTCTCTAACCAGATTTTTCGCAGATTATCTCCTCATGATGTTAACATCACGCAACAACGCAACACGTGCGTAGAAAACTTTAAAAATGTGATTTGGTGTTTAGTGGCAAATCGCTACAAGTTTAGTGGTTTAGTTAAGTCAATCGAAAACGACCCATAAAGGTAAATTTTACTGGGGAATATTGGTTGAGTGATAGGATACGAGATTTTGGAACCATTAACTATCTAATCTCTTTTCCCGATCTCGTTTCACGTGATAATGTTCTTTTCCCTAAAGTAAATAACAGTGAAAATTCTCCCAAAAGTACCTGAAAAAGTGTTTTGATATACTCATTATTAAATCCCGTATTGCTGGATACTGTATGGAGACTGATCAAGAAGTTTATATTTTTATATTTTAATACCGTCTCCCATAACTTCAGTAAACTTCCTCTATCTCTTATGCCTTTCGTGAACGTTCCTGAGTTTCCAGAAGGTCTACAAGGTTAGGGACTTTGCACACCCCACTCGGCTTTTAAAGCTTCTTCACTCGACCTCATATGGATATGAGGTTCCATCCACAAATAGAAGACATAAAGGATTTAATCTCACTATGTTAAACGCATGTTCACAGGTGTATTGTCCTAATATCTGCCTTAGGTAAACCGAATGTTTCTTCATATTTTTTTCATTTGTCTTGTCCAGACAATTTGCTAGGTAAAATTCCTTTTTTTATCTGAAAAAATGTGATCGAAAGAACTTTCCTGTCAATGGAACATTTCACTGCGATAACAACAATTGCTTTCTTTGACACTCTTGCATTGCTTTCTCGCACTCCCATCATCTTTTATCAATTAGATAGGTCGACATGATTTTTGTAACATTGATGAGAATACTCTTTTTGCATTTCATTTAGGTAGTTATTAAAACACCTTTTCACAGAAATGGCCTTGCTCATTTACAAGTACATTTTCAAGTAGCTGCTTCTTCTTTATGTCATAAAATCATTAAAATTATTTGTACTTGACTTTGGACTGGACAATGTAGGATTTACCACAAGATTATAGAGGGGGTATTTTCACAGTATTCTACGAACCTTTAAGGGCAGTTTTATTGTTTTCTATAGTTTAGTTTGTTTTTTTAGTATTTAAGTCAATTTTTATATAAAATGGAAAGTCCTAGTCGTTGATTTTGCAAAAATCCAGCGTATAAGTGTTGTTATATATGTGGACGATTTATTTTAAAGTCACAAGCTATTGCTACTTTTGCATCTCTAAAACAGAAGGGATTTTAAAAAAGCAAAGGGAAAAAATTCAGTATCCAAATTTGCCTTCTGCATTTAGGACAGTTCCTCATAGCCAGGAACTACCGATACCGATTGCGCCTTTACACCTAAACAACATGTTTTCCGGTGGTTCTAAATCTTTATAAGGATCTAATCTACAACTTGAAAACACCAGTTGTGACCCAATATCTTTAACAACTAGCAGTGAACCTCATTTAATAAATCAGAATAAATTAAATTATCAGGTACGTGACCTGGGATTGTCAAAACAAAAATCGGAACTTCTTGGTTCCAGACTTCAAGTCAGAACCTATTAAATCAAAATGTAAGTGTTTCAGTTTACCGAAAACGGAATGTAACATTTTCAAGTTTTTATAGAATGGAATGATCGCTATGTGTCTGTTATGATATTGATGGTTGAATGAATGAGCTTAATATGGCAATCACAAGTGGCCTACTTTCATACATTCGTCGAAATATAGCCCAAAAGCAGTCTTGCTTTATAACGGAAACAAAAACTTAGCAACCATCGCATTAATTATGAACAGTATCAGTGGGGATTTAAAACTGATAGGTATATTGCTAGGACTTCAAGGGTACAAAGTATTGTTTTTTTTTTGCGTCTATGGGACAGTAGGGCAACAAAACAATATAACAGTAAGAAAGATTTCTTTTGAACTTGGTACTTCAAACATAAAATACGCCGCCTTGTTACACCAAAAAAGGTGCTTCTTCCGCCTCTCCATATTAAGCTTGGACTAATGAAATAACTTTGTTAAAGCCATCGACAAGAAAGATAATGGTGCAAGTACCTACAAGAAATATTACCTCAATTAAGTGATGCAAAACTAAAAGAAGGCATATTTACTGGACCTCAAATAAGAAAGCTTCTAGGTGATTTCCGTTTTCAAGAAAAATTAAATGAAAAGAATTGGTAGCTCGGAAGTATTTTTTAAATGTACTGAAAGGATTTCAGGGCAACAAGAAAGATGAAAACTATAAAAACCTCATAGATGAACACTTGAAAGCTTATGAAATACCAGGGTGTCGCATGTCCTAAAAAATGCATTTGTTACACTCCCATTTGGATTTTTATCCGAAAAATTTGGGTACAGCAAGCGACGAACAAGAAGATAGGTCTCACCAGGGCATCAAGATGATGGAAGCAAGATACCAGGGACGCTGAGACCTATCTATGTTGGGCGACTATTGCTGGTTTTTGAAAAGAGATGATGATACAGAATACAAGAGGAAAATGTGAAAGTTTTTGTTGATGTATGATATCTCATGTAATATATTTTTTATTCACATAATCCTCAGTAATATCTTCGTACAGATTTAACATATTTTAAATGTTTATATTAAGGAAATAGTATATTGTAAAAATATGTTGTCTCCTTTTTTTTCCCACCACCGACTCCCTGTAACAAAAAAACTATACTTGTCACAGATTATCATTTTAGGATTTGGGACCTATTTTCATCAATGTTGCCTTAAAAAAATTTAAATTTGATGACCTGTGTTATTTAGACTGCTGTTTCGATTTTGATGTATAGTGGTGAATGGTTTTCTCCTCCACAGTTATAAAACAATGTAAGAAATTGATTTTGTTCTCGATATTCTTGTTAGAACGATCCAAAAAATTTGAAGAAATTTGCATGTTAGTGCATTTATATTCCTATGAATTTAGTTACCAGACCCATTTTGCAAACTATTATTTAATACTCAATTCCTTAGTTAAAATCGTATCTCATACACTTCCATTCGTCTGTTCTCTAAAACTAATTAGTTAATAATTTAAATTTATTTTACTGTTTTAAGTATTGTGGCACTTTTAGATGTCCAATGCGTCCTTCATGTTCAATACTTATGACCATTTTTAAGCAGCAAGCCTATTTTTCACCATTTCTAGTACTTCTTTCTAAACTCGAAGAGATTTACCACTAAACACCAAATCACTTTTTGAATACTTCTCGACGCACGTTTCGCTAACCATATTAGCATCATCAGGAGATGATTTAATCTAAAACGTGCGTCGAGAACTATTCAAAAAGTGATTTGGTGTTTAGTGGTAAATCTCTTCGAGTTTAGTGTTTCGCACCGAAGGTTCCAATAAAAGAATTGATCTACTTTTTTCTAGTAGATAATTTTATTATTCGATTAATAGTGCTATAATCTACAAATGAGCCTACATAGAGGGAGCCTAGATTTTTATCTCAAATAATAGTTCTTGTAGTTTTTTCCTCCTACAATTTTACAAGTTTGATTTCTTTTTATGCAGCTTATATGTGCTAATTTATATGGTCTGTGGAGTTATTAATATTATAAAATAAAGGAAGATATTTTTATGTAACATATTTTTCAGAAATTTAAAGTACGAGAAAAAGCATATTAGTTTGAAGAAGTTGAATATTTCGCATATCTGGACACAGTATTTAGTAGGAAACCAAATGTAAGGAAATAAATACAAGAGAACATAATGGCTGAACATCGGAGTATTCGCTCCCTTAAAGGATTATTATATAGCAAAGCGGTATCTCGCAGAACTATATGCAGGTACATTTGTAAGTAAGGTATGGATGTTGGAAGCGGCAGAGGAGAGAATGTTGAGAGCGTGGGAGAGAAAGTTGTTAAGAAAAGTAGTAGAGTTCAGATAAT
This sequence comes from Cosmopolites sordidus, assembly GCA_031761425.1. NCBI lineage: Eukaryota > Metazoa > Arthropoda > Insecta > Coleoptera > Curculionidae > Cosmopolites > Cosmopolites sordidus. The sequence continues at coordinate 106,175 of JARFXV010001295.1, forward strand.
AGAAGTTGTAGGCAGATGGAGAAAAGAAGAAACCAGGAGATGAAGCAGACTTAGATAAAAAATATCTCAAAAGCATTGTGAAATCCCAAAAATTTAGATGGCTAGGACATATTCTTAGAATGCAGCAGGATCAAATCCCAACAAAATTATTAGAAACTAACATAGAATGTAGGAAGAGAAAACGAAGTTCAAGGTCAAGATCGACAGATGACAGAGAGATTTACAAAAATTGATGACTAGAAGAGAAAAAGTAAGAATAGAGAAACATGTCGAGAAATACTCAAGAAACCAAGGGCCTGCTATGTTAGCATATAGGAATATGGTAACAGAATATATTTGACCTGGACTGATAAATGGGGATATAAACAATGCTTTCTTTCAACAAGATGGAGCAACTTGTGAAACATCTCGCCAAACAATCGATTTATTACAAGAAAAGGTTTCTGGGCGCGTTATTTTGCGAACAGATAATGTTACCTCATCATCCAGATCATGCGATCTCATGATCTTGATTTTTTTTGTGGGATTATGTTAAATATCAGATTTACATAAATAAACCTCGAAATAGTTCTTTATCTTAAACGAAACATTCTGGCCACCATTGAAAATCAGAAAGGTTCAAAAATTAAATCTCCAGAATTCATTTCCCCAGGCGAAACCTGGGAAGATATTTGAATGATTACTTTCAAAACATTATGCCGCCACTTGTTCTACAAGACAAAATAGATATTGCCGGATTATCACTTGTAGTTTTCATTGTACGTCATTTTAAATTTCTGACACTCATATTGTACAGCCCTATAGTTATTTGAGTGCAAAAAATAAGAGATGCTTAACAACATTAAATATTTTAGAAAAATTAATAAAATATATAAATCAGTAAAAGCAAAAACAGAAATTATTTGGAATTAAACGAATAATAAAAATGTGCGATCCCCGTCTGAAATACGAGAACTTGAACGTCGTAATTATAAACGTATGATATACCGATACAAACAAGGTCCAATAAAATCCATGGAATAAAATGAAGAACACTTTATGAATGCATTTCGCGTCATTTAGCTGACCAATTTACTGAAAGACATATTATTTATTGTGTCCACGATTAACAACCTATAACGAGCGCACATAATTTTATTAACTAATAAACAAGGAATAAAATCAATCACAGTAGGATGTTAATGGTCTAGTTTTCTTGCGTCAGTCATTGAAGAATAGGTTCGTAACTTTACTAGTTTATAGCCTACTACTGCATTTTTCTTCGATAGGTTTCTGTTCATTTCTGTTATAAATGGGACAATAAAACTAGCAGTAGCTTACGATTATTTATTTCAAAAACTTTGATTTTATGCTTTATTTATATTGCAGCAATAACAGATGTACAACAATAACATGTTACATCGAATATTTTGACAGATGGTAGATAATGTTCCTAAATCATTCCGGGTATTGATCCGTTTGATCTGGCAAAGGTTACGATGTTTAGCCAAAATCCCATTTGGCATTGTCGAATGTTGTTCGTTACGAGTGAAAAGTCCACCTGAGGTGCAGGGATCGATGGACACTTTACTCGAACAACACTTGAGAATACGACAACAATATACTCAGCCACAGCTATTAGTTTTGACCAATTTTTGAAAAATGATTGGTTTTATAGTGGCTCAGATAACCCAGCTAGGATCTGCATGCTCTTCCCCATGCTGGGCATTTAAGATGAGGAGAATTACATAATTGATACACGCGGTCCAGTCTGTTTGGCTTTTCGCACCTCTCTTTTTGCTGCGGCTTTTTGGCGATTTTGTTCGTTATGGAGTTGCACAGCTTTGTACGTTTTTTCACGCTATTTTGGTCTGTCGTTTCCTGTCTTTTCCCATTCGGAAACACCTGACATTAACTTCTTTAGAGATGATTTTATTACGTCTTTATATCTTCTTTTTAGACATCCCAGATTTTGTTTCTTGTTCTTTTATTCTCCGTAGAAGATCGGCTTCGGCATCCTAGTGTCCTGCATCCTATGCTAATGAACTAGTTATCTTAGCTGAGCTTTTATGATTTGAGATTCTAAACTGCTGGCTGGTTCAAGTACCTCCACATTGCCATTTTATTCTCAAGGTTTTCCGCAAGGTTCGCTCAGTTTGGTTTAATATGGTTTTTATTAGGTTCACCAACGATTCAGCTCCATAGAGAAGGGTGGGAATTATTATGGCATTGTAAACACTGATTTTGATGTGTTCGGTTACTGAATACTCTTATTAGACATCCAAAATCCAAACACCAGCACACTTTATTCTAATAATAACCTCTTCCTGCAGGTGGGCATAGCAGAAAATTTGACTTTCCAAATACCGGAAGCATGCTACTTCTTCAAGTGATTGACCATGCACAACAACATCAGCCATCTATCTAGCCCTATTTGGTGCCGCTTGTTGGAGTATTTTCCTTTTATATTCATTAATTTTAAGTCCGAGCGCTACATAGGCTTCACTAAATAAGTCCAGCACCGTTTGCAACTCCAACGGTCATCTGCATACTGCAGCTCTAGGATGCCAACCTCCTTTGTTTTTGATTTAGCTTTAAGACGTGTCAAGCTAAATAGGTTCTCATCCATTCTATCCGATATCTCAACTGAATGCGGCAATCTGCATCTAACCTGATGCAGAACAGCGGTAACCAACACAGAAAAAAGCTTCGGAGTGGTCACACAGGCCCGCTTAATACCGATTTCGGTTTCCCTCCTATGTATCAGAAGTTTTGCATTTATGCCAGAATTTTTATTCCTGTCAGAATTATGCAGAATTTTTATCATGTGCACCAGCTTAGGCGGACATCCTATAATGTTCAAGAGCTTTCACATTATGTTTCAGTTAACGAAGTCAAATGACTTTAACGGATCCACAAAGGCTACGAATAGGCTTTCATTTTGTTCTTTATATTTTTCTTGTATCTGACGTAGCGAGAATATCATATCCGCTGTTCCACAACCTTCCCTGAATCAACAATGACTCTCCGGCAATATTGGTTCAGCAATATCAGTCAGTCTATCTAACATGATTCTAACCAGAATCTTTCCTGCAGCAGAGAGTACTGCTATACCTCGATAGTTGTTTTTTTTTTAATAGATATAATGTCCAATGGCATTTCCTGCTTTCTCCAGGAAAGGCAGATTATTTCGTAGAGTTTATTCACAATCATATTGCCACCGGCGTCGTATATCTCCACCGCAATTCCATTCATGCATTTAGCTTAATTATTTATTAATTTCCGGATTGCCATTTTTAACTCGTTCATGATGGGTTCTTCGTCCATACCCTAATCTGTAGGTCTTCGAGGAATAAGACTCCCGCTTGGAAACATAGGGCTTTCCAGACGACGTAGTGTCCATCCACGGCTTCACTACATTTATCAGAACACGCAAATAAACTCATTTTGTAACATTTTCCTCTTTGTTACAGAATGTGCGGTGGCATCACAACACTTAGCACATGACCATTCGCCGGAAATTTTGTTCTGGAAATAATGGCACATGTTTAAAGCCGTACGCGAACCAGCGATCATTTATTCGATTGATTTTCGCATCGACAGTATTTTTTTTCGTCAGAAAAACACCTGAGGCGTCCGGTAGCATTGTTTTTTAAAGAACACAAAAGCAGGTTGCGGTGATCAACTCAATTTCTCCTGGCAGCTTCAGAAAGCATCTGTCTCACTTTAATTGTGTAAGACTTGTAGCGAAGCTCCTCCTCGACGATTCGACGCATAGTTTTTTTCACTCACACCTACAACCGATGATAATTTTCGGATCGACTGCCCTGGATCCTAAAAAATCAAGTCCTAAGCCTGTTGAATAATGTCGGGAGTCCAAACAACGCGTTCCTTCAAGGAATTTTCTTTGTCAGTGATGCAAAACCTTCGTTGGAATTCTCCGACTTATTATACTTTGCGACGACATCATACACAGTGGATCTCGGATACCAAAAAAACCGAATGATTTCTGTCATAGAGCGCCCACCGCAAACACTTTCGATAATCGTGGCTTTTCTGTTATACTTAGCATTTAGTTTCAACATTGCGACTGTTTCGATTAAATTTATTTTAATTTTCTTTTCTTTTCAGCGTCCAATGAGACAACAGTAACTCACTGTTACATACACCCAACTGCTGGGTTGCACAATCTCATGTGTAATACACAGCAACCTGCGTCTCCATCCAAATAAACATTTTGTTATTTGCTTGACTGGGGACGAGCACCTCCCATCCCTTTAATTGGAGGGAATATGTTTCGCCTCTTGATATGCAGGCCCTTCAGAGTACCGACATATGCTCTCTCGTCAAAAATAGGGTGATGCTATCCAGAGTCAACCACCCATACTCTCGCCGACTTCCCGTCGATGGCGTATATATAAAATGTAAGATTTTATTGGACAGCGTCCAATGAGACAATGAGACAACAGTAGCTGAGTGTCACATACACCCAACTGCTGGATTCCACAATCTCATGTGGAACACACAACAACCTGCGTCTTCGCCCAAATAAACATTTTGCTAGGTGCTTGACTGGGGACGAGCCCCACCAATCTCTTCAATTGGAGGGCATATGTTTTGCCTATTGATGTTCAGGCTCTTCAGGGTACCGACATATGATCTCTCGTCAAGAATAGGGAGACCTTATCCACAGTCAATCACCCATTCTTTCGCTGACTGTCCGACGGACGGTGTATATATGCAATGTAAGATTTCTGTGCATAGCGTCCAATGAGACAACAGTAGCTGAGTGTCACATACACCCAACTGCTGTGTTCCACAATCTCATGTGGAACAGACAACAACCTGCGTCTCCGCCCAAATGAACCTTTTATTAGGTGCTTGACTGCGGACGAGACCCACCCATCCCTTCAATTGGAGAGCATATGTTTCGCCTCTTGATGTTCAGGCTCTTCAAGGTACCGATTTTTCGTCCCCAATCACAATACGATGCAGAAATCCTGTTTTTGCCTTTCAAGCAACTGTTTACAAGCAAACAAATGGCGTCGAACATCTCTCGGTTTCAACTCGTATGGCACCCAATATTCCTGCTTCTGGGTCATTCCCAGATCTTTGTGGTATTTTGAAATTGCTTGTTGAGTCACTCCCAATGATCTTGTCAACTCTTCTTGTCTTTCATCTTCAAAAACTTTCCCTCTTCCACTGCTATGCCGGTCTTGGACGTGAAAATCACCACATTTGAAACGTTGAAATCACTCACGACACATTTTTTCACTCATAGAAGCCTCACCATAAATGTCTGAGAGCATTCGATGCGCCTCTGGAGAATTTGACTTACAAACTGACATATTTAATCACGAATAACTTTATGATAATATATATAAACACAAATCGACTACTGGTGGTATGGGGTTATGTTTACAGGATGCCCAAAGGTATTGCATGCTGTGTATGATGTATTTATTTCGACGACTACTTACCGCTACGCCATCTATAGGAAAACGACGGGAGCAAAGTTGTATACCTTTTATACATATTTGATTTAAAATATACCAGGACTTTTTCAACGTGTTCAGGAAAATGGTGTCAGGCTTGCATAGACTTAAATAGTGGACATTTTGAACATTTAATTTAAATAAAACAGTTATCATATGTTTCTGAATTTGACGTATATATATATGATGTATATATATATATATATATATATATATATATATATATATATATATATATATATATATATATATATAAATATATATATATGATACATATGATACATATTTTTTACAAGAACATTTAATACATTGCTTAACAGCCGGATATTTATTTAAAAAATCTAAACCGAGCCTAATTTATTACAGTCTAATAAAATTGAGATTTCACACCCAATAACTTCCAAAAAGCAATTTGCATTTCTGAGGTGTTAAACTAGACACCTCACCGATATCTCCAGCGGAGATCTCTTTGCCTAATCTGGCGTTAGTATAAATAATTCATCGCCACGGGTCGAAATTAAAACAAATTCTCGTGTCAGCGTTAAAACAAACACTGAATCGAATTAGTAAAATCGATGCGGAGGCGAAAGCGCATTTAGAATGGGACGAATGTTACTGCTTATATATAGAGTAGAACATAATCTCACAACAAGTGATATCTCAAGAAAGAAAAATACCGTGAAGAAACAGTGTATATTAAAAGGAAACATAAATATGGATGTAGGTAAAAGGTTTTGTCTTGCTTTCGAGAAATGATATTAGAATTATAATAAATAATGGGCCTTCCTGGTGTTTAAAAAAAGAAAGATAAAAGTTTCCATACATATTTTTTTAACGCTGCATTATACGTTTATATTTATGACGGTATAATATAAAACAGTTGAGATGAACAGCAAAAAATCATAAATATTTCAAATCCATTATGAACTTTTTTAGTAATGGTATTTTTTATGATAGAGACACGTTAACCACTAACATCGTTTAAACTGGACGTAGAACTTTACATGAGATCGATAGCTCTCACGAGCTAACAATTTTAATATTTTGCTTAACCCTTAACTTTCATGAAAAACCTACCAACTGGAGGCTGACTAATATAGAAGACCTCTCAGAACTCAGCTTGCCTAACCTAGTCTGGGTACTAGCATGACTTGTGCACGATTTTACATTCCCTTTATTTTAGTTACATAACGTGGGTCAGAGTTGAACGCGAATTTTAACATACCAATCATAATTTTATTAAACATTTCCATACATTCAATTTTAGTTCAAAGAAATTTTTATACATGTAATAACTACAAATGATCCTCCGGTTATTTATATTTGATCTTAATCAACAAATAATTGCATTATGTTTTGAAAATAATGTCATTCAAATCTCCCCCTCAGCTTAGTCTGGTGGAATGTATTCTGGAGACTCAATGTTCGAGTATCTAGCACATATGGTATATTTTCAATGGTGGTCTGAATGTTTCGTTTAATGTCAATAATTATTCGGGATTTATTTTTGTAAACTAAAAATTTAACATAACTCGACAAGACTTATTCATGGGCGTGTGATCGCGAATAATTCGTTCTACTATTATTGTAATAAATCGATTGTATTATAGTCGTAGGGGTGGGCGGCATGCTTTGACTCCCAACGTATACCAGACACCTCTGGGCTAGGGACGTTGGTATCAGTAATACAGTTCGCTACACCGTTCTAGACCGGTTACCCACCTTACGGTGATGAGAAAGCTCATCAAGCCTGGGTACCATGTAGAAGAGGAGGTATCACGCTCCTTCGTTGGTGTTGGACTTGTGGGGAGAGTGATTTTTACGCTAGTTGGTATTCGGTGGAGGCCTAAAACCGAGAGGTAGGTGGGATGGGGTTTGACAAGTCTTATTGAAAGAAAACATTATTTATGACACCTTTTATCAGTTCAGGCCAAAAATATTTTGTTAGCATATTACTATTGCATTCATCATTAACAGTAACATGTTTTTCCTCATGCTCTTCAAAACAGTGAGTTTCTGAAGATAAAGAGAGAACTCCTGAATCACTTGAAGATTTTCATCAACCCTAGTTTTTCAGTTATTCTTATTTACAAACCCATTAAACCAGAATTGGGGTTTTGAAAAAAAAATGTCATAAATGGAAAGATTATATATAAGTTTTATAACAAAACTATTTTTTTTTTTATATTAATTAAAAATTTATATCAAATTGAAAATACATTTTTTAACCTAGTACTGAGGACGCGCCGAAATTTTCCGAAAAAACCCGAGCGTGTGAGACATTGCAATGTATATTTCATCTCATTAGAGACCAGCTGATGCGAGTGTTTTATTTTTTAATCAACTTATTCTTGATATTATCAGTGTATTGACAAATTTATTGAAAATGTCAAATCTGATTAGTTATCGTGCCTGTTTCGTACCATTTTGTAAGAATACTACAAAAACAATACCCGAAAAACTATTTTTAAATGCGCCACAAGATGTTAGTTCCAAGCAGCACGACATATTAATCCTAAAACAACATAACATTTTTACAACCACCTGTTATCAAATATATAAAAAAGATTACAATTTATTAGATTATATCAATTATTTATGCTTTATTACCTGCTGAAGCTACACAATCGTGTTATCGAATCGTATAAGCTTTATTCAGAACTTTATGTTCTCAACATGAACATCCTTTCACCGTGTACATATAATTTTTGCGGTTAAATTGAACATAATCTATAGCCTTGTCAACGTAACTTTCACGTGACACCCTACAAATAATTTAATTATAGTTAATAAAAATATTTTGTTTCTTATTTAGATTTACATTATTATTTTCTAAAAAAACTCAAATTGATGCTTTAGCACTTCGAACTTCCACTGAATTGAACCGAATGTCTTTTTTGAGAAAATCTGTAGCCATAAAAATATCCATACCAGGTATATTATTAGAACTGGTCTTTATGAGCCTTTTGTCACACATTACTGAATTAAATTAGTAACCTACAATATTTTTTTGCACTAAACTTCAATAATTTTGACAGTATATGCACAGGTAAAAGCCGTTGACACTACTTATGTGAAAACACTTTAACACAATGACGTCACAAACATGGCGCTTTCGTAGTCACGTGATTTTATTTTAAATTTTTTAAATTTGAATTAATTTATAATTAATTGCAAACAAAAGTTTTTCGCATCGATTATCAATATTATTTATGATAAAGTTTTTAAATAATGTAAAAAAATCGATAATATTTTTTTATTTAAAAACCCAATTGTGCTTAAAAAAAGATTTTTATTTCCCCAAAGTGGGGATCCGTCCAGAATGTATTCCAGCAGACAAAGCCGAGGGAATATTTGAACCACGTATCATTTCATTCTTTTCATATTTTCAAAATGTTAAAACAATAATTAATTATTTGTTGTACAACAAAAAATATATTTGACCGAATTGTCACTTTAGTTATCATAGTGCCTCATTTTAATGTTCTGACCATCTTATTGAATAACCGTTTATAATGCTAATGCAGATAAAAATATTGCTTGGTGAAATACAATTATTAGTTAGAAATTTAGCTGTATATATAGAAATATTTCATGTCCCAGAGCAATTAAATAATGCATGGATTTTGTAAATTGATAATACTAGCATAAAAATATCTCTTCTGGGTCGCGTTTTTTTTTTAACAACATTTTTTAAGTATAACATGGTATAACATTATAACTTAGTATTACATAGTACGTAATAACGTAAAATAAAATAAGTAAAAATAGAAAGAAAGAAAGAAAGTAAAAATAGTATAAAGTAGTATAACATAACATAGTATAATAATATAAAACATAGTGCAACGTAGTATAATATAATATAACATGGATATGCTTTTCTCTATTTCACATTTGCATTACTATTTAATGAATAATAATTTAAAATACAAATCGAGTAAAAAAATGCTTTGAGGTTACTAAAGTTATGGACATTCTGGTATAAGTATTGTTTGTGGTTCATCTAATTAAACAATAAACCTATACACACCAACGATATAATAAACACAAATTATTTATAACTAAATTTTGTCTTATACTGCTCGAATCAATTAAAAACTGGAACTAGATTGGTCAGAACTGTTTAGAATTTAAAAAGCAGTCACTGATAGGATTAAAATGTTATGTTCCCTACTCATTCATCCGTTCAAAAAAGGCATTAAGCATCATAAAGTAAATTAATGTTTACTTTTAAGTACGTGTAATTTGAAAATTACCGATTAAGTTTTCCAATGATCAGGAAAAGAAAAAAATCTTCGTGAAAGCGATTTGGATAATCAGACGCCGAGAAGGCGATAATGTGGTTAAAGACACGGCCGGCGGTGCCAGCGGCTCAATTTCGATTGAAAATCATTGTAACCACAATTACGTGCAGAAAAAAGCAATCACGGTTGAAGGAAATCAAGGCGGTGCGACCGACGTCTTCGGTAGTCTATGCGGCCGCCTTTCGAAATCATCCTTCTACTTAGACGGGGCAACGTTGCCATATCTATCAAATTGCTGCAGAAGAAAAATCTAAAAATTATATGAACTTGTATACAAAATAATTTCAAAATTCATACAAAGCCAGTAGACAATTTTAGGACACAAGATACATAATTAGACATAAAGTAAATAAAATTAAAAAAGAAAAAAGTAAGCGAAATAAAATAATATTTTAACAATTTTTATAACAAAATATATCCAAAATTTTTTATGTAAAATAGCTAGCACTTGATATAAGAATCAGTACGAGCTATACACAAAGTAGTTGGAAGGCGAACCCCAAGGGGAAAAATATTATTTTCCTACGTAGCGTACTCTCTTAGCGTTCCGACGTAGCGTACCCTCTTCCGGCTTAATAAATTTGCGAACAAACATAACTTCAGGATTTGGACCAATGAAACTCCCCAAGTTATTCAGGAATTATTTCTTAATGCTCCTCAAGTCACTGTTTAATACCGATTTTGGACTATACGAGTGATAGGACATTACTTTTTTTAAAACGATGATTAAAATCATCTTACTGTTAATGAGTGTATAAAAAATGCTTTCTTTGAACAAGACGTGTGACGCATCTCTCCAAACAATTGATTTATTCAAAGAAAATTTTCCTGGATGCTTTATTTCGCGAAATCTTAATGTCAGCTGCTCACAAATATCATGCTATCTCACACTCTTGAATTATTTTTGTACAGTTATGTTAAATTTCTGTTTTACAGAAATAAACCCCTAACAATAATTGACTTTAAGCGAAACATTCAGGCCACCGTCGAAAATATACGATGCGACATGTGTGAAAGAATAAACGAAAATTGATTGTCCAAAATGCATTCCACAAGACGAAGCCGAGGGAAATATTTGAACGACATTATTTTCAAAATATAATGCGCCATTATTATTCCAGATAAATTAAAAATTAACGGATTATCACTTGTAGTTATCATTGTATCTCATTTTAAACTTTCGAGCCTCTTATTGGACAACCTTTTACAACAGCTGATTGTTTTAAAGCCTGTTATTGCGTTATGCATATTAAATAGCAAATAATATTCCTCTTCATTATAAGCTTAGCAATGTAAGACACAAAATTGGGGCAAACATATTTTAATGTATAATATAGAACGCACTCTTTAGAGACCACCCTGTAGACAATATATTGCTCATATTTAAACTGTGAAAAATTGCCACATTATCTTATCCTAACAAAAGCTTAATTTTGAAATCTGAAACAATTCAATTAACCCAATAAACACCAAAATTGATAAATAATTACAAGCCCATCGAAAAATGTACCCTCTAATTAAAGTACTTTGGCAAATTACTAACCCATTTTTAAAACGATTTTTATTTTAGTTTACCACATATTACCCGCGGTTATTAATTCAATATTGTGTATTTTAAGTAATAGCCGACATAGCCTCTTAATAATATTGTAATTGGTGTTGACGATGTGTGTGGCCAACCCAATTTTAATAAGTTCCTTAATGCGTTTTTTCGTACAATTTCTTGTCGAAGAAAAAAGCGATATAGCGCAATCAAGGAAAATCTGTTTATTCTTCCGGAACTTACAGGCATTGGGTTTTGGTGGTAAATGAGAATCGGCAACCTGGCACGGTAACACGCGACCTTGTCTGGCACGCTTCGCCTACTTCAACAACGGAGCATTTTTTTGTTTATAAAACATTTCAACGGGATTTAGCTTATTGATTTCTATTGGATAGCTAATTATTTACGCCTTCTTGTAGGTAGGCCCACCGGTGAAAATTAATAGTTTTGGTCTTGAACAGTTTTCAATAAAGTACATAATAGGAAAGAATTTAAAACGTATCGAAAATTTTATAAGAAACAAAGTCTCTGTAACTTGAATGTACTTCTTATTTAAGGGCGAATGCTGGTTTACAGTTATGAATTTAGATACTATTATAATTTGGATGGACCTTCAAAAAATCTTGCAATAAAGAGCGAGTACAATACAGTATGACATAGTACGTTAGAAAGAGGTGAAGAAAGGAACAAATGTCATAGTTAAGAATTCCGAATAATATATTAGTCTATATATTAACCACACTTCTTAAATATTTACAGATAACAGGTAACAAAACTTTATATGACATTGCAGAAATAAGACAAAATTAAATTTAAGTTTTTAAATAAAAAGATCCTAGGCATTACTAAGTAGTTCTGCGTGGGACATTGCTAATCATAAAGGAAGGTAAAAGAGAATTTAAATTTATTATAAAAGCATAGAACATAATCATTTTTATCTTAGATCAACACAAAATAAATGATCATAAAACAAATAACAAGAAAATATGTTCATGAAAATAAGATCGCTAATAAAGCTGATCGAATGGCTCATCTAAAGGGTGATTTTTTTAGTGTGTCCGTATTTCCGATAGGGATCGCTGTTAAACAAACTGTGAATTTGGGCTCAACTCTTTAAATATGTGTCTCAGTAGTCAGACAAATCATTATGAAAGCTGTAACATTAGAGCAACGCTTACAAATTGTCGAAATTTATTATTCTTCGCGAATTTGATGTTCGTGATATATCTGCCGAACTATCGACAAATTTTGAACCTATTTTACGCTGCTCGATATTACAACAAAAAGAAAACAAAAAAATGTATGTTCCGAATAAAATATCGCCGCTGTTTGCTGGGAGTGTTGATGAAGATTCAAATTTATCATTTCGTCACCGTTCGCAGGAATTCAGGATTATTAAATTCCGAATTTAAATGGTATTGATCTGGAAGAGACATAGTTCCAGCTGGACGGCTCCACATTAGGGTGGGCCGAATATCCGTTTTTTTCAATTTTTTTTTAATACTACCGAAAATATTTTTTATTATGCCAAAAAAAAATGGACCAAGGGAAAAAAATTTTAGTCGATATCTTAGGCTCCTCAAAGTTAGTCAAAGTTCAAAGTTTTCAAAAAAAAATTTTCTCAACTTACTTTGATCGGACATTTAGTTCTCTACAATAAAGGTCCTTACACCAAATTAAGTATAAATGAAGACGTAAAATTGTCGAAAAACGGTATTGTCGATTGTATTGTCGAAACGAAAATTGTCGATTTTCGGCCCACCCTACTCCACATGTCATACAGCCAACCCAATAATCGATTTATTGAAGGAAGAATTGGGTCAGAAAATTATTTCGAGGAACGGACCTGTTAATTGGCCATCAAGGCTGTGTGATTTAAAGCCTTAACAACATAACTCGGACAACTGCAGACATAAGACCTCAATTGCTTTAAAATGTTCTCGGAAATTGGATTGACAGAATGCCCTTTGTCAGAAGTAACCGCAACGGATATTTTTCCAAAATTGTTTTCAAACATTAAAGCCATTGAGTACACATAAAATAAATAGTTTCAAGTTGTTTTTTTTTAATAGAAAGTTCGGACGCACAAAAAAATCACTCAATATATGCTTGGCTACGAAGCATCATCGATGTTTTTGTCGTTTTTGTCTTTTCATTTTAGAACACCCATTTTGCAAAGGTTTTATCGTTTCTGTTCTAGTAAGAGTATTTTTTATATTTCGTTTCATTATTGTATTATAATCCACAATCTGTTCCTTTGTTTAGGTTATTCGAAATATCCTAGAATTTTTTTCAAATGTTCATGCCGGCGATTCTTGTTCTTTTTCATCCTAATCGTCATTCCTTCTGGAGAAGATTTAACCAGATTTAACTTTCAATTCCTCGTTGGTGAGCAGCTCATGCTATTAAAACTTCTTTATCCTATTTGCCGCACAGTGTTCATTATCATTGTTAAGTGTGAGTAAATATCAGACGCCTCTTCAGAATTACGGATGGTGTTACTCTACAAATTCTTCCCCCAAACTGTTATTGTTTCTGGTTTCAATTCGTTAATTGCTCAATTCATAAATAAAATTATACCCTCAATTATGAATGACTTATAGCATTCGATGCGATTATGAATCTTTTCGAAAACCTTCCGAGGATATACAGCTTTTAATTTACCCGCTAAGTGTCTGAACCTTGGTTGAGTGACTGAAATAGTGTATATGGTATTAAAAAAACCACGTGAACATTTTCGTCTTTTGTAACTATTCACTCAAAAATCCAAGAGGGTTGTCTATTATTAATAAAGCTTTTCGTAGTCTCTTCTTTCTCGAAATCTATTTTCACTTGCGGAATAAAACATCGATTAAACCATACCATTTTTTTTTGTTAAGGATACATGGGCTTTAAAGGATACGTGACTTCTCAATCCTGGTTTAATCACATAACCAGCTGCATTTCCACAAAGCACCAACGACAATCTGTCCTTAAATGTATTACAACCCAATGCTTGATTTGCAGTTTTTGATAATAAGATAACCTTTTTCCGTGGTAATTCTCCTGGGGCAGTAGCCTTATCAGCCGACAGAGTTTCCACCGTAAATTTTATACTTTCTTAGATTAAATTCAGTATCCCATATATAAATAATCTATACTTAGTCTGAATGACTTTCTTTCTTTTTATGTTTCACCTGGTGGCCCCATTGGCGCTTAACCATGAACCTTTTTATTATTATGTAGTCCATCTATAAACTTAAAGCCTCTTCTGCTTTAACTGACATCTTTTCAGGGACTGTAGCTGTAACTGTTGGAAAGGTACAGTGGAACAAATGGCTGGAATTCTCTCTTTATTTTTCATTGGTTTTTAGTACAGATCGTGCCGCAATAAAATTTGCCCATTTCAATTAAATTGATAATCTTTAATTTCCTATTAACACTAAGCACTTCACGTCTTCCTATAATTTATAAATCTAATTTGCATTTCTGCTTTGTTAAGAAACTAGTTCGTGTGTGGGGTACCATTGTACCGAAACCGATTTTTTACTTCTATTAACTATTTGATGACAATATAGTTTACACATATTCTATTGTCGTTGTTAAATATTATCTACTAACTTAACCTTTTTCTTGAAGGTGTCTTTCTTATCTAGTGACTTTAATGGTTAGCTTACAAAAAATGTATGTACAGGTTAAATGACGACGACGGCATTTCGAGGCGCCCTTATGAAAAAGACGGAACTGCTTAAAACCCAACTATTTAAATGAATGATATTAATTAAATCATCAGATATCAAGATCATCACATATCAGATATCAGATCATCAAGATATCATCATCATATAGAAGAATATATAGAAAAACACATCAATGCCTCGCATTCATAGATGACTTTGTATTGTTGGCAATAAGAAGTAATCAAGAAATAAAGGAAATGGTAACGAGACTAGAGAATAGGCTCAAATAAAGGGGTTATATACGAATGAGAGGAAGACTAAGTATATGGAATGGATTGATAAGGAATTTAAGAAAAAAATTATTTAACAGTGAAATCAGATAGAGGGAGGGTCTATAAGTTTGAAGAAGATGACCCTAGTTTACATACTTAGGAATTAAATTCACCGGAACATCAGATATGAAAAAAGAGATAGAAGCAAGAATAATGGCGGAAAATCGTTGGGTGGGCACTGCCAAAGGTGTTTGAGAAGCAAACACATCTCCAGAAAAGCAAAGATAGGAATATATAACAAATATAGGAATATATAACAAGTCTTCTCTATTGCTAAAATTTTGAATGACATTTCACAATGACTCGAATAATTTATTTCTTTAGTTCAGGAATCGACTATGCATTATTCTTATAAACCTGGCTTCTCATGTAACCTCAAAGAAAATAGTCCAATGATTTTGTTGATTGTTGAAGATGTCCAAGAGATAGACGTTTCTGAAAACTAGCAACTTTTGTAGAATCGCTCTATAAACTTTAAACCAATATATATATATATATATATATATATATATATATATATATATATATATATATATATATATATATATATATATATATATATATATATATATATATATATATATATATATATATATATTATTATTATAATTATTATTATTAGGTGCGTATAGACCCGGTTAGATCACGCAAAGCATCCTGACTCATTTTCGAGTGTTCTTTCTGATCCTCCACACCTCTCTCATCCTTTCTCCGTGGATTCTCTTTCTCTCCTCCGTCCACTTTGTTCCTGATCTCCTCGAAACTTCGCTCTCTGATGCAACGTTCCACATATGTATTTTGTGTCTATACATTATTCTATCCTCAATCTCTGTCGGACCCATTTGTGCCTTTCCCAGATCAGCTCTGACTTGTGCGATCCATGGTACTGTTGACTTGACTACTTCTATGTATGTAAGAATTCTGTTGGTGAGTCTCCTCGGTGGGAGTCTACTGATAGCTTTGTATTTCAGTACTGTTTTTAAGTTAAAGATTTGTTCAACCAGGGCGAAATATTCCTTTGTATATTCCTTTGTTCTCTGGAGAAAGCATGTTGAGAAGATTTTGTATGCGACTTGTAGTAAGGAGATTCCTCTATAGTTGTTCACATCTGTTCTGTCTCCTTTCTTGTGCAGCGGGTGTATAAGAGCACACTTCCATTCATCTGGTAATTTTTCTGTTTGCCAGATATTCGTGATAATTTGCGTGGGTTCCCGCAGTGAGTTTGGTCCGAGGTTTTTCAATAGTTCCGCGGTGATACCATCTTCACCGGATGTCCTGTTATTTTTCAGTTTTTGTATGTGCCTGTGAATCTCTTCCTGTGTTGGTGGTGGTGATTCTGAGTGGGTATAGATACAATTTTCCTTGGGGAATTTTGTGTTGCGTTCCGGGCAATTGAGGAGATCAGAGAAATAGTGTGCCAGCTCCTGGCCATTCTCCTGATTGTTTAGCGCTAATCTCCCTTTCCGCTTTCTAAAGCAAAGATTTTGTGGTTTGTACCCACGGATTTCTTTTGCGAAAGTCCTATAAAAGTCTCTCGTGTTATAATTGGGGAAATTCTCCTCTATAGAGTCTAGTTGTTCCTTCATGTACTTCCTCTTAGTTTGTCTAATAACTTTGGCGGTCTGTTTTCTAGTCTTGTTAAAAAGCTGTTGGATTTCTGGGGATTTTTTACTGTTGTACTCCTGAAATGTTCGTTTGCATCGCTGCAATGCACTTTTGCATTCCGAGTTCCACCACAGGTGTTTTTTGTACTTTTTCAATGGGATCAGTTGCTGTGCTTTTTGGGTATTTTTTTGTGGAATTTTTCCCATGTATCTGCCTGTTCAT
This sequence comes from Cosmopolites sordidus, assembly GCA_031761425.1. Lineage (NCBI taxonomy): Eukaryota > Metazoa > Arthropoda > Insecta > Coleoptera > Curculionidae > Cosmopolites > Cosmopolites sordidus. The sequence goes on from JARFXV010001295.1 coordinate 123,314, forward strand.
GTTCCCATTCCTCTGTTATGTTGGATTCCTTGATCCTTTTCGTGTCGAATTTCTGTAGGTGTGAATTCTCCTTGGGGTGAATATATATATATATATATATATATATATATATATATATATATATATATATATATATATATATATATATATATATATATATATACAAAAGTTACCTCTCCAAGCCGCGCTGGCCCATGGCTCGCTTGGCAATGTTACTCCATTTCTTTCTATCCCTTGCTGTTTCTCTCCATCCGATGATATTCAGTTGTTTCAGATCCCTGTCTACCTCTGTCTTCGACCTTACCTTTGGTTTATCTCCTTCTTTTCCCTTTTATTATTAGTGTTAGCTACATTTTAGGTACTTTTAGCATTCTTTATAGGGGACTATACATCTTATTTGTTGTGTTCTTGTAATACGCAGTTTACCTGTTTCTCTATACAACTTTCTGGTTCTTGATTAGTTCTTCTAAACCAAACTTCTTCTATCTTCTTTTTCTTTGTTTTTCTATGTTATTTTCTTTGTATATTTTCCTGTCCTATACTTCCAATTTTGTCTGCTCTGGTTTATTTAGAGTCCGCGTTTCGCTTATGAAGATGACCATGGATCTCATTGTTATAAATTTCTATCTTTGCTTTTCTGGAGATGTGTTTGCTTCTCAAACGCCTTTGGCATTGTTCACGCAACGATTTCCCACCATTATTATTGCTTCTGTCTCTTCCTTCATATCTGATGTTCCGGTGAATTTAGGTCCTAAGTATGTAAACTAGGGTCATCTCCTTCAAATTTAATCTATTATATATATATATATATATATATATATATATATATATATATATATATATATATATATATATATATATGAATATGTGAAAATTAGAGCTCTTAATACTAATATTAAGAGGTGCCGCATTGCAAATTTCAATTTCCCATTTAAATAACATAGCTATTCAGCGAAACATTACTGTGGAAAAACTATTACATATCTTTGTAGCACTTGAACGCTCCTCAAAAAAGGTCTCTATAAATTTTCGATAAATTTACTTTTTCAAACGTTATTCGAGGTCAAAGTTGAATGCATAAAAATTTTTTATATTTTTTCAATTTTTCGACGAAACTATCAATTTTATCGAAAAATATTATTCGACCTTTTTTGTAGATCATTCCATTTCCCATAAATTTTCATTAATACATTTTTCGAAACTCTGTAAGCAACAATTGTAATAAAAATAATTTTATGTAAAAATTGCTTCTTCTGTTATCAAAAAAAATAGTTTTTCTTGCGCATTTTAAATCAATTTTCAATAAATTATTTGTAAGTAAATGATATCTCTTCACAGTTTTCAAAGAAAGAATTTTTTTTAGCTAAGAATTTCGTTCAATCAATGAAAATTATTAATGTTTACTCAATAAACTTTTTTAAAAATTAAATTTGTTTATTATAAAGTAGTTCCATCTATTTTAAAAGGTTAAAATATTTTGGAACCTATTTTCAGCTTAATAGGATTTTTTTTGGAATACTACCTGGTTAAAAACAGAAACATCACCAGAAATGTTCAGTGTCATTACTGGATCAAATTAAGGATGCTAGTCAAGATAAATGGAAATATCAAAATCATTGAAAATTTATAGAAAAACTTAAAAATATTGTGTTTTTCCTGTCAGGTCGAGAACTTTAAGAACAACCCTCATGCAATATGTTAAAAAATTACAAATTACAATTTATAACACAAATTTATTATCCAAAATGCAATAATATAATGAAAATACATCAAATGGTGTAAAAATCAAGAAAAAAGTGAAGTTCATTCAAAAATCCATTGTAAAATCTTAAAAAGAATCAACTTTGTTATCGATAAAAAGTTCCAGCCATATCATTTTTTCTTCTGATAAAATCATATACTAATATTCTTCTCATTCTCAAGACATTACATTAATGAAATCTTTAGATAAAAATTTGTTAAAATAATCTATACGTAGAGAATGATCATTAAAACTACAAATAAGAATGTAGAAAAGAAAAATTTAAGTTTCTTTTTTTAAATATATCTGAGGCTTTTAAGATATCTCGCAATCCGAAACACATTACCTGTATTTAAGATAATTACCATAATCTCCGTTTTGTTTCTACTAGACCATTTGAAATGACGTATCCTAATCTGGTCTAAAATCTCGGTCCTCTGATACGTGTATCACACCATAAAACAATACCATATACATCGTCGGCGCCGGTATTATGTCAAAAAGACCGAATATCTAACGTATAAACAAAGAAATCTTTCGGATCTCTTTCAAGGCGGCCTAGAAAATCGACCCAACTACCTAGATTAAGAACTGAATCTATCACTCTCTCATATTTTCGAGATAAATGGCATCAGAAAGCCAACAGACTGTACGGAAAGGGCATGCTAGGCCGCGCTTATGCTGAGCTTTAATGGTCTTTGCATATTCATGACCTTTTTAAGTGTTTTTCTTTTGTTTTCATGTCTTAGTTTTCTGCGTAATTATAACGTTTTATGTTGATACAAACGGAAATGGATAGTAAGTGGATCGATTGTTTGGTTGCTTAATACATAGAGGGCATCATTCAGAAAGAGATTAATGTATAAAGTTTTTGAAAATATTGATATTGATTTTTATGAATTTTTACTACCTTATTTGAACTTTCCATGGGGCTATAATATCAGGATCATCCATAAATATCTACAATTCATTTTTGACTTTTGGATTGTATTGGTTTCTACTTGATGGGAATTCATTATAAATGTTTAATAAAAAGGCCTTTAGTCAAAATTTTCAATTTATTCTTAATATTTCGCACTGTAATTTCGTCTGAATGAAGAAACTCGTCGAACTTTAAGAATAAAGGAAACATTTTGACAGAAAAGTCTTTTTATTAAACCTTTACAACTTATTTACTAAAATATTCACTATAATAACTTCGTCCATGGATAACAGATCCGAATCTTGTATCAATAAATAGAAAAACGAATGACACAAGGTTTGGGCTGTAAATTGGAGGTAAGGCAACTTAATACAATCTAAGAAGCATTTTGTTCGTATAAATATTAATCTTCATGTTTCAGATTGATATCCTCTTACATAAAAGTTGGCTTTTGTTGACTAATGCTGAGTATTTTCGTTGTAGATGCGCTTACAGTTGGTTGATTTGAAAGCAAAAGCAATTTGCGTCAGCCAGCTACCGCTACCAATCAATTAGATTATTCCAATAATGAAACATAGGTTTTTATGATATTGCGACCATAAAGTAGAATAATGGTGTTATAAGGCGACTCAATCCAGATTATTGTAAAAAATCACCGTTGAATAGAAAGAAGCAAGAAATTGAAGAAGAATATTTCAGAAGTATAGAAGATTATTACGGTATTTCGGTGAATATAGTACCTACTTACTTGAAATTTTCCACGCCAGAGAATGACGTAAGTATAATTATTTTCTGCTAAAATGATACAGAACCATCAAACCGCCATAATGATCACCTAATGTAACATGTGCCACTTATTTTTATTATCTAACCTCCACTAGAATTTATTAATGTGGCAATTGGTTTAATTGTGATGATAATCCGATGAGTGTAAATAAAGTAATGTGCTGGTGATGTAGCGTTCTATCTTGCAAGACGATGGGCCTCATCTTTAAAGAGGACAACATCTGATGCGTCTTCAGTTTGAGCTGAGTATTGAGTCACTTTGTGCTCCGTAATAATACCTTTCATGAACTGGATTTTTCAAGTGCGCTCTGAAAATAAGTGACAAGAATGTCGAACAATGATACGCTATCGAGTCAGTATCGTATTAGACTTTTTCAGAAAATTAATTTTTAATCCGCCTCCAAGAGTATTTTCTCAATGCTGCTCAATATTTCGCTTATATTGTCCTTTTAACCCTGTTGTGGTTTTTCGGACATTTTCACACAGATTTTCTTCATCCCCAAATCGTTGGTCACAATCTAATAAACGATTATGTAAGTCAACTTTAACCCTTTCCTGATTACTAAGATCTATAGATTTTCATCACTTTTTGCAATTGAGACCCTTCCGCTACGAGGTTCATCTTCAATTGAGTCTAGAGTTTCCAAAAATGCCGAAAACCACCTGAACACTTAGGTTCTTGACAAAGCTGTGACCTCTTATTTTCTCTTTTGAAACAAAATAAAAAATATATAGATCACAGCGACGGCAGCTGTTCGCCGGGAGCACCGGGAAGAAGGTCCAGGACAGAATGAAGCCACGACAAAAGTTGAGCGCCACCCGGTTACTTCATATATCGGAAAAGACCCTGGAACCGGGAAGGGGTCTATCTTAAATGAAACGGTTTACTAGAATTTTATACATATATATTATAAAAGCACACTCAAAAAAGAACGACAGAAAGCACACAAAAAAAGGAATAACTAAAACCATCAAACAAAAGACACGGGAAGGTTTAGGGAAGGTGGTTCTCCAAACCTTACCGTGAAAGAAATTAAAAATCAAATACACAGCTCTGAATTACACCAGCTGGTCTCTATGTCCCTATACTTACAAATTAGAGGTTATTTCCTCTATTCTGACAATAGTAAAAAGATAAATATATAACGCTAGGATAACCAAGAATGGTCAGACGGTAAATAGATACAAAATATAAGATGATAACGTGACCATTATCAGTATAAGAAATTATGGTAATAATGTATTTGTGAAAAATAAATGTTAATTGCAATCCTTAACGGTACATGAAAATATAATAAAAAAATGTTTATCTGGCCTTATTTTCTGATCTTGTCTATCCTTGCCTGTCAAGGTACTGGGTGTCCAAAAACACTGAGTACGACTGCGGGCAGTCCGGTATCCCTATGCGATGGTCCCGAAATAATCTCGATCTGATCAACCGGTTACTCTGTCATGTGGCCCCAAAAAGGTGTAAGGTTTCCACGATAGTCGGACTCTGTAATAGGTGGTCGTTCAATGGCCTGGTGTCTGTTGATCGGATTATCTGCTACCGGGTCGTAAAACCCTTTATAAGAATATCAGAAAAATCAACCCAAGCGTGACTTGGCCAGCAAACCTACGTACCTCGATCGGAAGGGTAAGGCGCGAAAACGTCCGCTCACCTGGAGATTTGAAGTTAGACTGTCTTGCCTTGTCCAAAACGATACCGGAGCTCTTTCAGTTAAGAATTTGTCCGAAATAAACCTACCAGTGGTGATCAACAATTTACGAATGCTATCTGTAGCGATCAAGAATTTGTGAACGCTACAAAGCATTGTTTTTATAGAACTGACAAAGTTTCGCAAAAGTTGTGCCGTGCATAAATCCGAAATATAAATTGATAGCACACCGTTGCTTCAAAGGGTTATCACTCAATTTCAGAATGTACTAGACACACCACCAAGTGATTGTAGGGAGTTAAAACTCGTATCGAAAAGGAATCAGATATTGCCTATCTCTCCTCTAAACAGGAAGCCAACAATGTCGCCAGATCGAATGCTATGCCACCGGTTTCATTACTTTATTTACACATCTCGTATTGATGTGTAAATCCATTTCCTATTTCAAAAAAAAATAATGGGTTTGTGTTAATGGCGATATTTTCTAAACAAATGTATTGATGTTGAAGAAGAGCACTTTGCTGTAAGGCGGCTTTTATCAAAAGCCATAATGTCACGCAAAACCCGGCGGCGCGTACGGCGGTGGCAACTTATTTCTCAAAGAACTTTCGACTAAGGGGTAATAAGACTTGTTTCTTTATAAATTCTTTGATACTGGTTTGTTTTGAAAGATAACTGGTAAATAAATAAATATTATTTTAAAAATAAGATATATATCATTAGTATAATATAAGAAGCGATCACAATTTTTTAATCCGCGAATACTAAAAACGCTAATAACGGAATCGTGAGCTTTGACTGTACTTTCTATCTCAAACAGTCAGATACTTTTTCAGTAAATAACGGTGCGCCCGCAAACTTTTTTAGAATCACTCCATGAACTTCAAACCGATATAGATATATATATATATATATATATATATATATATATATATATATATATATATATATATATATATATGTATATATCTAGTTTTGTTTTAACAGTCTTCACGTTCGATATTTTTGTTATCATAGAAAAAAAAATGTGTGTTGACTAGATACTACTTTTTGAGTGGAATAATCATCGCGAAAGCCAAAGAAAACTTATAGAAAACATTATATGGACTCATATTCTCTGTATTTCATGGATTATTGAGTTTCGGTGTGGTCGAACTAGCACGAGTAACATGGTCAACAAAATTTATGAAATCGTACTGCAGATCATAGAGTGAAGTTAAGAAAGGTCGTTGTAATGACAAACATCTCAGACAAATGCGTATGAAACATCCAATAGGAATATTAGAGCACGAGAAATCTAACAGCGCGAGGGTGCCGCATTTGCTTATTACGTACTAAAAACGGAATTGAGTTGATAATTTCACAACGGTATTTGGACATGTATAAATGCAATTGTGTGCAATGATTCGTGACTGGTAAAGAAACTTGGATTCATCACTATACACCAAAGACAAGGAAATAGCTTTACCACATTTAGCTTTACCACATTTATGTATTTAATGCCGTTTCAACTTAGAAACTTAATGCTAATGCTCAGTGTCATCCGTATATAATTTTTAATTTCTATTTTTGTTATTGCGAAATTAACCTCACTAACTATTTGAACAAAATAAAATTAGAAAGAAAAGTTTATTAGTGAAAACACTTTACAATGATATAGAATCAAAAAAAAAAAAATTTTGGATGATCTATTCTTTTGTACATTTTAAATGACTCTTTTAACAACCGCTATAAATCACGTAACCTTGAATGAAGACGAAAACTAGCACTGCACGACTGAAAGCCTGGAAGGATCAACATGAGAACCATAATTACGACGCAAATGAACAATGAACGTCAGGACAAAAGCCCGACACTGAATGAAAGCTCGAAAGTACAGGCACGCGAATCTGGTCGTCGGCCCAAGAGGAAATAGGTGGAATTTCAAAATGCACTTCGGGGGCCTGTGGCTATTGTGCAACTTCCTATACACACGACCGTGTAACGCTCATGGGATAGAATTATATAGTTTTTATAGTTGAAATGTGCGCTTGAATCAAATATGAAATAATATCTACGAATTGATAAGGGATGTAAGTGTATAATTTTATAGATATTTACATTTTTGGTGTTGGGGATGTTCTTTTGTATTCAGATGCAGTATGATGCCACGTGGCGACACACGTTTACGGATGTTGACAAAAAAACTAAAAAATAATGTGAATAAGCACTATCTGAAATGTATTATTATTAACCCTTTTCAGTATTTATCTACTCAGATTGATAGAACTGTAATCGCAATATTAAATTTCACTTGATATTTATTTTAAATGTATAAACGTACACTATTTTTATCGACATATACTAGGGTGTAACAAAAGTATTTGCATTTTTTCGTTTGTAGCCGATTATACTTCACTCTTCGGATGTTTAATCCGATTTCAACTTTTTGCTCCAGCAAATAAACATTCCTTCTTCTGTATTAAAGTAATTCCACTGCGAAATATTCAGTCGGCGGTTTTTAGCTAAACTGTTAAGATGAGTGAAATAAAAATCGGGGCGATATTAGGGCAATGTTATGACATTATATTAAAACAGTCTTTACAGCAACTGATACCACTCATGAAATTTGGATAATAGAATGGTAAGGTGCCGTACTAATCTGCACCGCTCAACTCTAATTCACAAAGTTCCAAGAGGGAGACATGAGTCTTGAAGATAGGAGAAGATCATATCGTAATAATTTACTTCCTGATGCTTTTCTTACTTAGATTCAGGTACATGGTTCCTGGCGGTAGTCAATCTTCTGCGGTTCAAACATTCTGCAGCAATACAAAACAAAACCACTCACTTCATTTGCACTGACAATTTGTCTCGCCAAAGCATTCTAGACACCCAAATAGCATGTTTCTAAATTATTTCGGGTGTCGAACCGGACAGCTCTTGAAAATACCAAATGAGATTTTGGCGAAATGTGATTCTTCACAGAATGAATGGATCGATACCCGGAATAATTTAGAAACATTATCTTCCCTCCGTGAAAATATTAGATGTAACTTTTTCTGCTGATGGAAGCTCTTGTTAATTGAATTAAAACAAAAAAAACAATAGAAAACAGATGGTTTAAATTTTGTGTGCAGTAATGTTAATAATTAACAACACCACGATGTTTTTATTCATTATTATTTATTACGGTTTTATTAAGATTTGCCGGTCGCGTTGGTGCGGACGGTAATAGCAGCGGCCTGCCGCTGCTGTGCCGAAACCGTATCGGAGCGGTAGTTGGTACGATTCCAGCGCTCGGATGATTGTTTTTCTTTCTTTCTTCTGTCTGTTTACTTCCTAAATGTTTGTGATTGTTTCTGTGCAAGAGTGTAAAATCCGACAACGAATTACCCCTCAGTCACGCCAGTTAAATGCTGGGTAAGGCCGGATGCCTTCTGAGAAGTGTTCTACGTTGGTCACTCACCAGTCGGTAGGTTTCCTGATAGACTTATGGGTAGGCACATAACCAAGGGTTCATAGTCCGAATAGTCCGAGGGGGGTGCTGGCCTGGGTTTGTCGGAAGGGGATGACCGTGGTTCGGAACCCACGTTAAGCTGTAGGTTCAGTCGCTAAATAGCCTAGTTGCTGATGCGCCTCTAACCATAAAACTTTTCTTTACTTTTATTAAGATTTATTTCATTATATTATTCATCATTATTATTTAATCAAGACTATTTAGAAATAATAAAAAATAATCCATTAGCCCTGGTTTTAAAATGTTTATCTAGTTCAAAGTAAAAACAGTAAAATCCAATATAAATAGAAACCTCATTTAAATATTTTTCAATATATTATTAACAGAATTCTCCATGTCCATGTACAATGAGTTAATTTTTTTTAACTAAAATTGACTTGTGACGTGCTTTAAATTAAATAAGAATTATTTAAAAACATATAGGAACTATTTAAATTATAATTCAATTTTGCATACACACCAAAACGTTTTGAAATTAATAATAATTTAATTGGAATTAAAAACAGGAAATAAGTTTTAATCATCTCCAGATGATGCAAATCTGGTTAGCGAAACGCACGTCTATTAATTTCAATGCGTTTTGGTTTTTTTTTAGACTAAACAGTTAAATATTTTTACCACTTTTTATTTGTATCGCACTTTTGTTGCTATAAATCATATCAGTTTATTCTCTGCATACAACGTAACAATATATTTAACAATTAAACTAGAGTGTTTCTAAAAAGTTTCTCCTTAGAGATGACTCACATTTTTATTTATGCAGAAAGAAAAAAAAATTCTAAATCGGGTAAAACGTATTCCCTCTATTAAGTGTAATGCGAAATAACCGTTTTAGATAAAAACGGACAAACAATAGAGAGATTAAGCAGTTTCAATATGTAATTATTATATATACAACATGGACTGACAGGAACCAAACAGCATTTTATAATAGGTGTTTCGCTCAATGATGTCGATTTTTTCACAAAATTTCAGTTGTTTTTCTATAACAAAATAAATTACTTAATTAATTAAAGTATAGGTCATCAATAGCTGCCAAAGAATGGATTTGCACCAAAAGAACTTTTGGTTTTTTGAGGCCAACCATTGATCAAGACAAATTTTCACTTGAAACTGTTGTTGTTTGGTAGTGTTCAGTCGAGTGTGACTGAATCACTGTTGCTATTGGCAGTACTTTTAATATATTTTAAATTTATTTATGGACTGCTTCAAAAAAAACCCAGTTGCCATTACTATTCGTCGGCAATCCCGAATCGCTGTCTTAACTGGACGACTTCTTAACGTCGACTCCTGGTTTTTGTTATTATTTTTGGTTAAGTTGCCCTTCCTTTCGTACCGCGTCAGACACCGATGCGAGGTTGGCGTCTTTACTTTATTTTCTGATATATACAACACTGAAATAACTATAATATATAAATACAAATCTTAACATCCCGCCCTCCTTGAAAGGCCGAAGCAAGTATCTTCTCGAAGCAAGACTAGATCGCCCACCTTAACAGAGTTTGGGTTGTTGAGGTGCCATTTGTGCCGTTGTTGTAAGGAAGTAAGGTATTCGGAGGACCAATGTTTCCAAAAATGTTGTAGTAAACGTTGCAACCTTTTATATAAAACGAGTCGATTTTCTGATTCGTTATACAAATTTCTTTGTGGTACTGCAGTAAGTATGTCACCAATGAGGAAATGACCAGGAGTTAATGGGGATAAATCATTGGGATCATTGAACAATGCTGTTAAAGGACGAGAATTTAAGATAGCTTCTATTTCGCATATTTCGACCGTAGAAAAATCTTCGTATGTAAAATGCGCATTACCTAAAATACGGGTTAGGTGGTATTTAGTTGACTTAAATGCTGCCTCCCATAATCCCCCCATGTGAGGTGACCTTGCTGGTATAAAATGCCACTCAATTTCATTTTGATTTAAATAATTCAATACATGTTTTAATTGTTTCATAAATTCGTCTTAATTCTTTATTTGCACCGATAAAGTTAGTACCATTATCTGTGTAAATATTGCTTGGCAAACCTCTACGTGATACAAAACGTTTGAACGCCCTTAGAAAAGAATAGGTGGGTAAATCTCCCGCTAATTCAAGCAAAAGCAATAGTAGAATCACACCAATATGTTTTATTTGGTATATTCGACCTTAAGGCTTCTTCGCATTTTGTCATAAATTGTGCCAGTAGTAAAGCACCACATAACTCAAGTCTGGGTAGTGTTACCGTTTTCAACGGGGCTACGCCATTTTTAGAACATAATAAACTCGAGATATATTCATTAGCGTCTGTTTTAACCAAAGCATATATACAAGCACCGTAGGTTACCATTGAGGCATCACAAAATCCGTGCAATTCAACATTTTTTTGATTATTCATTGCAATTTGACACGGTATTTTAAGCTTGTTTACATAATGTAAGTCTTTAAAAAATGTGACCCAACTAGTGTACAAATCACTAGGAATAGATTCATCCCATGAAACATTAAGTTGCAATTTATGTATGATTAATTTGGCCTTAATTATAACTGGACCTAAGAAACCCAGTGGATCGAAGATTTTAGAAATCGTTGACAAAATCTGACGCTTAGTTATCGATGATGCTTGTCTTAAATTAACGTTAAATTTAAAATAATCTTCTTCGTGATTTCAATATAAACCTAATGTTTTACATGTTTTATCTTCTTACATATTAATTTCTATAGCATTTCCACAATCTGCATTTTCAATAACCTGTTTCCTGTTAGAGTAAAATTTTCTTAATAAAAATCCCGGTTCCTTTAAAATAGAACATATTTGTTCTCTTAATTCAATTACGGATTGTAGTGAGTCTTCTCCTGTAATTAAGTCGTCAATATAAAAATCATGGAGCATTATATTAGAAGCATGTGGATATACGTTCGCATTTTCCATTGCCGCTTGATTTAAACAACGTACAGCTAAGAATCCTGCAGGTTTCATTCCGTAAGTAACTGTTAATAGTCGATAATGTTTCAAAGGAAGACTGGGACAAGGTCGCCATACAATCCGTTGGAAATATGTATCTTGATGGTTCACCTTTACTTGCCTATACATTTTTTCGATATCTGTTGTAAAGATAACATTATGCCTTCTAATGTTTAACAATATAAAATAAGTCTCGTTATAAGGTAGGTCCTGCTAATAACACATCGTTTAATGATACGTTTGAGTTTGATTTCACTGATGCGTCAAAAACCACCCTTAGCCTTGTGGTAGTGCTATCTTGTAAAATGGCGTGATGTGGTAAATAAAAATTTAAACTGTTCGAATCATCGTTGGTATCGATAGGAACCATATGACCACGTGCTTCATATTCTAACATAAATTTACAATATTCCTGTTTTAAATTAACATCCCTTTGCAAACGTTTTTCTAAAGCAAAGAAACGTTTTATTGCATTTTGTTGTGAATCTTCCAAATCGGTAAAATTATTCTTAAATGGCAATTCAACGATAAATCTACCTTCAGAATCTCGTTTAAAATGCGTTTCAAAATGCTGTTCACAAAGAAGTTCCTCTTCTGATGGCATATGAAAACTCGTATTATTTTATATATATTTATTTATATATATATATATATATATATATATATATATATATATATATATATATATATATATATATATATATATATATATTTATTTTATATATATTTTATTAGAAAAATTATAATATGGATCTGCTAAATGAATATTATGGGGCACATCCAAGGTTAAATCATTAAAACTATAAAGCGGCAAATCTCCTGTTATTTTTTCCACCACCAAAAACCTTTCCTTATATTTAAAATTATTATAAAGAAAAGTTATTATAGTTTCAAACGAAGCCGAAATATTATTTACGGCATTATTTAGGCTTGCGACTGGAATATTTACTCTTTTAAGGGGGTGTTTTAATTTGTCGGCAATTTCGCGGGTTACAAAAGAAGTCTGTGAAGCGCTGTCTAGGAGAGCACGTGCAGTTATAGGAACGCCATCCTTATTCAGTACATTAACTATAGCTGTCGCCAAAATAACTTGTTTACTATTCTGGTTAGATAAAGAATGTAGATTGATATTTCCATCTGGCGTATTATCCATATTGTGGACATTTGTGTTTCACGAAGATGACTGCGTTGTAACGTTATTAAAAATATGTAAAATAAAATGGTATTTTCGCCTGCAATATTTACAATTACTTGATTTGCATTGTTGTTGTAAATGGTTAGGTCGAAGGCAGTTAATACAAAGTTTATTCTTTCTAACCCCGGAATAAATTTCTGAATGAGACATTTTGCGAATCTTATCACATTCAAAATTATAATGGTTTTGTTTGCAAAAAACACACAATATTTTATTCGTTGTTACATGAGTTATCGTTCTTTCAAATTTACTTGATGCTTTTCCTGCACATTTACCCTTGTCCATGATCGTTTCCAGAAACTGACAACGGTTAGCTAAGAAATCATTCAATTGTGTTATAGACGGACACTCTGTATTTTTCATTTCTAATTCCCAGTCCCGCTTTGTGACTGAATCTAGTTTAGATGACAAAATATGAACTAAAAGAGTTGTCCACGAATCGGTGGGTTACCCTAAGCTTTTTAGAGCACGCAAATGTTTATTAAAATTATCAAGAAGAAATCTTAGCGGTATGACAGATTCATTTTGTAAAGGCCTTAATTCAAAAAGTGCAGTAACATGTGTATGTATTGTAAGTTTCTTATTTTCATAACGTTCTTTCAACATATTCCATGCAGTAAAATAATTATCATTAGTAGTTTCTAGTGATTGAATTAGTTGTGCAGCTTCCCCCTTTAAACATGAGCGTAGATAAATCAACTTTCGAATATTATTAAGTTGCAAATTCTCATGCACAAGAGATTTAAATATATCCGAAAAAGTTAACCATTTACTATAAGAACCCTCAAATTCAGGCAAGTTTATCGGAGGCAGCTTTATTGAACCTAAAATATCGATATCATTAGAATATTTGAATGCCGTTCGAAAAAGGCAGATTCGTCATCACTTAATTGTAGATTATGTACATTTAAATTATCTCGTTTGTCGATAATAAGTTTAGCTCTTTAAATTTCCTTAAAATATAAATTTTTAAGGCTCGATAATTCATCTAGATCAGTAGTATCATTTAAAATATCAATTTATGATTGTATCATTTCAAACTGTTCTAGAATGTTTTCAATGTTTGATAATCGAGAATTAAGTTCAGTTATATAAATTTCATCACTTGTTTCTGAATATGTATTAAGAAAGTTTCAGAACCGTGTTAACCTTGCCTTTATTGTTCCGCGTTTAATTATAAGCTCTCTTAAGCCTTCAACTTGAGTAATTTGACTTGTACCTGTATGCCATGTTTGATAGTTTTAAGTACTAAAACTATTGGGAACAAGAAGGAAAGATTAAAGGATTGGTGACTTTCTTGAGAGTGCTACAATCCTGCTTGTTACGTTGTTTTCTAACCTCGTTCTTATTGGTTGTACATTCAGCTTTTGAGAGTTCAAAAATCCTGAATGCTGCTTGTTACGTTGTTTTCTAACCTCGTTCTTGTTGGTTATATATTCAGCTTTTCTGAAAAATATCCGGCTTATCCGGCTCGAAGGACCATATTTTTGGTAGTGTTCAGTCGAGTGTGACTGAATCACTGTTGCGATTGGGAGTACTTTTAATATATTTTATATTTACTTATGGACTGCTTCAATAAAACCAAGTTGCCATTACTATTCGTCGGCAATCCCGAATCGCTGTCTTAACTGGACAACTTCTTAACGTCGACTCCTGGTTTTCGTTATTATTTTTGGTTAAGTTGCCCTTCCTTTCATATCGCGTCAGACACCGATGCGAGGTTGCCGTCTTTACTTTATTTTCTGATATGTACAACATTGAAATAACTATAATATATAAATACAAATCTTAACAGTTGTTCTGGAAGTCCGTGGTGCATAGATCCAAAATAAGTGGTAGTCCGAAGGGACCGAAGTGACCCGGTGAACACGACGGGTGGGGTAGTCTCATTTAACATTTTTCAAATTAAACGATTATATTTTCAATTCAATATTATAACGATTTTTTACACATTATGCAACATGGGGCTGATCATTGTCATATTGAAAAATGACGTTATCGTTTCTTTAGATGTATTATGGTCGTTTTCCTTCAATGCTCGGTTTGGTTTTATCAATTGTTATCAGTATCGATCGCCAGTAATTGTTTGATCAGGTTTCAGCAGTTTGTAATACATAGTTACCCTACCATTCCACCAAATACACAGCAAATCCTTCTTTCCATGTATATTGCTCACTGATTGTGATGTTAAAGGTTGTCCTGGGTCTACCCATGATTTTTTGCGCTTTGGGTTGTCAAAATAAAACCACTTTTCAACACCTGTTACAACTGGATGCGAAACACTTTTTCTTTTCTGCCTGGCAAGCAAAATTTCCCAAGTTGTTTTTCGCCTTTCAATATCTCTTTGCTTCAATTTATATGGAACCCATTTTCCTTCCTTTTGGATATTTCCCAATGTATGTAAACATTCGGAAATGATGGATTTGGCAACATTCAATGCTTCTGTCAATTGTTTTAACGTATAAGTTGAGTCCTCATCCAATTAACCTTGCAAATCTGCATCTTCGGACTTTTTCGGACGCCCTGGATGCTCCTTATCTTTTATATCAAAATTACAACATTTAAAGCATTGTTCACAAGTTTTTTGGATTAGAGCATGTTCAGCATAAACTTCAGTCAACAATCAATAACTTTCAGCACCCATTTTCTTCAAATGAAAGAAGTTTATTAAACTTCCCAGCAAAACGTATTTTTCTGGTACATAATTCAACTTATTCAAAGCTATGAAAAACTATGTTTTTTGTACAATGACAATTAATAACTAATTTGCTTTGATGGCATGTGTTTACCCTTTAAAATGGCATAAACGTCATTAGTCTATACCAATAAATGTATCAGTAACGCCATCTCTTAGCAAAATCGACATTATTAACCAAAATACCTATTAGCAATAGCTATATATTTAATTAGTAACTGCCTTTCACTAAGTATTAATTACTCACTGTATTTCAACATTGTTTAGTCCCTACATTGCACTTGCTTAATTGCAAGAATTTAGTTAGTTTTATTCTACAACACTATACACAGAACACATATTGTTAATCTTGGCATGCATTCATCGCCGAAGCACCTCGTTGGTATTTTCATTTTCTGCGTAAAAAAATTTCGGTTCGAATTAAAAGTTTTATAAAATTTCCTGTATAAATAAAATTCGAATTGTCCTATGAATAATTTGCTTTTATTTACAAATTTTACGGAACTTGTGTGTGCACATTAAATATAATATAATAATATTAATCATAATCTGTTCAGTTGGAACATTATTTCACAAATATGTATTCACATTACGCTTATTTTACTAATAGTACTAGACCTAAAGCATATTACAACTATAACAATAAAGTTAATGAGGGTATAATTGCTGAGCAAGTATTTATTGCATCTTCTTTCTCTATTTATGCAGGTAAAACTACTTATTATTCTATTGACCCAATTTCATTCCAGTAGTCAATAAATACTTTCTCATTTCACCCCTTTTGATATAAGTGAGAAAGAATAAAACTTAAACCGAAGAGAAAGACACGCAATGTCAATTATCTCGAAAACAAATTGGGGAAACTTTTTTTTTCTTAATTGGACAGTTAAAGTGTATTATTTACGTCGACAAATGCGATGCCTTTTTTCAAAAAACTAAAAAAGTAAACTTTTGGAATGCCTTGAATTATCCCAAATATTTCTAAATTAGATCGACCAATCGAGTAGGTTTTTATTACTGGTCGTTGCGTTTTCATTCGAAGACAAGACAAGATATTTCCGACAAATGGACTGTTATTTATTCCTATATCAAACTGTAGTAATTTTACTCTTTTGCTTTGTGTAAAAGTTACCATTGTTTCAGCTTGATTTGTTTCTATTGTTTTGTAGCAATTTAAAATTATTTTTACTGAGATCGTCAATGTTTTTTTACATCACTGCTTTTATCTTTCAATGTTTTTTTATATTTTTTTTATTTTCCAGTTAATATTTAATTTGCAATTATTTACAAAAATATGACACTTGCTTGATCGAGTTGCTATTATTACAACATTTTAAATATTTTTTGAACGTTTAATCTCTAGTTTCTACAGGGACTATTTTTTGAATGTTTAAATTTAATTGCCAAAACTGATTTAGCGCCATACTAGTTAAAGTTACATTAAGGTAAAATATACTAATATGGCTGCATTAAATTTCGAAAAATATTCTGGATATATATATATATATATATATATATATATATATATATATATATATATATATATATATATCCAGAAAAATATTCTGGATATATATATATATATATATATATATATATATATATATATATATATATATTATGCGAAGTTTAATATGGCACTTATTTATGGTGATAATTATAAAACTAACTAATGGAATTTTTGATAAAGTTATCATATGGCCAAAACTTGATTACGTAATTTCATTATCGTCTGTATACATGTTTGCCCCAAGCACCTACCTTCGAAAACTTAAACTAATTTAGGACTCGCTCCTGAGGCTATCCTTAGGAGCTATCAAAACTAGCTCCTTTCCTAGCCTTGACTATGCTCCGGACCTGATTCCTATGATACATAGACGCCTTGATCTTTTAGTTAGATACTACATAAGCTGTAGGTGCATATCATTCGTCCCATCATACAAACCCTTTTTCGGCTCTCTTGGTCCTCTTGATCTTATGTTGGACTACGTGCCCCCCCTCAGACCAAATCCTGATCTATCTCTCTTAGACCACGGGTTCTCTCTCACTTCTTGTATTCCTCTATAGTAATCTCGTATATACATTTGAGGTTTCCCATTTACAATAGCACTCCTTTCGGAGTAACACTAATCAGGAAAAAAACTGAAAAAGGTTTAGTAAATAAGTAATCGCATAATTAAATTACTATCTTTTTGACCAAGTCAATAAATGTCTCGAGGCCATAATTGCATTTATCTTCAGTATCTTATCGGTCTCACCACCATATCGGTCAAACAACCAATCTAACTGTCAAATTTTATCCAACTATTAGATTTATTGTACTTGATTAGAATAAATTGTATTCAAATGAAATTTGAAATATAGCTCCTCCCAAATATAGAAGGTCTCCATTTTAAATTTAAGTACCTACTTTTTGTTTGTTTATAATTTTGTAATAAGTTAAAAGTTTATTACATTTGAAAGTGGGACAATATTTACTTGCGATATGAACACAAATTGTCATATTAGCTGTTCGGTTAATAATATCGATATCCGCAGATATGAGCATTTATTTCCATAACAAACTAAATTATCTTAATAATCAATGAGTATTGGCCATCATTAGCTATTACTTTTGCCTACATTTCTGTCAAAGAATGGATTCCAGGCCAAAAGAAATTTTGTTTTTGAGGCCAATCATTCATCAAGCCAAATTTTCACTTCTCAGTAGGAATATAAGTGTTGTTCTGGAAGTCCGTGCTGCATCGATCGAAATAAGTGGTAGTCCGGTGAATAAGGCTTATGTGGGTGGACGTCCCATTTAAAGTTTTTCAAATAGTTTTTTACACATTTTGCAATATGGGGTCGAACAATATCATGTTGAAAAATGACTTTATCATCTCTTTTCTTTCAATACTCGGTTCAATTTTTCAATCAATTGTTATCGGTATCGATCGCCAGTAATTGTTGCACCAGGTTTCAGCAGATTGTAATACACAGCTCCCCAATCCCAGCAAATACACAGGAAAATCTTCTTTCCATATAGATATTGAGCACTAGTAATAATGTTGAAAGCTGGCCTGGGTCTACCCTTGATTTTATGAACTTTGGGTTGTCAGAATAGATCAACTTTTCATCACCTGTCACAACTCGATGCAAAAAACCTTTTCTTTTCTCTCTGGCCAATAAAATTTGTCAAGTCTTTTTACTTCACTTCATTTAGAAGCCTTTTCCCTTCCTTCGGGATCTTTTCCAGTACATGTAGACATTGGGAAATGGTGGATTGGGCAACATTCGATGCTTCCGCCAATTGTTTCAACGTATGAGTTGAGTCTTCATACAATAATGCTTGCTAATCTGCATCTTCAAACTTCTTCTTCTGTTTATATCAAAATCGCAAATTTTACCTTAACCATAAACTTCAACGAACAATCCATAACTTTCAGTAGCCGTTTTCTTCAAATAAAAGAAATGAACAGCTATGCAAAATGAAAGCTATGAACAACTATGTTTGTTTTGCACACTGGTAATTAATAACGAACTGACTTTTGATGGCATATGTTTACCATCCAAAAAACCGTAGACGTCATTAGTTTATTCCAACTAATATATCAGTAATGACATTTCTTAGCAAAATCGACATTATATAATTGTTATTTTATTTTGCGAATAGTTTCTCCGCACTATAAATGGTACCAACCGATGTTTACTTCAGGTTATAATGGTCGCTTAAAAATATGTTTTGAAAATGTTTCATAACAAAGTTGGTTAATATAGTAACAAGGTATGTAAATTTGCATTGTAGGCAAGAAATGTATTCCGTGGCCCCAGGCGAAAATTTGCACACTCCTTCAGTCGCCATCAAATGACCGATTTCTGGCCTTAATCAATTTTCGATTAGTTGCTCTTTTAACACTTGCAAACAAAAATGTGTGTTGGGGTAGTAATTTTTATTTGCATATTATTAATTCATGTGATATTTACAATATTTAGGTTGCTTTGATTTGCCTTTAGTTAGTAAAATATATTCAAATTGAAAATATCAGTCTACTTGTACTTACGCCACATTATGATTTTTTCGTTTCAAAAATTAGATTTCTCTCGTTTACGGGAAGGGTTTTGTTGGAAATATCTTGGTGCAAAAAAGGTTTGGTCGTCCTCTCTGGAAGTCCTTTAAGCACCGCTATCGAGTAAATGCTTATTTTGTACTGGTATAGAGTAAATGATGACCATAATAGTAGAGATAAGCGCACCAGGACCCATGAGATAGAGAAGCTAAATATTGGCAAATTGACCATCAAATCTGCTGTTACGATGTCTTATAAACTTAGTGAGCGAAATATGCTGAACTGAATTTCTTAGTGTGATCTATCGCTGAAAATAATTTCTGGGACTACATATAGAAGCGGATGATAA
Source organism: Cosmopolites sordidus (assembly GCA_031761425.1). NCBI lineage: Eukaryota > Metazoa > Arthropoda > Insecta > Coleoptera > Curculionidae > Cosmopolites > Cosmopolites sordidus. The sequence goes on from JARFXV010001295.1 coordinate 143,147, forward strand.
CTGATGATGAAAAGTGGTTTGTGTACAACAACGTTCAATGACAAAAATCGTAGGTGTTGCCAGGGTGAGTTGTTGTAAATATGGTGAAAGACGTCCTTATTCCGAAGAACATTATGATTTGCATTTGGTGGCAGTGGAAGTGACCCATACACTTTGAGCTTCCCCCGCGTAGCCAAATATTCACACCAACCTCTACTATTCACAGTTAAATTGGAGCAAGGCGCCAATTAAAGAAAAACGGCCAGAATTAAGAAACAGGAAAAGCGTCGCGTTTCATCATGACAATGCACGACCACATCTTTCAGTCAGGACCCAACAAACATTGTTAAGCTTTAATTGGAATGCTTTGCCCCATCCACCTTATCTACCGGACACCCTCGGATTACCATCTATTTTGCTTCCCCAAAATTTGTTTAAACGGAAAATCTTTTAAAACTAAGAAAAAGTGAAAAACAATCCGTTGATATTTTCTGGCACTAGAGATGCCAATTCAATAATCTAATCTACCATTAAGTTGGCAAAAAGTTGTAAATGATAATAATATTACATAATAGACTAAACAGATATTAATATAAACTATTTCCGTTTCACTTTCTCTTAAAAATACCTCTTCGAACTTCCAGACGGATGGATCCGAACGATTCGATATTATAAATTAATGATTTAAAAGTATTTACACGTTTGATTGTAAGATATCTTCTAATAGCCATTTTAGTTTGAAGTAATAAGGCGAATCAGAATCAACGTCTACCATCTATTATGGATAAAATCGGTATTTAGAAGAGTTATCCCCAAACAAATCGATTAACAATATTACCGTGTTTCACGCACAACATGATCAAAAGGAAAACTGTACTATACATTTACTAAGATCCTTGTAATGGCCCTTCCAGATTAAAAAAAAATCTGTACGAATGGAGATCACCATATACCATCTGTTATTGATAAAATCAGTATTTACAAGAGATATCGACCAACATATCCATTTAAAGAACTACCTTAAAAAAGGCACGTTACAAGAGTTGCTATTTAAGTATCCGGAATAATAAATAAAAACAAAATATTTATCACTGGAAATGGTTTTATTGTTTTTCAAAAAATTCTCTGCGATGATCTCTCCAAAACTTACATTTTGAACGCATCAACCGCTTCTTCTGGCGTCAAAAATCATTGATCATGTAGTTTATTCTTTACAGATAGGAACAAAAATAAATCATTGGATGCCACATCAGGACTGGACGGTGGATGCCCCATCAATTCGATGTTTTGTCCGGTCAAATATTGTGTTTTTGGGTTTGTTGTGTGAGAGCTCGCGTTGTTATGGTCAATAATGATCCTGCTTTACTGGTTGTTTTTTCTTATTTCTGCAAAGACTTGATGTAAACACATTTTTTGTATACCTTTCAGAATTGACTGCTCTCCGATTCTCTAGTGGTACTGTAGTCACATGCCTATTTATCGCAAAAAATAACAGTGGACCATTTGCTTCGAAGTGCTTCTTACTCGAACAACTTTTGTTGGTCTAAACTCGAAGAGATTTATCACTAAACACCAAACCACTTTTTCCAGGATAACATCCTGATGCATAATATCTGCACGGCTATTGACGCAACATGATTATATATTCTGAGTATTTCTTTGCACCTATCGACATGATACTTTTTTTGATCGATTGTTAAATTGAGCGGGATTCAACGCGCACAAATGTTTTTCACGGCGAAATGTCCAGATAAAATCTTATGTATGCTTATCATATTAATGCTCAGGGATGCCTCAGTCTCACGGTACGTCACATGACGATATTGCTTTGTCAGTTCGCGCACATTATCGATGTTTTCTGGCACAACCCATTTTGGATGGCTTTTTTTTAAATTAATCTGGGAGCGAATCAGTGATATACAGTGGTTTTAGATGGTGCTTTATCGCCGAAAGTCGAAGTGAGTTGATCAACGCACTGTTATTGAGATAATCCTCGTCGAAAGTCGTAGTAAATCATCGCACAAAACTTCTCCCGAGTTAATTCCATTTTTTTACTGAGATGAAATTTTCAAGTCACTAAACAACACTAATAGCGCCCGTGTGACAAAACGTTCCGAGTACATATACAGTCAACATTGTCACACTTTACGACGTATATTCAGATGCCGCCTAGCAACACCATTGCTACCAATTCTGGATACAAAAATAGCAACCCTCGTATTAAAAATGCCAGAAATGTGTACTATAAAAGTTGATTCATATCAGTTAATCAAGTTTCTCAAAAAAATACTTTTCTTGTTTGGTTCGAAAACATCTTTACTTTTAATACTCCTCATTTAATGCATTATTCTCATTTAATACTTATTATTAATTAGTTTATAATCTTAGTAATTTTACTAGTTTTCCAATATGGGGTGAGTGAGTTTATTTTTCTTTTTTTAAATTGCCTTACTGTTTCACCGTATTATTGATTTATGATTGCTTAACGAATCAAGCGGCGGTTGTAAAAATGTGTATTTTCAGAATACTAATTAGTGAATTATATGCATATCTTCTTTTCTCATCAGCCCGCGGAATAAATGCGATTTAAATTTAATTGAGAAATAAAATAAAGTGTTGCGATTTCTTCTGCTAATTTAAGGCGGAAGATTTAGTATATTATGATTGATTATTAACATGCTCTTTTACTTAACCCGACCCTTACAATTTACTTCTGATTCATTTATTATATACGACTATGTGTTAAAAATCTCCAGTGAAAGTCTGATTTACAATAGGTTCTTCTTGAATGTACAGTACGATTAGCCAAATTGCTTAAAAAACTAACAAATTCCTTAAAGTTCACTTACAATCCTCTTAACGTCGAAGAACATTTATGAAAGGATTCATGAAACATAAAGGGTGGTTTTTTTAGTTTGTCCGAACTTTTGATGGGGGTCGCTGTCAAACGAACTGTAAGTTTGCAAGCAAGTCTGTAAATATGTGTCTCAATAGTCCTGATAAATTATTATGGAACATTTAATATCAGAGCAACGCTTACAAAGTGTGGGTATTTATTATCAAAATCAGTGTTCTGTGATAAAAAAAAAAACATCGCCGCTGTTAATGCTAAGGTCAAAATTTCTAAATTTGTCGCCATTTGCAGGACTTTGATATTTTATTTATTATTTTTATTATTTATTTATATTTTATTATTATTTTTATTTTAGATTATTTAATTCCGAATTTGAACGGTGTTGATCTGGAGTAAATGTGGTTCCAACCGGACGCCACCACTAATCATACAGCCGACGTAACAATCGATTTATTGAAGGAACAATTCGGTGAAAATTTTATTTCAAGGAACGGACTTGTTAATTGGGCACCAAATTCATGTGTTTTTGGCACCGTTAGATTATTTTCTTTGTGCTTATGTCAACTATTTGTTGTTGTGCTTATGTCAATAAATTGTACTTAAAACAACTATTGGCACCATGAAAGCCAAAATAACTGGAACAATTTTGGAAATAAGACCCTAATTGCTTGCAAAAGTAGTCGGAAATTGAATTAACGGATCGCGCTTTGTCAGAAGTAATATAGCTTTAAGGCATATGAATTGGTTGTTGTTTTATTTCATTTTAAATTTCGGACGCACTAAAAAAATACCCTATATACTGTCTGTGTAATAGATCAGTACAAAATATATTTATTTCTACCTTTTTTTACATGAAAGTACGTGACAATCGACATGGCGCAAACCTTAATTAAGGCTCATCATGATTCTCGAGTATGGTCTCACATCTTCTAGGTTTACTTTCGACCAGTTTTTTCACGTTCCAACAAACTAACCCAGTTTTTCCAGTTTTCCAACTAACTAACTAACTAACTAACTAACTAACTAACTAACTAACTAACTAACTAACTAACTAACTAACTAACTAACTAACTAACTAACTAACTAACTAACTAACTAACTAACTAACTAACTAACTAACTAACTAACTAATAACTAACTAACTAACTAACTAATAACTAACTAACTAACTAACTAACTAACTAACTAACTAACTAACTAACTAACTAACTAACTAACTAACTAACTAACTAACTAACTAACTACTAACTAACTAACTAACTAACTAACTAACTAACTAACTAACTAACTAACTAACTAACTAACTAACTACTAACTAACTAACTACTAACTAACTAACTAACTAACTAACTAACTAACTAACTAACTAACTAACTAACTAACTAACTAACTAACTAACTAACTAACTAACTAACTAACTAACTACTAACTAACTAACTAACTAACTAACTAACTAACTAACTAACTAACTAACTAACTAACTAACTAACTAACTAACTAACTAACTAACTAAACTAACTAACTAACTAAAACTAACTAACTAACTAACTAACTAACTAACTACTAACTAACTAACTAACTAACTAACTAACTAACTAACTAACAAACTAACTAACCTACCCAATTCTTTAATTTCCAATATAAATATTATTTAAATATGTTCAGTTTAAAGGATAATAAATTAATTGAATAAATTATGCGTAAAAATAGATTCAAAGCGTCGGTTTGGTTTCGTTCGGGTTGGAAAAAAAGGAAGCAGATATAATCCTTTTATGAATAAATCTACCGTCTTAAACGTCGCTGCGGCTTCGCGTTTACAAATCTGATACGGATTTGATTGCCTACACGCGATACCGGTTTCAAGTTACTCCGAATATGTTAATGCTTACATGAGGATAAAGCAATTCATTTCGGAAGACCTTATAAAACAGAGGTTATTTTCGAATTTTATTGAACGCGTTTTGTGTCAAGTGCATGTACTTAGGAAATATTTAACTAGGGAATGATTAGTTCTAGGTTTAAATATTCTATTTCATAGAGATTTCGTACACTTTATTGTATAATCCGGTATACATGTTTTATTTACACGTATAAAACGTCAAAGCAATTCTGCAGAAATGCTTTTAAATCATTTTAACCACAATTGAGAAGTATTCATGCGGATGCGTCTCCGGTCTACGGTTAGGAAACATGACATCCAGAGAGAGGAATGGTTTATCAAAACATAGTACAAAATGTAGTGGACCCGGTTTAATGATATGCTCTCAAAGTCAATAAACTTCTGCACTTTTAATCGTCGATCGTCTAATCAGATATTGTGAGTTATAACAGTTTTAGGGCGTCCGGAGCGTGCATCATTTTCCATGGATGAAATACAACCTTTAAATTCAATAGCCCACTATTTCTCGTCAAAAACTAAAAGAAGAATTCTTTCAAGTGGCATCTAAGCATTCTGGCATATGCTTTGAGGTTAAACCTTGTAGAGAAAAGTACTTTAAACATCTCAAACTTCAAATTTATCAGATCAAAAGAACCGGAATTGACAAATAAATGTATACGGTTAACGCAATCTCTAAAAATGCGTCGTAATCTCTTATTCGAAATGTTGAACGAAACTACTCTGAATCCCTCTGTTTGCAGGATACTGTACAATTCCTTTTTTATGGAGGTGTCTTTTTTATCCGTTAGTTTTACAATGTATTATGTTTGTTTAATAATCTCTTTCATGTTTTGAGATATTTCATGCATGATAAGACGGTACTAAATTATTTCAATTATTATTGAATTGGAAACGAAATAACCGCTGATGTATCAGAATAAAATCATAATTTTGTTATGTGGCTTAATGGCGAACACATGTTGTATACCGTTCAATAAATTTAAAGATACTAATGCTATAATGCTGCTAACATGGTGAAGCTAACCACTTTCAAGAAACAGGCATCCGTATTCGTGCGGGAAATTTAATATTAAAAATTGTCTGTTTCTCACCGAATCTTGTACACTTAATAACTTCAGAAAATGATCATTCAATGATCGCAAAAATCAGGAAATTTCAATTAACAGTTACTAAGAGATTTGATTAATATATAATATCTGACATGTTACAGTTTTAATATGCTTTACATTTAAAAGAAACTAAATAATTAAAGATCTAATGAAATTACTGTACACAAATTTATTTTAAATATAAATATGTTGTTTATTAAGCCATGAAATATTCGTTATCTGATTCTATACAGATAATTAAACAAATATATATGAAGACTACGAATGTAACAGTTGAAACATTGACTGAAAAAATTTTTATTGCTCTTTTAAAGACCTACCCCAACGAAACTATTTGGATTGTTCCCGTCACGCTGAAACCTGACACGAATTATCCCGTAGTTTGTCCATCGATAATTGAACGAAAAAATTCTTAAGGCCATATTCGAACATCTTGTTATCGGGTGTCTGCAATAGCCGACATTCTTACTAGGCGACGTCTATGTGTCTATCAGCCGCTGGATCCCTACATAGGACGGCGATTCTTTGAGAAAACGGTTTTATCTTAACAGTAGCTCCCTTTTCTGATTGTCGTTTAATGTTTAGCATCCTTGCCAATTATACTATACTACTAACACAGCCAAGTCTTCTTAGGTGGCCGAATGGAATATTATCTTAATTCGACAGTTGGGTAAAAAGATCAACTAATCAACATTTTTAGCACTGATAAAGAAAACTTATTGTTTTCAATCTACATTACTTCTCAACTTTTTTAAATCCTCATCAATAGATAAATATAGATCAATTTAAATAACGCTTCAGATTAATGTACTGCACGTGTTTTATTATTTTTTCGACAAAATATGGTCAAAAGATCTTTTTATTTAGTTAAGCTACAAAGAAATATGTGTAATGTGTTTATTATATGGTGGAGACGTGTTTCCAAGAAAAATTTGCACGTTTTACAAATCATCAAATAAAACTGACTAAAATGTCACGTACCGTTCGAGGAAGCCACTTTTATCATTCGACCATATACACTACTATATTGAAAATCTGGTATAAAAATACTCTTGGTGTAAGGGTTTTTATTTCACCTGTGCTATCCCTTCTTGTCCTGTGTCATCTGCTTAGTACCTTCCCAATCGATTACTCTACTTTTTGTTCCTTCATTCCGTTCTATCCACCGTTTCCTCGGTCTTCCTCTGTACTTTTTTCCAGTTGCTTTCGTTTCGTACACTGCATTCTTGAACTTATTTTCTGGTATTCTGATCATCTATTTGAAAAATCATAGTTGTCCATCAATTTTTTATTTATTGATCTTATTTGCAAATTCCGTTTGTGAATTCCATTTCTTAATATATCTGTTCTTGTTTTATTCTCGATCTTACGTAATAGTCGTATACCCATTACATTAATTCGTATCTTATATTTTTCTGCCAATGTACGTGTCTTTCTGATTGCAAATTTTTCTGCTTTTCCCATTCTCTCATCTATTTCATTATTTTTCTTCTATATTATTCACGTATTACATTATTCAAGTGTCGTTCCTAAATACTTTGTTTCTAATTTCCTAGTTTAAGCTTCCTAAAAAAATTTAATCGGTTGTATTTCTTTACCTTTCGATCTTATTTTATGTATTTTCTCTGCTCTTAATATAATCATGCTTTTGTTTTATTTACATTTATTTTCAGATGTATTTTTTCAGGCTTTCCTACTGTAATATATATTTTTTATGTTGTAAATTTTTCAAAATTGAGAAATTGATTTTTTAGGATACAATTCTGAATTATATTAGCTGTTATCGTCATGTTATCTCAATTATGAGATGGAGAGTCATTTTGAGAGACTGATGAGAGTTCCCTTGATTCTTGTTTAAAAGAATAATCTGGGATTGCGCATGGATTAAAAGGATTGGCTCCTAGAGCTTTGAATCCTGCAATAGCATTCTCTGCAGAAGCTGCTTTTCCCCACGCTTTATTAAGCAATGTTCCGAAAGACAGGATGTTGCTTCAGTCACAATCAGTATTGTTCGTAGAAATTGGTTTTCAGTGATTTGAATACCGCAGGATGCAACGGTTAAAGATAGTGAGATGTGTGACTTGGCACTGAAAGCAAAACCATCTCAAATTGTTCTGCGTATTCCAGTATTTAAACGGAATTAGAGTGAGTTGAGTGGCCATTCAACAACAGAAGAACTTTCCTAGCATGATTCCTTGGGACGAAGTGTGTTTACAACCAAACCAAAAATATGGTTGAAGTTATGTGTGTAGACTACTGAAACATAAAAATCTTTGATCCAGAGGCATACCGTTCTTTTTTTTTACCCTTCATGCTGCAAGCAGGTAAATAAACCATAAATGTATCTTCAGCACCAAAACAAGTTTTTACAGTTATTGGCACTCCTTTTACAGTAGATGTAACTGTGGATGCAGCTTTAGACCCCTTCTCAGCAAATACATGTTTAGGACGGTTATTCGATTGGAGTCCCGTCTCGTCTATATTGAAGATGTGACTTGGTTCGAACATCACGCCGTCAACTATCAAGACATTTTCCAGAACTTTTAAATAAGCATCTACCTGTGATTTGTTCATAGCAGTCCATCGCGCTAAGAAAAACCTTCAGACTTTCTGATTGCAATATGGGGCGTTTTTAGTTTAGTTAGTAGTTTTTAAGTTTTCTTGCTGAATCTGTGTTTAAAATTTAATTGTTCAGTCAGCAGATAAGTGATTTTTCTGACATCATAAATCGTTAAAGGAAAATCTTTCGCTTGTATAACTTTAATGTGTTTTGCAAGCTTATTTTAATTTTCTTCGCCAAAAGAGGAAATTGGTTCCATAGGTCCTTTTTATTATTATTGTGTTTGAAGCGTTTTTCTAATGCTTTTCTTGAAATCTGATATGCTTTAACAGCTGCATAAACTGATATTTCACCAATTTTCAAAACCTTTATTGCGGCCTTTAATGACTCTGCTCCAATTTCCTCAGGTAACTAATGCTTTTTTTTGATATTTATTTGGCATCTGAAATTAACACAAACATAGTTGCCTTAGTCCAAAAAATATGAAAATATCGCTAGTAATTCTATGATCATGAAAGCCTGATCGAATGTGGCCATCTTTCCTAATTTTCCGGGAGAGATGGCCATACCAATCACCTGACAAAATTTATGAGGCTTTGTGGGCATTTTGAGTTATGTCCGAGCACGACTCATAAGCCATTCCCAAAATTACTGAAAAACGCATAATTTTTCAAAAACTACACAACCACAATTTGTAACATGAACTAATTTTCACATTAGGCAAAATAAGCACTAGGCAACTGTTAAAACATGTTGTGGTGCTGAAGGTATATTTATGGTTTATTTACTTGCTTAAAGCATAAACGGTAAAAATAAAAAAGAATGGAATGCCTCTGCATTGAAGATTTTTATGTCTCTGAAGTCTGCATACATAACTTCAACCATATTTTTGGTTTGGTTGTAAACAAACTTCGTCCCAAGGAAGCTTGCAGGAAAAGTTCTTCTGTTCAATTCTGTTGAAATGCTGGAATACGCACAACAAAATGATCTAGTTTTGCCTTCAGTGCCAAGTCACACATCTCACTATCTTTAACCGTTGTATCGTGCGGTATTCAAGTCACTGAAAACCCATTTCTATGAACAATGTTTACAGTGACTGAAACAAAAACCTGGTTGTTGTATTTCAAGACTGTCATTCGAAACATTGCTTAATAAAGCGTGAGGAAAAGCAGCTTCTACAGAGAATGCTATTGCAGAATTCAAAACTTTAGGAGTCAGTCCTTTTAATCCAATCGCAATCCCAGATTCTTCTTTTAAACAAGAATCAAGGGGACTTTCATCAGTCTCTCAAAATGACTCCCCAGCCATAATCGCAATTTTGGAACATGCTGCCAGCATTGCCAGCGGTTCAATGTCAACAAATCTGGAAAAAATAACTTCAGAAGGGCCATTGAAATCTCCCTGTACCATAAACTAAAGCAAACGGTAACCTCTTGATATGCTGTCAGCATTGCCAGTGATTCAATGTCAACAAATCTGGAAAAGTTTAATAACTTCAGAAGAGCCAGTAAAATCTCTCTATACTATAAACCAAACCAAACAGTAACCTCTTAAGGATGTAATGGAAGTTCTGCAATCTTTGTCCGAATCTTTTCAAGTCATATAGAGTAATTTGGTTATTTAGATATTATTGTAAATGGAAATGTCGTTGGTTTGATTTATATAAATATATAAGTGCAGAGAGTATTTCACGACTACGTTTTTATAAATAGCGACTATTTAGTTTCTGAAATATCATGATTAAAATAATACAGAAAAACTCATACCTTTACATAATAATAATTAATGTGCATTAGATTAATTATAAAAAATCCCTTCTTTCATGTTACTAGTATTTTGTTTGCTTACGGATTAGTTTTATCATAAATAAATATTTCAGTAAGGATAAAACTTAGAATATTACTGAGCTTGCTATATATTGATTTTTTAGTTAATTTTATCGATGGTTACTTTTACATATGAAAATAAAATATCATTTTATTTTATATATTAATTGATAGATATTTTATGCTTTTTTTCTTTCAATAATTTTAAAAAAAATTCATATACGGGCAACGAAAGCCTATATATAGTGACAGAAAATATAATATACATTTTCTATCGTTCAATTTATTTATTCGATCTTATTCCAAGTATGAATCGAATTCAAAGACTGAAACAGTCAGTTAGGTCACTAACCCCATGCCATTATAGAAATAAGTATTATGTAAGAAGAGATCCATTACGAACTATTGAAAATATTATGGTTTCCTAGAATCCTAAACCAGGTAAAACTATTTCGGAACCCCTAAAAATAGGTCAGTGAATTGATAGCTTCTGCCATCTCTCGTTTGAACCTTAAACTAGAATTAGTAGACGCTCTTAGAGTAGTAAGGAAAGTTATTTTAAATATAATTGTTTCTCAATAAAATAAATATGTAAATATTATATATTATAATTTAATAACATTTGCAAACAATTGTTACTGAACAGGAATGAAAATGGAAAACAGGAACAACAAAAATGATGATTTGCTCACATAGTAACGAATAAAGATGAATATATTTTGTACATTTGTTTTCGCTAGAATACTTTCTAGTTTATAATTATTCATTTTTCTTAATATTTTTTTTTCCTTTAATCCTAACCATAGGTGATGCTAGATATATTAATAAAGAGTTAAATAAATAGTAACTGATTTATTGATTAATCAAAAGACCAAATGATACTACATTTCTAACAAATTTCTTCATGTTACTAAGTGCAACATTTTTTGATGAAATATTTGAATAAAAATGAATAATTATAAAATAAATACCTTAAAAGATTACCCAACTAATAAAATACTTATAAAAATAATATTTTTATTTATTATTATTTAGATACCAAAATCACAGTTTTGGTAATGGAGATGAATGAGATGGTGAGATTCGTTAGTTAGTGTAGTTAGCGGCGTATACGAGGGTACTCTAAAAAGTTTCTAGCCCCAACATAAAGATGGCGTTACTCGTCAAATTATGGTAACATTATTGCGCATGCGTTGAAAGATAACTGAAAATTTCACCTATATTAGATGCTCAGTTGTTGTTTAACAGTAATTTTTGTCAGGCGATGATAGTGTTTCTGTAAAGATGAGGAAAATGGAACATCGAGCCGTCATAAAATTCTTGCATCTAGCATTTGAAAGCTAATGCGGTTACGCAAATTTAAGCCCGAGATGGATTCTTTTTGCAGGGATTCCGCACCATCATTTCTCACCGTGAAATGTTGGGCAACTGAATTTAAATGTGGTCTTACCAGCTTGGTTAACGATGAACGTTCAGAATGACCAAAAACTGTAATCAATACCGATAACATTGAAAAAGTTTACCAAATGGTGATTACCAAATGGATGGCTAGATGACCATCAAATTAAAGTTAGAGAGCTAGCAGAGGCTGCGGGTATCTTGAAAGAACGCGTTTGTCATAAATTAACTGAAGATTTGGGCATGAAATAGCTAATCGCGCGTTGGATTCCGCGATTGCTCACTCAGGACCAAAATCGTATTCGAATGAACATTTCCGAAGCCCTGTTTAAGCAGTTTAGGCGAAATTAGTCGGAGTTTTAAACATAAATATACCACTACACTCCCAGGACCAAGGCACAGTCGAAAAAGTAGACTACGAAGGGTGAATCGACACCAAAAAAGGCGAAGACTGTTCCATCGTCCGGGAAAGTAATGGCGATTGTTTTTTGAGATAGTCATAAAGTTGTGTTTATCCACTATCTTGAAAAGGGAAAAACAATATCCGGTACATATTAAGCATCATTACTTGAGAAGCTAAAGGCAGAAATAGCGGGAAAATGGCCGCATTTGATGAGAATGAAAGTTTTAGTCCACCAAGACAACACACCATCTCACACTTCAGTGGTCGCCATGGCAAATATTCACGAATTGGAATTCGAATTGATTGACTACCGTATTCAGCAGGTCTTGGCCTTCAGTGACTTTTTCTGTTTCCTAAGCTCAAAATTTCGTTCGGAGGACAGAGATGTTCATCGAATGAGGAGGCCATCACATTCGTAAGATCTGAATTACTATTTGGACGAATTGAAGAGCTTGGAGCGTCGCTAGGAAAACTGTATAGAAATACAAGAAGACTATGTTGAGAAATAAAAGTGAGTTGACAAAAAAATACTTGTTTCTATGTTAGGCTGGAAACTGCTGACTGGTAGAATGCAGTTCTTAATATTTCGCCAAGACAATATAAGACCGTGTATAATATAAACGTGGCGTTAGTCACGTATTGAAAACTTAATTAACTAGGCTATAATATATTACTTTATCATACACATGGTCCAGATTTTATACCTTTTGGATTTTACTTGCCATCATTATGGAACTTTTTATAGAGCATTTTATTTTCAAACCAAATGCCACCAACACATGGTTGTGGTAATATATCAAAGCAAATATTTTAGATCAAGAATTTAGATCATTTATTTTTAAGTAATTTTATTATAACAATCATCAAATTACTCCAAAAATATTACGAAAATATTTGTATAAAATTGCATTCAATATTTTCACTTTAAAGACATATTTTTAAATTTAACATCTTCAAAAAACTAGAAACGGATGGGTATCGGTATACGAGGGTTGCTATTTATGTATCCGGAATAATAAATAGAAACAAATATTTATCATTGAAAATGATTTGCTAAACAACTATTTACTTCGAAGTACTTCTTGCGCGAACAACTTTTGCTGGGTTTGACTCATTTTGAAAGACCCATATAATCAAGTGCTGTTCACTTTGGGGCTCATATGCATATATCCAAGATTTGTCACCTGTGCAGGTGTTATACACGGCATTTGACGTATCACGATTCTTTTTTTGAGCATTTCTTTACACCAATTGACACGAGCCTTATTTTGGGCGATTGTCAAATTATGCGGAATCCAACGCGCACAAGTATTTTTGGCCGTTAAATGTTTATGAAAAATCTTGTGTATGCTTGTCAAACTAATGCCCAGGGATGGCTCAATCTCACGGTATATCACATAACAATCTTTCATTATCAGTACGCGCACAGTATCGATGATTTCTGGTGCAACAACCGATTTTGGACGACCTTCTTTAAATTCATCCGTCAGCGAACAACGACCACGTTTGAATTTACTAAACCAATGGTATACAGTTATTTTAGATGGTGCTTCATCACCAAAAGTTGAAGTGAGTTAATCGATGAACTGTTGAGATAATCCACGTCGGAAGTCGTAGTAAACCATCGCATGGAAATTCTCACAAGTTAATTTCATTGTTTGACTGAGATGAAAATTTGAAGTCAACAAACAACACAAATAGCGTCCATATGACAAAACGTTCTGAATACGTATGCAGTTAACAATGTTAAACTTTACCACGTATTTGTTAGGTGGCGCCTATTTACGACAAGTTTTGTATATACAACGTAGATGGATAGATAAATAAATGATAAATGCAAATAGCATACAATTTTTGATGCAGTGATTTTCGATATTTCTGCTGCTGTTTTTTTTAGATTTTTCGAAATTTCGATTTGCTGTTTTTATAGAGCATTTATGATTATTTGACTATTGATGGTTAAGTGCCCTACAAATGGAGCTTATCACCAGAAAACGTTATTTTTTAACAAAAATTGAAATGGATAGTAAAGCACAAAATAAAATTAATGCCGAAAAATCAATAGTTTGCTATCGAATTTGAGCTTTAAAATATGATTATGAGATTTGTCTGGAGACCCTAAAAGACGAGTTAGAGATTAATGCGCGGTAAAAGTAAAATGTGCAAACTTAAATTTAAAGCTATATCCCGTTGTAATTCAACTTGCATGAGTAGTTTGGCTACAGCTCCGGGATAGAATCGATATTTTTAAAATATTCCGATATTTATAGCCTACTTTCTATTTTAAAATTACATTATACATTATGAAGCTACTGCAAAACTCTCTGTAATAGGACAATTCTCATGATTTAGACATTTCGTTAATGTGGCCATCATGAACCCCTACATTTTTATGGTAAATACGTTGGACAGATTGACAAGATATCTACTAGTTTCGTTTACATGTCTTCATTTGTTTTTTATTTATTAAATCTAATCCAATATAAATATTTCTAGCTTATTTGAAGGATTTCATTGTGATATTATATAGGTAAGATATATAAATATAATAAACACATTCAATATTGCATGAACACTTGACATTGAAAATATATTTTCGCTGGATTTCGCACAATTTAAATGAAACTCAAAAACTTATCGCTCAAACCATTTAACTGAAGAGCTTCAAATATTGGTGGCGATGTTGTCCGCCATATTTAAAATTACGAGTAACGAAACTTGGATGTGTTCTCACGAGCGCGAAACAAACTGTAATTCGTCACTGGAATGTCTCACAATGCAAATAAGTCACTATTGAAGTATAGAGAATCAAAGAATAATGAGTTCTGATTGAAATACAAGTTTAATTATCTGAACATTTGTTTGATTGTCTGTGTCATACTTTGCCATGACAATATAACCCCGCACATTCTGCCAAACTCTCCACTATTTATAGAAAATAAACATTGAATTAATGTATCCCTCCTTGTAGTCCCGATGTGTTTTATTTTTGTTTCCGAATTTAAAAATTAATTCAATATACGTCGATTTTAATGTCTGAACAACACATAGAAGAGTACGAGCTGTGTAAATAATGTAATTAAATTGATTTTTAATCATTTTTTTATTCAATTGAAATGACTATTCTATATTTTCTCCTTCAAAGTAGTTGCCTTGGGAAGTCACTCACCGCTGGAGATAATTTGTTTACTCTTCATAACAGTGCTGGAACTCAGATAATGAAATCGCCTTCTGCTTACTGTTGGTTCCAATGTTCTCTAATGTTGTTATTTTCAATCTTGGGAAAATACAAAATTCACATGGACTCAAGTCTGGTGAATAAGGGGGCTGTGATGTTTCTACTAGCGTAAACTCGTTAAATGAAATGGTAGTATAGCAAGGCACATTGTCGTGATGCAGCACGCAGGTGTTCTTGATATTCTGTTTCACCATTTTTGGAAGTCTTTCAAGGACTTCTCGATAAAAATGCTGGTTTACTTTAGCCTTGAGGCGCAAATTCTCTAGGCATGTTTTCCTAGCTATCAAAATAGCAAATCCACATGCTTTTGATCTTTAATTTGCTTATTCGGGCTTTTTTGGCCGTGAACCACCAAGTGACTTTAGCGAGTTCAAACTCGTGCTGAAGACACATCAGATGTTGTTTGCCTCCCCTATAAGAGGACCACCACCAGTCCCATTGTTTTACTTACATGGCTCGTATATAAAGTTTTAAACTAATTCAACGATAGCACACAAGGGGTTATTTCAATATTTCGAACAAGCGTAAGCACTTGTCACCATAATGGATAAAATTGAGACACATAAATTAGCTTTATAAAAATAAGCATGTGATTTACCCGATCCATAGACTGTTTTTGCTTGAAGAGATACCGCCGAAACGTAATTCGATAATTTAAAATCGAAGTCATTAATAGCAATAAGAAATTTTGGGAACACGTTTTTCGACTCTGATATTCCTCTTTACATATGTAGCCATGTTTTAATTGCTGGCTTATCTCTCGACACTCATTAATTAAAAAACAATTCCGGTTTTTAATTTTTAATTAAATGTCAAACGGTTTAATAAATCGACGATGCAGTTATTCTAAAATCTGACCAGAACCGATTATGGCGAAAAAATGCGACGCGCCTCGCCATTCTTCGCAAGCAGACGCCTCGCTCATAAACTTTGCGCTTGTTAATCTAATCAAGCAACAAGTCGCCATTTTAATTTATTGTATCCTGTTCTAATTAGTTTTTATATGATGCTAAAAGAAACAACAAGAATAGACTGAACGAGGTGCTCAATATATCCTTAAAAAGATCGATATATTTACCTTCTATATTTAATAAACTAAACACGGACTTCTTTATCACGATAGTTTTATTATTACAATTCTTTTCAATTTAAAAATTATTTTAATTTATCTTGGATTTTCAACGATGAAAATGTTTTGTTGGATGTGAAAAGAAACAAAATAAAGCACCAAGTAAATTTATAAATTGATATTATATTAACTTATATAAATACTTATATTTAAATAAATTGATCCTTACATCTCATTTAAATTGCAGTTTTAAATTCATTTTAACATATCAATTCAATTCAATATCAATATTAATAACAAGAAACACGTCAATTATTTAAATATATTAATAATAGCTATTTTCAATTATATTTGTGGAAATATGTTTCTCTAAAGTTTTTCAGGTATCAGGTTACATTCTCGCCCAATAGCAGAAGGTTCTCTGGGCTTACGCCGACCAGCAGAATAAAATACACTACCTTTCAGTATACCTACACGGTAACGTACTACTTGACACGCACTTTTTCAAAGAAAAGTTTTTTATGTGTCCTGTAGGTGACGTCTACGACAATGTTTTTTTGAAATTGAGGTTTCAGCAAGCACCAGATTTTCTATCAAAAATCAATATTTTATTTAAAAATATCTTACTTTTCATTCTACATATCAGAAAACATTGCAATAATTTAAAGAATAATTTTAGAAGATATATACTGCATGTAAACACATATATTTTTATAATGTTCGGTATTGTATTTAATTTTAAGATTTTTTAGTAACTACAATTACAAAATAAAAAATTACAAGCAACAGATAAATGTGTTCCAAGAAACTAAAATTTATAAAGCATTAAAACAATTTGTGAACCAATTTTTTACTACTAAACAGTTATATTTAAATAAATCCACCCTTTGATTTAAATAGCATTTTCACCTTTATTATTAAATGTTAATTCACTTCCCAATAATAGTCAATATTTTAAAACATCAATATTAATTATAAAAAAATACAATTAAATTGATAGTAACGTTTTTTTTTCTGAAAACAATACTGGATATATTTTCTTTAATTACTCTGACGTAACCACAAAAATGTATATGTATTCATAATAAACCAAAAGTACCCAGAAAAAAAATGAGAAAGAAGATTAAATTCCTCACTGGCGAAATTCACTTTTATAAAATTTATAATATTTTATCATTAACTAATATATACAAAAATTTATATATTTTTATATATAAATATTGAGTTACTACTTAGAGGTTTAATAAATTTAAATTTTATTTATATTTGCGAAATATCCTATAAAATATTTTAAATAATAAAGAGTTTAGTGTATCCATTTTTTGAGAAGAGGAAGCTTTGGATATAATTAACATTATCACATGGTTTATCCAAAAGGAAATGGAAATACATGGAAAGGGATAAAGCTAATAGGCAGGTGCTCCTTTTATCCACGCGTCAAACTAGCTTATTAAGTGTGTGATGATATCATCTTCCCTTACATCATAAGAAGCAGATGGATTTTTTTTTGTAGAAGAGACTAGTTTGGTAATTGTTTTTTTTTAATTTAACTGAATTTTTTTGTATTTTGCATCTGTCTTAATCTAAATATTTTATAGATTATTCTTCCTCTAAAAGAAAAAAAAACAAGTTTAAAAAATATAGGCGTTTTATTTCAGTACGATGACTTACTTTACAACTTAATGATCTAACAATTTTAAATTAAAAAATAACTATCAGTAATCAGTACGAAGTGTCTTCAAAATGACATCAAAAAGACTGTTGTCTTTCTTAGTTTCTAAAATTGTTATCAAAAATATAAAATGTAAATTCGTAGAGAGCTCAACATTATTGTCAGGCATATTATTGCCAAAAATATTTTTATCCAATAGTTTCGATCTGGGAAACATTTTCCATATAAAAACTATAAATTATAAACAATATATACAAACTATGTACAGCAACAATGACTAGAAAAAAACAGTGATAAACTCTTCTAAAAATATAAAATATCACTCCTTGGAATGAAGAAGGCACTGGAATAAGTTCAGCTAACGTGTTTTTGATTAGAATTTCAACTGGCCAATGGGGCACATATCCTGTAATAAAAAATATATAGATTAAATCGCATAAATAATCATATGAATTGTTCAAAATAAAAAAGTCCGTTAGTCTAACTTGTTTCAGTTAAAAAGAGCTCATACAAAACACCCAAGAAACAAATTAAACGAAATTTTCGCGCATTATTCTTTGTACCGTCTCAGACAGTATTGTTCAGCTTTATAAGAAACTAGTCTTTATTCTCCGACCCCTGTCAAGTTGCATTGAAAAGATTCTGCGGTACAAAAAAATGAACGGTATTTTGCCCGGGGATAAAAAGGAAATACTAGGGCCACTGCATTATACGTCAGGTAAACTCAAACAGGTATAAAATTTGGGGTGCAAGCATAAAAAGTTCTTGATAATTTATTCCCCGGTACACAGACTAGTAGTAATAACAATGAAATAAAAAATGTTGATGAACTTTAATGTTGCATTTTTTTGCATAAGGATAAACTTTATGAAAGCAAATGTATAATTTTTGCCGAAAAAAAACCATACTAACCTCAAATATATGAGTGGTTTATTCTTGTTGCCACGAAAATATGGCATCCAGAAGTTCTTCATCCTCTGGACTTTTCGGATCGTAGTTTTCATAATTTTCTGCGTTGTGGTATAGAGAACTCGTGTATGCAGAATTGGCCGAAAAGGAACTTTCCGAACTGTGGGATGGTGTTGGAGATGCTGATGCTTCTGAACAAGCAGGGGTAGGCAGCAATATAGGATAAGAACTCTGGTAAAGACTATTTGATTCTGGCGAACTTGTGTAGTATCCTTGCTCACTGACTGACTGGTTATCACTGGGGTTACCGGTCAGTTCATTTTCATGGTCGTCAATCATCTGCTGTAAGCTTCTTATATATTCAACAGCCAGTCGCAGAGTTTCCACTTTCGATAATTTTTTCGATGCACCTCGTCCAGAGGAGTTTCCTTGAGGGGATAATGCTTGGAGAACCGTTTGAGGAATGTGAGATCTCAGGGTAGCAAAACCATTGTTGACTTGCTTGACACGATTACGTTCACGTGCATTTCTTCTTGCCACTGAAGCTGGTTGTTGCGCTGGTGTTCCGTATGGCATAAATTGGATTTTCCTTTTACATCGCAGATCCTGGTTATTTGCAACTAAAACGGAACTTCTTTCAGGTGCTGGAGCAAGTGGACGTTTCCCTGCGATCGTCTGTTTCTGGGCTTGAGACACAATAACACAATTTCCCTGAGGAATCGAATGTTGAATAACGTTGTACATGTTTTTCTGACCAAGGGTCATAGCCAAAGCCATTAAAAAATTTTTAAGTGAGACTAAAACGCGAGCGCGTAAGAAAATCAAAACAGAAAACACAAAAAAGAAAGAGAGAGTTATAAGGCCCGACGGCTCTAAGAGCGAACGGCTGAATGCTTTCGGAAGCTCTAGAGCTTGCGTTTTCTATCAGGTCCTGCCCCCACCACCGGGTAGTGAGTTGCGCGCGCCTGGGGTAGCTGGTCCAACGCGTGCCGTCTCGCGAGTCCCTCGGTCCGGAAAAAGCCGAAAGTGTCTCGCAGTAGGGCCTGGCGATTGCGGCGGCTAACGCAGATGCCGGCGCTGCACGGGACAAAATCATGTCTCGTGCGGAATTTTAATTTTGGCACCGGGACAGCTGCCAATGTCGCCGACGACGTCGCAAGTGATTTTCATCCGCGATGGGGCACTTGCCCGAATGATCACCCGACAAGTTGACATTTGCTAGTGCTAAATCATTTATTTTTTGACGATTTTTTTTGATACGTTTTGTAAACAATCATAATATTAATCAATGTCTAAGTATTGTTATATATTTCTTATTGTTTTTTTTTGTATCTATATTGCACTATGTAGTGTATGTCTGTAACACACATTATGGTTTTGAAGCTTTCACGAATTTCTACTTATTATTAGTAAATTTCTTTTAGTTCATATTAAGCCAATACCTCTGAACAATTAACCCCAACACTTTTTATAGTTTTAAGAAGGAACTAGCAAACATTAATATTATATGTTTGTCTTTTAATTTTAAAATTATTTAGAATTAGTTTTTCCATGCCTTTTAACACATACCCATTTTCTATATAAAAAATGTTCATTGTTTTGATATATACGTAAGAATAACTGATAGTATTTGTGAGCGTCAATATTAATACACCATTGATCATCGCAGACCATAATACGTTATATTGATTCATATTTGCACAACAGGTGCACAACTTGCAATTATTACAGCTTTACTAAACTTCTCTGTGATTAGTATTAGTATTATCAATTGGTGCACATTGCACAAACACCAAAAACACACCACTTTCATTCCAACATACATAGGAAATAAATTGCGTCATTGATATATCATACATGCGATTTCCTTTGTAGTAAAATTGAAATAATTACTGAATATTATCGTAGATAACTTACAAATAGATAAGCCACACAATTACCAATAAAGTAATGTTCATCGAATATCAATTCTTCTGTTGGAACCTTTGATGTGAAACATTAAACTCAAAGAGATTTACCACTAAACACCAAATCACTTCTCTTAAACTTCTCGACGTGCGTTTTGCTAACCATGTTAGCATCATCAGGAGATGATTTAATCTACTTTATTTATTCTAGGGGTTCCATTCTTTAATCTAAGGGTTCCAGATTAACTCAGCTCCTGATGATGTCAACGTGGCTAGCGAAACGCGTCGGGAAGTTTACAAAAAGTTATTTGGTGTTTAGTAGTAAATCTCTCGGAGTTCACTGAATTATTATTGGATTACTTAGTCATATAGTATAAAATGATTATGTTTTCGATAAAAGCTTTTGAAGAGGTTTAGAACTGAAAGTACTCTATATTTCTAACGACATCTTAGACTAATATAAAGAATATATATAGAATATAATATATATATATATATATATATATATATATATATATATATATATATATATATATATATATATATAATGTAAATAAAGTAATGATACTGGTAGCACAGCGTTCGATCTAGAAATACTTTGGGCTTCCCTTTAGGAGAGGTGGCAGGCTAATATCTAATGCGTCTTCAGTGCAAGTTGGAGCATCTAGAGCCCGTTCGTGTAAATCACTGCTACATACCACTAAGTAACTCTAAAGAACTGACTCTAAATAATGCAAACTCGTACCAAAGACGTATGAGATGTTGTCATGTCGCCTCTGCAAAAGGAACGCCAACAGTGTTGCCAGGTCGAATGCTATTCCACCAGCCTCATTATTTTAATTAGATACCTCGAATAATATATTTATATATATATATATATATATATATATATATATATATATATATATATATATATATATATATATATATAGGAGTATATAAAAAAATCCTAAAATTTATTTCATCCGCGAGTGAAAATCATACATGTTAACATACACCAATAGATAATTTAAGACTATTGAGAGTATTGATTTGTGTGATTGATATGAATCATTGAAGATCTTGTCATTATTTTAATAGTTATACAATTTAAACAATACATGCATATTATATGCAGCAATTGATGAAGGAAAAAATACGACCTCGTCTAAATTTAATGATTTAAATTGTTAATATACTATAACATTTATTTCAACGAAAAAGACACTAAAATATGATCATTTTATGATATTTTTAATTGAATTTTAATTAAACAAGAAAGCAACTAGTATTATAGAAAGTACTTTCATTTATATGGCTCAAATAATTAAAAGGATCAAGATAAACAGAATGTGTAACTAATTTCAATATAAAAAGATATTGAATAACTTTTTTTAATTAAATATTATTTTAAAAATTATTCAGCATTTTACACTTAAAAGTCTCACATCACTCTTTTACAACCTTCGCCTAGATCGCTAGCCATTATTATTGTTCGCAAGAATTCTCTAAAATGTTTAATTGCTTATCTTGCAAGATAAATAGCACATTCATTTCATTTTAAGAAATTAAGATAATTGAGTTTCTCAAATGTAAATATGAATTTTTCTGCCGAAGATATTTTTTATATTAACTTACAAAATTTGATATTTTTCAGAAGAAATTTTCTGTTTATCTTGATGGCATATTAATTTTACCGGGTTAAAACAGCTAAAAAGTCTTTCATCCTAAGTAAGTAAGTCCTTTTAAAACTTAAGGCTAACTGGCTGTTAGCCGCCCCTTCGCAGGGCGTAAATTATCTCTAGTAATAATTTTTTTTTATTCAAATTACTTCTAGAATTACATGGCTTTTATCTGCTATTTAACATTTTTTCTCTATAAATTTCATGAAGACAAAATTGCGTCTCACGCACGATAGAATCTCAAATTTTAAATTTCCGCTAAGTATTCAAGTTACATAGGACTTACAGTTTAAAAACGGGCGTACATTTATTTTTTACACCCCTGCATCCTCTCTTATGAGTCAATTTTTAAGAATATTCCTTCTTAGCGAACATCTACGACGCATGAGGAACATTCCTGCTAAATTTTAAGTTTGTAGGTCTTATAGTTTCGGAGAATTCGCGAAAAGTGAGTGGTACTGATATATTTATATATATATATATATATATATATATATATATATATATATATATATATATATATATATATATATATATATATATATATATATATATATATATATACTGATTCGAGCGTGATTGAAGGACAAACATCTAAACAAACATACTTTCACATTTCTGATATTAGTAAGATAAGATGATATACGTATTAAACGCATTATTTCTGAAGATATAATGATATTATTATATTATGGCAGTTAATATTTACGGCACCGTTCATTCAAAAAAAATTTAATCATCTTTTCGATTTTATGGACACTATTTAAATTCCACATCAATATTACGCCTTTAAGTATTGTCACCATCATAGAAGTATAAAAACCTATTAGATTTTAATATCTCTTGTTAATCTAAAGTTCTCCTGCAATTCACACTTAATACCACATAATTTATGATCGACTTGTTTACAAACAATACTTAACCCATAATAATTTACCATCTAAAAGCACCAACAAACCAACAATACAACAGTTATTCAGCTTTTTTATATTTGTCCTTCATAAACTAGTAAGGACGCAAAAACCAGAACGTTCTGATTGCGGACGTTTAATAAGAAAAGAAATAAACTAGAATGACTTTAAGCCCAAAGCTAATAAAATCGGAAATTTAGAGCTAAGGAATACTAATTTATAAGCAATAATTAAAGGTTCAGGTATCGTAAATTTTTGGGGTGAACTGAAGAAGGTCAGGGGATTTTTTACCTGCCCTTAAACATAGGCGCTCGTTTGGAAGTTTGCTCATAGATGGGGCTACGTTTCTATAGAGATATTTTCTTTTAGATATACTTATACATACTCAACAATAAATGCATTCAACTAATAAAAGATTATTTCCTATAGAAAGCTATACAGTTTTGACCAAAACAAATAGCGATTCCTTTGGATGAAATGAATAAATCCAGTATTTTATTAAATTATAATTAAACCTTGTAATATATTAGATGAGTTACTATATGACATATAAAAAATTCTCCTATATGTACTGCATTTAACAGACGATTTTAAAGCTAACCATAGATCTACTATGCGAGTAGTATTTTGAAATTTGGGCTTATCTGATTAAAATAATTCTAGGCATGTGCATGAGCTTGTAACAACACGCTTATGCTTATTTTAAAGAGTCAGTGGTTACGAGTGATGTTATTCGAGGATCGTTTATATTAGCAAGTTAAAAAACTTGGAATATCGAATTTAAAATGTATCATATAAAAAATTAAAATTTTTCTAAAATGTTGTTTTCTTTGTCCAACCGAGAATTTTTCAAACAACCATCAAAGTGATAGATAATATACTAAAAGTTGAAAAAAAAAATATTTAAGTTTAAAGTAGGCCAATTCAATCGGGAAATAAAATTGACCCTATTATAAGGAGTTTTCCAATAAGAGTGTCAGAACTTTGAAACATAATAGTGGCAACACTGTTTGAAATGCACAGTGCATCCATTAAGTATCAGTACATGAGATACATCTCAGCAAACCAGTCATGCCAAATATTGACGAGCGGCGTCGATTCAAAACTTGAACATCCCTAGGCCTAACGAAATCTACTTTACCACGATCGGTTGACATTTCTTGATTTTATGACGTTTACAAGCGAAAAAAGTTTGATGTACAAATAAAATAATGGAACAAAGGGCTGTTATTAAATTTAATGCAAAACTCGGTAAAAATGCGTCGGAAACATTCCGGTACATGCATGAAGTGTACGGTGATGATTATTTAAGCAGAACAAATGTTTTTCTGTGGCATAAAAGTTTTTTGGATGGCAGAGTGTCGGTAGAGGATGAAACACGTGACGGGGGACCAATTTCAACTCGCACTCCCGAAATGATCAAAAAACTTCGCGATTTTGTAGCAAATTACCGCAATGCTTCACTAAAAATAATGGAAGGGGCTTTGAATATCGGCAAAGGAAAAATTCGACTTATTCTTCACAAGGATTTGGGTAAAATAAAGGAGTGTGCAAAGTTTGTTCCATACACGTTGACGGCGAAGCAAAAATTACTTAGTGTCAATCATCAGAGGTCGTCGCAGCCGCCAGAAATTATTAAAACTTCCTGAAATCAATTGTTACGGGGGC
This sequence comes from Cosmopolites sordidus, assembly GCA_031761425.1. Classification (NCBI taxonomy): domain Eukaryota; kingdom Metazoa; phylum Arthropoda; class Insecta; order Coleoptera; family Curculionidae; genus Cosmopolites; species Cosmopolites sordidus. The sequence continues at coordinate 168,211 of JARFXV010001295.1, forward strand.
TGAAACATGGTGCTTTCAATACGATCCAGAAATTAAGCGCGAAAGTGCGGAATGGAATTCGAAAACCTCAGTACAAGCAAAAAAATAATAAAGGTATCCTCCGCAATGAGTTGATTCCAACTAGCCAAACTGTCATTGGACAGTATTACTTAAAATTCCTGAAACGATTGATGCACAGAATTTGTCATATTCGGCCAGAATATCGCAATCCAGACAGTTAGAATTTGTTGCACGATAATGTCTGATAATGATAAAGTCTGACTGATCAACCACCAACCGTATTTACCAGATTTAGCCCCTTATGATATCTCCTTATTCCCAAAGTTGAAATCAAAGTTGGATGGACACTCAGTCCATCCAAACAGATTCGATGCGTACTTTGGAGGCTATTCCACAAAATAAGCTGGAACACGCATTTTAATCACTATTGAATCGATGTAGCAATTGTTGTTGAAGCGAGAAGAGAATACATCGAATAATTCATAAAAAATTCCAGGTACTTCGTCTTAATCACATTTTCCCGGACCAGTACTGAAACGTAATGCAGGCACCGTGTATAAATGTTACTCATAAACTTGTGTTCAGTATATTTAAGAGTCAATTTACCACGGATAAGTACCTGATTCAATGGCGCATCGAAATTAGACGGTTTAGGGAGAGCACCATTTGGGGAAAATAATCCTTTCCACTTCTGGCTTAATGGGTTTGTGAACAATCATAACTGCAGGATTTGGGTCGATAAAAATCTTCAAGGGATTCAGGAGTTATCTCTTCATCCCTAAAAAGTTATGCCACTGATCATGAAAAGCGTGTTACTGTTAATCAGAACATCTAACAGAATATCTTTTTTCTGACCTAATAAATCTGAATATAAACAATGTTTTCTTTCAACATGCCACAAATCTCGCCAGACAATCGATTTATTACAAGAAAAGTTTCATGGACGGGTTATTTCACGAAATGATAATGTCAATTGGCCACCAAGATCATGCGATCTCATGCCGTTGAATTATGTTTTGTGGGTTTATCTAGGATTTATCGAAATTAATCCTGAACAATTTTTGACCTTAAATGAAACATTCAACGACCATTAAAATTATAATGCTCTTATTTGTTCATCAAGATAAAATATAAATTACACATTATCACTTGATGTTATCAATATGCCTCATTTTTAAGTTCTAATAGTCTTACTGGACAACTGTTTATAATATTACCGATTAGACTAACTGCGTAAAGTCAAATTATCCATGCATTACTCTCTCTCCTCTCTACCAAACCTCTTGAATTAAAATATATTCCTCTCTCAGTTTACGTCTTGTCATTTCGTTCCTTATTTCCTCGTTACCTAACCAACATTGGCTTACCTTGAAGTCTCCATTCGTACTCTTCCTTGAGTCATCGATTATCTTCTATTCATAAAGAGAGTTCCAACCATTTCAAACATTCTTCTTCAATGATTGCGGGAAATTGGTATTGGGCATTGTCGACTCTTTTTAAGTAAGGCGAATCAACGGATTATATGATTTAAGCATATTTCGATTATTCAACTATTCAAGATAAGTATGTTTGGATTATATTTAAAATTGAGGCAAGACCTGAAAAATACAATATATAGTTCTAAAACTTCTCTAAGAAAAATTGGATTCAGTGACGAAAGAGTGAGTAATCATTTAAAACAAAATATCTTAAAAAAAAATAATTGAAATGTTTGTAATTGAATGGCACCAAGTCTGGGAAATAGAATAGTTGTGCTATTGGTCAAATATATTGCCCAGCAATATTAATGCACGTTTATCTGACATTAGCGAATTTGGGAATTTCACATTTCGTACTTTGCATACGAAGTTCGTTCAAACAGATCTCGTCCAGATTTTTTTTCACCTTCCAATTCAAAGTGTTTAGACCCACAACATTCCAACACTTTAATACCCTCAGCATAATAACTCTACAAAATAAGCTATTGTCTAAGCTTTGACCTTAACATTTAAAGGAAATCCTCGTCCAGCGAGCAATATGGTCTGGTTTGAGAAAGTAGTCGGTGGGAGCCAAATCTAGTAAATACGGATCATGAGGAAGCACTTGGAGCATAGATCATAGAATTTTACAGCAACAAACCGAAATGTGTGTGCAAGCATATTGTTATGGTAAAAGAGCTCTTGCTTTATTAGCAGATGTAGCGCAAGGAGGTGCTGAACGGGCTTTTCGGTAGCCGATGGCCGTGGTTCGAAACCCACGTTAAGCTTTGATCCAAGTTTTCTTAGTTGCTGATGCGCGCCTGACCCTAAAACTTTACTTCACTTTTTTACTCTTGAGAAGTAAACTTAAATAATTTCATAAGTTTTAGATGTTAAATAATTAAGTTTTTTAGTACATAATTAAGTCTTTAGCTAAAACCTTTTGAGATTGTTGAACATTTCATATCAATCATTGTAAATACATTTTAATACTACCGATATATCTTAGTACAGGCTTCCACGATTTTTTTCATAACTTCAAGTCCGTGTATTAAACAATTATTTGCACACAAGTTTGCAATATTGTTTTTTCTTATAAACTTAAAATTTCTCATAAATTTTTAAATAATTAAAAATCATTATTATAATATCATTTATAACATATGAAAGTCGAGATTGTATCATTTCTCGATGCTGCTAACTTGGTCAGCGAAACGCGCAAGAGATTTGATGTTTTGCGAAATTTCTTTAAAGTATAGTGTTTCTAATATAAAAATTGATATAGAAACCTAATGAAATAACACCGCCCTGCTTATTAACAATTCACTATCTCAAAATAAATTATTTCAAATTAAATATTAAAACTCATATCTCATTTCTAACGTAGGATAACGTAAAAACCGTGAATATAAAAAGTGAGAGCTGGATGACTAATAACATTGCTCGAAATCAATTATTGACAAATTATTCGATCCATCATCTGTCTTAACCCTTTTTAAAAACAATAAACTCATGATGTTGAGTTTTCTTCCTACAATCCCACCGAAACATTGGGCTCTTCCTGATTGCGTCCCATTCCCCTTGATACAGTTTTATAAAAATACGGTTGAGTTGTGTACAATGTTGAGTATATTGAAACCTAAAGCAATAAAAATAGAATTTGTTTCCTTTGTCCACTTATGTTGCAACTTGTCCTAATCTTAACCATACATTTTGCTAGTCAAAATTAATAAAATACACCCATTTTTACTCTACTGCTGATTTTATTGATATTTTAACATAAATTATTCTAACAATTAGGAATACGCAACAGAATAGAGCCGAATTAATATATAGAACAAATTTAATTTTAAAATACCGTATGAAAAAATTCAGTGGTATGATCCTAATAGGATCACACTACCATTTTGTATGACAGTTTGAGTTTGGCTGTTATATAGTCCAGACGTGCAAGTTTTATTATAGATAACACTGCACACTAAAACACGTAGTAAAAATTACTTATCAATTATTGCAATTCAACGTGAATTTAGGCGAAAATGTTCAAATCGCCCAGTGCCTTATAAAACGAATCGTTAAATTTAGAGCAATTTACAGTAACTTAGAAGAATCTAGAAACAATTTAGAAGAATTCGGAACAGTATAAGAGGTCCAAAAATATTGCGGAGGGCTGAAAATATTGCATATGTGGAGCAAATTATAAAGGAGTCCTCAGAAACGCCGATTTGGCAACGTGGCCCACAATTCAGAATTTCTCCAAGCAGTTTATGCAGAATTTTGAGTAGTGACTTGCACATTTCTCCTTACAAAATTGAAATTGTTCAAGACCTGTTACTTACAGACAATAATAAGCGATTGGAATAATGTACTACCATCATAAGCCACTTCCATCAAATTGACAATTTTCATTCAAAATTAATAACGAACTCCAGATTACTTTTTATGTGGATATTTGAAGGAAAAGGTTTACAAATAATCCTCAAACTATACAACTTTAGGACAACACTCCTGCTGAAATCTCTGCATTAACACTAGATAAACATATGTTGATAACAGTTATGGATAATGTGTTAAAAACACAAAGTTTCATTGCTGCTAATAGTTCAAATTTGATTGAGATAATTTTTAAAAAATATTCAACAAACTTTTAAGACGAAGTAAACATATCATCGAAAAAGAAAATTCTGTCCTGTTTCATTTAAAATTTATAAATAAATAAAATGGTAACGTGACACTTACCCCACCCTACATAAATGATAAATTGTATATTTACATATACAAGCTGATTTATAAATGTATACTTTCGCTAAAATATTACTAGGATTATTTTGAAGGAAGCCAAGACATGAACAGTACTTGACGGGTCAGTAATTTCTCATGACTCGACACAAAATTCACTGTCGGCACGTCAAAGGACAGTAAGTCTTTACCCACGTCAGCGAACGCCGCACCATTCCGATCCCGTTTGATGATGTATTATGCAGTTGTAATCCAATATGTTAGATGGTATATGATGACGCAGTGACAATGGTAGCTAATGGATTAGGACCGCTTCAATAGCTAAATTAGTTAGAAATTCAAGTGCCCTATCGATAATTCTTTCTTCTTGATAAGAAGCTGGCTTCTTACCCGGTTAAGATTTATCTCAGATTATAATGTAAGATTGATGAGTGTGAAAATTTTTGTTCTCTTTATATCATTGTCTGGTAGCGACTACTCGACTTATATAGTGATATATCTTCGGATAATGTTCTGGTCATTCTCTTTAATGGAAGGGAACAAAAGCTACATTGTATCATAAATATTTTTTAAGTAGATGGAAAATACTTGTCTAGTTATGAATCAAATAAATAAGCTTGTTCTGGACACTTAATTATATTACGTTTATACAGGTATTGAAGAAGGCTACATCCATTCATACAATTAAAAATGTATAATGCATGGTTCAATATGGCATCGAAACGGTATTTTTTATCATAGGATATTTAATTTTACTAGATATTTTAAGTAATTATAATGGTCTTCCACATTTGATGAATGAAGAACTAAAGCAGCAAGATCGGGGTAAACTTTTTTTTTCGAATAGATTGTCGATGAAAATGATATGTCTAACTAATATGGTTATTTGAATATATCAATACAATTTTATTCGTATAATATTTACACTCATTGTGATTTTTTTTTGTTTCTAATTGCCTTTCAATGATTATGAGAACTGTAAAATTAGTCCTAATTAATAGGAAATACCACTCATAATGTAAATTACAATATCTAAAAGAAATTGTTTTCATGGCTTTGCTTTGTTCTAAAATTTAACAAACCATGAGATTTCTAAGTAATTCTTCTACAGATCTATGCTTAAAAAATAATTAAATAGAATATCGTTCTTATTGATTATCTCTGCGTGAGGGGTACCTAAAGTAGCCTTTGGTTTTATTATGCTATTTTGGAAAAAGTAATAAACATTAAAATATTCATAATCAAATATAAAACATAATTTTCTTCGAATGAAGGCCGTCTTTAGTCGTATTAAAAACCGCTGACCCTAGCCACCGACATTTTTTTTCCAATGCACGTTGTTGTATACAATCCAGTTTTCATCTCCAGTTACCATGGACTTGAGAAATGGACCTCGGTACAGATTCAGTCCAGCAGATTTCGCTCACTAAGTTTGTGATACAAATCATATTAGTGGACGCACCCATTAATTTTTTTTTAAGAAGGTCAAAAATGGTCGATTTGCCATTATTTATCTCATCTGCTAGTTGACGAAAGATGGATATCGACCGATATTTTTAATTTAATTCAACTTGACTAACTAACTTATTAAAGCGAGTTTGAATGTAAACATTGTAAACACTACAGGAATTAATAAGAAGTGTAGATAAACATTATAAATCCAACACAAATTTTTGTTTATAAGTGTTAAAAGAGCAACTAATGGAAAATTCATACCAAGTTTCCCGACAACCCTATATTAATGTGAAAACATGTGTTCTTGTTACGCTGGTGTATATGGGGCATTCCATGCCAAATCGACCACTTTTGAACCTGACCCCTTTCGATTTCACTGACACTTTTGTGTCCTTTTCTACCCTCCCAAAGACGTTTTTTCAGAATTTTTTCAATTTTTTTTACCCATTCCAAAAAAAGTTATGGGTTTTTGGAAAAAAGTCTCTTTTTTTCAAATAACCATAACTTTTTCAATTATTGACCTATTGAGACGTTTTCTTTTTAATTTTTATTTTTAATTGCACTTAAAAAAAATACGAAAAAAAATTCGGAAATCAAGTTCTATGAAGTTTTTCAGTTTTTTGAAAAGAACCGTTATTTTTTCGAATTTCCACATTTTTAATTTTTTTGTTTTTTCTCTAAAAAAAAACTTTGACTTTCTGTAAATATGCCCGTGCAAAGAGGGGTGGGTCAGGATTTTACGGTTTATACAATTAACTATCAATGTTCTTGATACTAATTCAACAAATAAGTTATTTTGTTTTATTTTGACGTTTAAATATTTTACATATTCTATATTCATCTGAATTAGAAAAATTTCGGGCATAAAGACAACCATCTGTGTCTAGAATTACACTGTGTAATTGCTGAGTTGCCGTAATTGGTTTTGTTTTTGAAAATCGGTCATTCAAATCATACTTAAGTTAAATTAAATGCATACACAATTAAGTTAAGCTTATTATTTTTCGGATGGGGCTCCTCAACGATTTAAAAATTGTAAAATTTTGTTAACCTATAATAACCATGCGAGTGATTTTGGCATACCTGCCGAATGGCATTTTTCCGCGACTGCTCATGGAAAAGGTCCGTGTGATGGCGTAGCACATTCAAACGACAAGCAGCAAGTATTCAACTTGCGGTTGATAAACAAATAATCACACCTCAGGAACTGTATGCTTGGGCTTCTGCACCGAATAATCTTCCTAATATAACGGTTCGGTTCTCACCAAAAGAAGATTACAATAAAGCTGTGAATGATTTAAATGATCGATTTTCAAAAACGAAACCAATTACGGGTACTCAGCAATTACACAGTGTAATTCCAGACCCAGATGATTGTCTTTATGTCGAAAATTTTTCTAATTCAGATGAATATAAAATATGTAAAATATTTAAAATAGATAGTTAAGAAAGTCAAAGAAAAATAAAATAAATTATTTGTTGAATTAGTATCAAGAAAATTGATAATTAATTGTATAAACCGTAAAATCATAATTATTAATTATAAGTTTAGACTATAATTTACCAATAAAATACCGCAAAATCATCGATTGAAATTAATTTTACTGTATAAACAAAGTTTTTAAAATAGTCAAAGTGAAATAGGTCAATTTTTGAAAAAGTTATGTCCATCAAACCACCATAACAAAAGTTTACTGTGTGCAATTCGATTAAATGTATGCTAAACTGAAACAAGGCTTCGCAAGTTGTAGAGGTTTAACGTTGAAGCACAATATCCAAGGAATGAGCCCAGAAGCACCCAACATATTCCTTAGATTAAAAGTAATTATGACTTACCAGGCTGCGGTAACTTAGGGATTTCGAGCAAAAAATCCCTGAACTATAAAAAAATCACTTAAAAATTAAAATCCAATAAATTATTTTTTGAAATTTATAGATTCAAAAATAATGTTTTAACGTCATTAATGTGGACCTTAAATGTGTTGAAATAATTGCAAGACTGTACAAAAATGCAACGACAGATTTTAGAGTTTTCGATGAAAATGTCATTGCAGCGCTATTAATATGTAAACGGGTTTGTTATATCGAACTGAAAAAATATATTTATATTAAAACTGGATTATGATGAACGCACTTTTCGTCCATTAAAATATTAAGCTTAATATGCAAATTTCCGCAAAACGGGAGGTCGATTTTTCGTTAAAATAATAACGACCCAATAAGATATCACTAAATTTAATTAGATTATATTCTGTTCGTTTTGAATTTCTTAATCATAAGTGGGCTAAAAACAAGTGCAACAGCAGGTGATTCGATCTTCTTTTTATGGTAAACTGTTAAATTTTAACGTCTACAGTGTATATTTACCATGGTTATTACGATTATTATTGTCAGGATAATTTTCGAACTACTGTTTCGGTTTAATAAAATTGGTTAGTGAAGTTGAACAAGTCTGAATGACACTGTCTGAACAAGACTTTCTTATTTGTTACAATTAAAGTGTTTTAATGATCACCATATAAACAGCTTATTCTCTAATAATGACGTTGTTTCCTTTCATGATATTTTTTCAATAGTTTCGTATACTGAACGGAAATACCTTAATTTTTCGCATGAAAGGTAACAATTATTAACGGAACTGGACATGGAATTTTAAAAAATCCATATTTGTGTTAATTTTATCATTTTTATAAAGACACTTTTGAAAAATATTAACCAGTCTATCTAAAAATTAATACTACCAAAACCAGGGTCGAAATGGAGATTAATTGAAGAAGTGATTAGAACTAGATAATCGGCGATTTAAAACATTGAAGTTGTGAATTGAATTTATTGTTCTGAAAAGCAAACGAAACGAAAATAACAACATTATAGGAATCATAAGAAACGTTTACTACTTACTTACTATTGTCTGTTTAGGAGAGTTAGGAGAATTTTTGGTCACATGAATGATAATAGAAATTGGAAGATATCGATATATAGAATAAATATCGTAGACTCTGTGAGGATTTATCGATTTAGATGAGAACGAATAGTGGGTAATAGTAAAAAGAGGTAGACTAAAAGCTCGGTGGCTGGACGACGTAAGAAGAGATACTAGAAAACAAATACAGATACTAGAAAACGAATACTGATCAAAAAATTATTTTTGGTCGCTAATGTTTTTTACTGGGTCTTTTCGTATAAATGACCGTGTCTACTTCATTAATCGCTGAAAATTTATATTGGGAAATATAATGAACAATATACGGCATGTAAAGAAAATAACTTTCATAAATTTACCCAATGTTTCTTCACATAATTTTAAACACATAAAAAATAGTAACTATTAGGATCAAAACCCTAATAGTTCCGGCGAAAAAAAAATGGAAAAATGATTTAATCACCAATCGAACAGCTATGATAAACATATTTGGTAAATATTAATTGATTGTTACTTAACGAATAAACTACAATTGTGTGTTCCACATGAGATTGTGGAACCCAGCAGTTGGGTGTCTGATGACACCCAGCACTGTTGTCTATTGGACGCAGTCTAAAGAATTCTAACACTGCATATATGCGCCATCCGACGGGAAGTCGGCGAAAAGTATCGGTTATTGACTGTGGATCGGTTCTTCCTATTCTTGACGAGAGAGCACATGTCGGTGCCCTGAATAGTCTAAACATCAAGAGACGAAACATGTGCCTTCCAATAGAAGGGATGGGTGGGGCCCATTGCTTTGCTCTTCCAATGATGTCACAGACTTTTGTTTGTTCCCTGATCCATGCGCAGGACTTTCTGTTTCGTTTTGTAATGCTGAGCATACATCTTTCCATTCCCCTCTGTGCCACCCGAAGCTTTTGAATTGTTTGCGATGTGAGTGTCCAGGTTTCACTTCCGTATGTCATAACGGGTAGAACGCACTGATCGAATGCTTTTCTTTTCAGGCAAAGTGGGAGTCTGCTCTTAAACACTATGTTGATCCTACCAAATGCCTGCCAGCCATATCTAACACGCCGTTCCACCTCCCGAGCGGTATTCCCCTCCAATGAAATCCTCTGCCCGAGATATATAAAGCTGTCCACAATCTCCAAATCCCTTCCTAAAACTGAAATTCTTCTGTCCTGAGCGAAGTTATAGAACATAACCTGACTCTTTTTCGGGTTTATTTTTAAGCCAAATGGTTCGCCAGTCCTTTGCAGTTCTTGTATGCGTCTTTGCAGCTCCTCTGGGTCTTGTGAAATGAGAACAATATCATCTGCAAATCTAAGATGGTTAAAGTTTGCACTATTGATTTTTACACCAACCTGTTCCCAATCCAGTTTACGGAATACTTCTTCAAGGCCAACCGAGAAAAGAATATGCGATATAGCATCACCCTGCCGTACACCTCGTTCTACATTAATTCCCACTTCAAGATCATCAAGGTGAATTGTGGCTGCAGCTCCTTCATATATCGATTCTAATAGGTTTACATAGGCTCTCTCTACACCTTGGTTAAGCAGTACATCCATTATCGCATGCTTTGAGATGGAATCAAATGCTTTATATATATATATATATATATATATATATATATATATATATATATATATATATATATATATATATATATATATATATATATATATATAGTGGCTATCATCTGTTGCACATTAAAAGTGATTGAACAAGTTTATTGCTTTAACTTTAGTGTATTTTTCTTCCTTATTTAAATAGTTTAATATTTTAATTATACTATCTAGTTCAGATCACTTCGTTTTTACTTGGATATACGAAAATTTATGTTATGTAAAATGGTTAGCTAAAAATCACAGCGATTTTTTAATAAAAGTAATCAATAGACGGACGTAATCAAATATGTTATATACATTTGTTAACACAATTAAGTAAGTTTTAACCAGTCGGTTACTTTCTAATGGGTTAGAGTTTAGGGGTTCTACAAAGCACCAGTTTTCTAATATACTAAATCTGGTTTAAAATTTATGATCTAAGTTGATCCGTTTCCAATTATTTACTTTGTGGTAATTTCCAATAATATTTCGATGGCTTCAGATAACTTAATTATTTTCAAATCGGTTTTGGTAGAAACCGAATTAATATAATAAGGCGGTCTTAGCGTAGATAGGAATTCTAGAAGCCATTAATTTAATAGGTTTAATAAGAAAATTTACTTTTGGTGTTGCGAAGGGGTTAAATGTTTGTAAGACAGGGTCGGATTAGTGAGAGATGTGAGTATACAACACAAACTTCGAGGATTTTCGAGATACTAGAATCCCAGAAACGTCAAACATTACATTATGTCATGTATTAAAGGAATTTGATACATAACATATTTATAACTAAACCACAAAATACTTGCTATTTTATTATTATTAATGTTATCACGTTCGGATATAATACTTCATTATTATTAACATCGTCAACCATTGGACATGATAAATATGTGATGGCTAAATCCAGGTGTAGGAATTTTACTACACCAGTTTACTTAAACTGGTATAGTTTTAAGCTCCTTCTGCGTATTTTCTAATATTACTTCAGATGACCGAAAATGCCTACTATGTAGTGGTAACTTGTGTTTAGGAAAAATATAGCAGTTACATGGGGACATACATGGAGAATACAAATTTCGTGTACAATAGTTCAGCTCTTTCGGAATAAATCGTGCTGTGATTGTTTTCAAACTCAAACTAGTGAATATGTTGTGAATTGATATTTTTGACTTGTCGAGTTCAGAAACCATCGTGTACACTCAAACCTTTGATTTTTGAAATTTTCAAAAGGTTTTTCAGGTTTTCTTCAGCCGTAGACATTGAAGGTCATCCAGAAGGGCGCTAGCCAGTAACCACATATAGGCCAGGCTTTTGCCTCTGTGATTATTATTGCAAATTGTTTGACTGCACGATCAGTAGATGCTGTCAGTTGATGTATAAGGGTCCCTATCTCTTTAAAAATTATTGTTACACACAGAATGTTTTCAAAATTTTAACAATGTGTAAATGCACTACATTATGCCAGACGTTATGAACCTTTACGAAGAAATTCACGTTAAAAGTATGTTAAAAAGTTGTTATTGTGACAATCATCATTACAAAAGTCTAAAAATATCACTAATATTGAAACATCAATAGCACCAGCATTTACAAATGTATAAATGGCTACCCTTTTCTGAAAATTTTAAATCTTTAACACACAAAATTTCATTTCAACTTTTTTCTGTGTATCGCAAATATTCTTTAAATTAATACATGCATCTAAGAATAAATCCAAGTTTGTGCCCTTTCTCTTTTAGTAAATATTCCTACATAGATGATAAGCTTTATGTATTTTTCTGAGGCTCTTCTCTTATTTTTGGTCATTCCAAAAATCTTAGCTGGTCCACTATTTTAGGTATTTGAATTCTTTTACTTTTTACATTTTGTTTTGGGAAAAACATGTATTTTGGTACAGATGTATCGTTGTTCTTGAATGAGAAAGAGAATGCTCTTTTTGCGTTCCATTTAGGTAGTTATTACAAACACCTTTTCACAGAAATGGTCTAGTACGTCCCCATTTTCATTTATATCACGCTATCATTAAAATTATTTGTACCCGACTTTGGGCGGGACAATGTAGGTATTACCACAAGATCGTAGAGGGGGTACTTCTACAGTATTCTATGACCATTTACGGGCAATTTCATTGCTTTTTAGAGTTTAGTTTGGTTCTGTCTCGTTTACAGTACAGTCAAGTGTTTAAGCCAAATTTATATAAAAGGGCAAGTTTTAGTCGTCGATTTTGCAAAAATTCAGCGAATAAGTTTTGTTATATATGCGGACGATTTATACTAAAGTCACAAGCTAGATCTATATCTATAACGTTTGCTGTTCCTATATTGTGGAGAGAACCTGCTGACCTTGTAAGTGATTGCTACTTTTGTATCACTAAAACAGAAAGAATTTCAAAAAAGTAAAGGGATGAAATTCAGTATCCAAATTTGCTTTCTGCATTTAGGCCAGTTCCTCATAGCCAAGATCTACCGGTACCCATTGCACCTTTAAACCTGAACAACATGTTTTCCGGTGATTCTAAATCTTCATAAGGATCTGATCCTTGAAAATACGAGTTGTGATCCAACATTTTTAACAACTACCAGTGAATCTCAATTAATAACTAAATGAATTAAATGATTTGGTACGTGACCTGGGTTTGTCAAAACAAAAATCGGAACTTCTTGGTTCCAGACTTCAACAGTGCAACCTGATAGATAAAATGCAAGTATTTCTATAGATAGATAGATAGTATATAAGATATAGATAGTATGCAGATATAGATAGTATAGATATAGATAGAAGATATAGATAGTATGCAAGAATGTAATATTTTCAAGTTTTTATAAAATAGAAGGATCATTAGGTGTCTGTTGTGGGTCGATATTGTGATATTGAGGATTTCATGAATGAGCTTAACATGGAATATGTACCTTTCGAGTGGCGTATTTTCATAGATTCGTCAAAATACAGCCTAAAAGCAGTCTTGCTTCATTGCTTTCATAATTGAAACAAAAACCCATCTATTCGTGTAGCCCATTCAGTGACAGTCAAAGAAACCTATGACAGCTTTGCAACCATACTAAATTGCGTTAAATATGAACAGCATCAGTGGGATATTTGTAAGGAATTAAAAGTGATAAATATATCACTGGGTCTTCAAGGAGGTTTTACAAAGTATTGTTGTGTATATGGGACAGAAGGGCAACAAAAGAACATTACAGTAAGGAACATTGGCCTCACTGAACTTCTTTTGAACCTGGTACTTCAAACATAAAAATGCGCCCCTTGTTAACCTATGAACTCAAAAAAGTTTAAATTTCTTGACCTGTGTTATTAGACTTATGTGAATCTGTCTAATGTGATTTTTTTCAAAAAGTGTATGGGATCTTTGATAATATATCACATTGATTATAGAAGACAATCCTGCGGCTTATTTGTAACTGATTGTCATTTTAGATTTAAATAAAATTTAGTTTACAAACCCTTAAAACCCACCCTGTTTTGATTTTGTTCAATAGATAAACCAAATCGGCATCGGCCATATCTCGTTATAAATAACGTAATCATGATTAGATTCTCTTAATACTGATCTTTCGACAACGAAAGGGTTGGTTTACCTTAATTGGATTCGATGGGATTCATGTTAGCTAGGGTCTATATTGTTAATTTTTTTCTTCGATTTCTATCGCAGGGTTGATAAATCTATAGGGGGTAGGTAATATTTGTTGTTGGAGTCAAACATTTTCGTCCCTATATTATAAGAAATCTGTTGGTTTTAATTAATGTTGTTTTTTTATTTATCATAGGGGTATATTTATTTAATACTATATTTTTTCTTTATATTGCGTGTATGTTTATTTGGAATATGTTTTTTATAAAATTTTTAAATCGCATTTTAATTATTCTACAAAGATGTAACAAAAGTATTTACATTTTTTCCTTTGTTTATATATAAAGCTTTATACTTCATTTCTCAGGTTTAATCCAATTTTAATTGTTTGCTCCGACAAATAAACATTCCTAGTTCAGTATTAAAGGAATTCCACTGCAAAATATGCAATTGATGGTTTTTAATAAAAACGTTAAAGTAAATGAGATAAATGGAAAAATAAGGGATTTAAAAATGACTTTAAAGCAGCTGACTCCGTTCGGGAGATTTGCGAAGTAGAAATGGAAGGTGCCCTATCAATCCTCACTCTCTACTAGTCACCTCTAGTCTAAATAGTTTCGGAATAGAGACATTAGGCTTGAAGATAGAGGAAGACGGGGTCGCCCACGGTCTCTCCATGTCGACATTTTAAGAGTAGATGTGGCTACAGATTCTGGATCAAGCGCTAGGAAGCTTTCAGGTATAAGAATGGTGCTAAAAATGAATAACTATAAATGGTGAATATATAAGTACCTTAAAGCGCAAATACTTTTATTATACCCTAATATTTTTGGAAAACGGTTTTATTGCGTATTTTAGAAATTATACAAAAATAAAAATTTAATTTAAATTCACCATTAATAAATTGTTTATTAAGTTCACTTCAAATAATTAGTCGACTATGTAAGTTGTAATTAATGTGTTTCCATTTTCAAACCCATTCGAACCATAATAAGTACTCAACCCTGCACTTACAACAGTCTCGATGATTTTATCAGCAACAGTTAACAAACTAATTGGTTTAATTTTTATTTTTTTTTTTTTAATTTTTTTTATATTTAGGTTAGTTTAAATTTTATATATATATATATATATATATATATATATATATATATATATATATATATATATATATATATCGATCGATAACTTCGATCAGCACCACCTTCATATAATAAATATTAGGTGGCTAATCGATAACTAATTGGTAGCTAATGTCAACAATTCGGAATCTACATTATTCTCTTATATTTAACTTAACAAATTTAAATTAATAAACGTATCGAAGAGTTGATAGGCGAAAGGTGATGCTGATAGAGATTAATCGCTATCTAATGTTCACAATTCGGAGTCTACAATAAACTAAAGCACATTAAATCCAGCCGCTAAATAGTCTCATCTGCTGATGTGTTTAAATATCTCACCTTTACCTTAACCTACAAAGTTAAAGCAATAAATGTACTCATTAAAGTTTATTTCGTGTCCCTTCTAATATTTTCTCTTAATATTGAGCCATTATACAAGGTTTTTTTCATCACTGTTTTCAATTCAAAACTCACCTAATGTTTTGAATACTTTTATCAAAAAGCAACATAGATTTCAGGCGAACTCAGTCTATCTGGAAGTGTATATGATAAAAAATTCTGAAAAAGAAGAGAATTTGTTATTTAATTAACATTTTCTATCATAATGATCCGAATCTTCGTTGTATATCGCTCCTTTAAATATGTTTTCCTTCTTACATTTTTGTTTAGTATCACTTTTCATTTTACAATTTTTTTATTTCTTAGCAATGTTAGATATATTGAAAGTCGCCAAAGGCCAATACTTTAAATTACCAATAATGTGCTGATTTCGTAAAAAAAAACATGTTATTTAACTGAGTCAGTTATTCTCATAACCGATTTATTCTGATTTTCCTCTACATTCCTCAGCTACTGTTCTATAAGTATAGCTAATTATAAAGGATGCTGGCAAATTCTTAGACAATAGTGGTCGCGGGCATAACAAAGGCTTTTGCCTGGGCCGAATTTCAAGCCTAATCAACAGATCCTTTTGAATAGTGCTTGCCGATACGCGGCTACTTTTGATCATTATTAGCAAGGGCGTGTTATCATTTATATAATTATAAAGGGTGAGAAAATATCTCGAGGGAGTTGTGTTCTGTTTATATAGGGTTGTTCAGTGGCGTTCTTATTGCATTTGTGATTTTAAATTATTTGATAAAAATTAGATTCCCAGGATATGTATTTAAATATATATATATATATATATATATATATATATATATATATATATATATATATATATATATATATATATATATATATATATATATATATATGAGAGCGCTTGCGCCATTTGCAATCGTATCGTCTATCTGTGTGCTGAGCTGTGGACGTTTATAATGTTTAAAGACATTCAGTCGCCCGCCGATCGTAATTCGATTTTTCAGTACAAGAAACTTGAAAGCAGCGAAAATTCACTGTCAGATTTGTGAGGTTTACGATGATAATACTATGAGTGACACTAAAGTTCAAAAGTGGGTGAGAATGTTCAAGAACGGGTGGGTTAATGTGCATGATGACCCACGCCCTGGGCGACCTTCTCTAATTTCTGAAAATTTGGTTCGTGATGTGGACCACAAAATGCGAAAGGACCGACGATTCACGATTTCAAAGTTATTAAGTGAATTTTCACAGGTTTCAAGGTCAGTTTTGTACACCATTGTTTTTGAAAAACTGAATCATAGAAAATTGTATTCTTGGTGCACTCCAAGACTGCTTTCTGATGATTACAAAACAAAGAGATTGGACTGTGCTTTATCGTTTTTGACTCGATGCAGTCAAGAAGGAGATAAATTGTCAGATCACATCTTTACAGGAGATGAGATTTGGGTATCTCACGTGGTTCCTGAGTCCAAGCAACAGTCAATGGAATGGCCACACATATTGTCGCCAACCAGAGTGAAAGCCAAACAGACAATTTCGGCACAAAAGATCATGGCAACTGTCTTTTGGGACAGGAAAGGGATTTTGTTAGTGGATTTTATGCCGAAAGGCACAAGAATCAATTTTGATGCATATTGTAGTATATTGTAGTAAAAGTATGTAGAATATGGAAAAAATATATTTTAATGATATTTATAGTATTTTCTTTTTCGAAGCAAATATAGTTGATGAGTCTCAGAAGTCCAGAATCAAGTGATAGTTCAATAGGGAATCGCAAGCAAAAATTTGATCTACCAAATTTTTCTCCGTTAACTCATGCGGTACCCATTCGTCGGCCGTGGAAACCATTCCAAGTAGACAAAACTCTCTCGACCGGTTAATTCCAAGAACTTCTCCAATCTCACGAGTTGTTCTACTTACGATCATTTTCATTTAATTCCAATATTTCGTTACCATCAGCCTCAGTCGCTTATCCAGAACGTGATGCACAGTTAATATTTAAATTACTTTTACGAAACTTTTTTAATCTCTAAAACTCTACCCGTGTGACGAAGACACACTTCGGTTTTGCGATAGAATGCCATTTAGCGCAAAAAAACGGGACGAACTTTTGCATCAACTCAATATGTTAATTTAGTTTTATTAGTTTCATGTATTAGATCTATAATTAACAGAATATTTAAATATTTAAGCAGAACAACAGGCGGGCTTTAGAGCAAGAAGATCAACAGTTACTGTTGATACTTACAACTTAAGTTTCGTGCTTGGCCAAATCAAATAATCTAACCTTCTACGCCTATGATATCTCCACGTAAGATTTCTAAGGTTAAATTGGGAATATAGTTAAAATAATAAATTGCAGTAGCCGTGTTAATTTTGTTTGGGATTTACATTAAGAAATATTTTACCACTACCTAATGACGTTGATGATTTTTCGTCCTCAGTCGCCTTTGTTCTTGACCGCTAATGTCATTAAGTCAAAATAAAAAACATTGATACCGATAATACTTAATGTGCTATGAAAAAATATTCTCTCAGGTGTAAAATAGAAGTCCAATACTCTATGTCGAAACCGAAGATCGAGTCGAACCGAGATAATTAATGCTTGGTAAACAGTTTTCACAAAAGCCCCCTCGTTATAATAATAATTACCAGTTTTCGAATGTTTGTCCCTGTTTCTTCTGTAAAACAACATTTTTCTTGGAATAATTATGGACTATTCACAAGCAACCAGTACATCATTTCAGTGGCGTATCTAACTCTATAAGTTCTAGATATTGAAATTGGAGAAACGATTTTGCTTTTTTTTTACATAAAAACAAGAGAAATGTCTGTTAAAAATAAAAATTTCCCAATAACAGAAAAAGTTTGAACAAGACAGGAAATTCATTGAAGATAGTGAAAAATATTTTTTGAGGTGACAATTTAAATAGAAGAGCAATATATCATTATTATTACTATATATATATATATATATATATATATATATATATATATATATATATATATATATATATATATATATATATAAACGGATTGATTGATATTGATAACTGAGCATTGAGGACATTTTTAAGGGCTGTCCAATAAGACAAGTGATAATCCGATAATTTTTATTTTATCCTTTAGAACAAATAATGGCATTATATTTCTAAAATAATGTCGTTCAAATACCCCCCTCGTTATGGTCTGGTGGAATGGTCGGGTCTGGCTTGGAGACCTAATTTTCGATTACTCTTTCACACATATCACGTGGTATATTTTCAATGGTAGCCTACATTTTTCGTTTAAGGGCAAGGATTATTCGGGGTTTATTTCTGTAAACCAGAGATTAACATTATTCCATAAAAAGTAATCTAAGTGCGTAAGATCACATGATCTTGGTAGCCAGTTAATATTACCATTTCGCGAAATATCGCAATCAGGAAACTTGCAATAAACAGATTGTCTAGCGATATGTATGACGAGTCGTACCATCTTGTTAAAAGAAAACATTGTTTATATTTACATTTATTTGTTCCTATAAAGGTCACCATTAACAGCAACACGAGCCTGAATTAATTCCACCACACCAAGTCGAGGGGGGAATTTGAACGGCATTATCTTCAAAACATAAAGCCATTGATCTTCAAAATGACATAAAATTACTGGATTATCACACACCGTAATTATTATTGTGCCGCATTTTAAACTTTTGACATTCTTTCTGGACAACCCTTTATACAGGGTGTCCCATAACTTCCGCCGAAAAGCAACTGGTGATAGTATAGGTCAAAAAATAAGATGATTTAGTCAATAAATGTGTTGGTAAATATTAGTCATTAAAAAGTTACAAGGTGTTAAAAGTGAAACTAAATTTTCGAAAAATTGAGATAATTATATTATCACATATACAAGTTTAACAGATTAATGTCTGGGCTATGAGGTGGCCAAGAAAACTCACTAAGTCTTTGCGGAAAGTCAAATGGGCTGATTAAAAAATTGTCGATAATGCTGCAGCAAATGTTAATCCAAAATTCGTGCTGGAAATGTTGCTCTCTTGGTAAGTGTGGATTTTCCAAGACGTAATAATGATTGTTTCACCAGTTAAAAATTCAGCGTCTGGTAAAAGTTGCCTTGTCAGAAAACTATATCGTTTTCAGGGGGAACGTGGGGTCTTCGTCTTTTTTATTTAGTAAATTTTGACAAAATTCTGATCTAGACGGGAAATCTTGTGGCAATAAATTTTGAACAGTCGAAAAATGGTAGGAAAACAATATTTCTTTATTATTTTCTTAACTCTTCAAACCGTAGATTTGCTAGTTCCTGTAGATAGCTTCAAACGCCTAGTGCTTAATTCAGGATTTTCCGCGATACTAACCAAAATGTCCTCTTCTTATACTACCGTTATGTTTCGGTCATCCACCAGGATTGTTGTAATAAAACAAACCTGTTTCGCCTAACTGATTAAAAATTTTTTGAGAAATTTGTCGATCTGGGATGATTCTGGTTGCATAGAGCTATTAATACCTTCTAACTGCAGCGAGACTATCGTAATTTACTTGTGTATAATCGAAGAGCATATCCCTTAAATCAGGGTTAGGAAATTGATTAAATCTGTGCATTGTTTACAAATTATTTAATATTAACTCAAGATTGGAAAAACTTGTTTCCATCTACGTTTAATACAAGAGATAGAAAACAATGACAGTTGTCATCGAGAGGTACTAATTTGTACCCAACATTCAAGGTATACTTTGGGAATTGCATATTTTTCATCCATCGACAAGATGTGCAATGGAATATTCGAACACGAATATAGCGCAAACGGCGTGAGATATCGATATTGACCAAGGGTACCTTCTTTACGTGGAAATTATCGCTTTTCTTTATTTTGAAGTCAAAATATTACCAGCTTTATAAGGTAAAACATATAAGCGAGTTAATTCCTCAGAAAGTGGGTAGCAAGCGCCCTCTAAAAACTAGGCTCAAGCTAGTACCAAATTCGGATTTGTCGCCTTTGATAACCCAACTACACCGATATTGAACCTGATATTTTCATACATTTTCGATTTAAAATTATCTCTTTTTTTCGAAAATTTACTTTCACTTTCAACACTCTGTATCTTTTTAATGACTAACATTTGCCAACACATTTATTGACTAAATCCTAAATCCAGTTGCTCTATGACGGAAAAGTTATGGGATATTCTGTATGTATTATTAATTTGTCTTATTATCTTATTAATGTTAACTATTTTTGAAAAAAGAAAATTTGATTTCACTTTTTTTCCTAGTTATATTTTCCTTGTTGATTTGAGCTAATTAAGTAAAGTAGTAAATTAAAACTTTTAATGAAATCAATTTGTTTTGTGCTGTTCCCTGCTAGCATACAATAAAAATGATTACAATATAATGAGTCGCAGATCGTAAACATTGGCGGTTCTAGATCCTCTGCTGGTGTCGGATGCGCTTTTGTGCGTGCAAATGCACATTTTAGCTTTAAACTACACCCTTGCTGTTCCGTGTTGTCTTCAGAGCTACTGGCCATCAGAGAGGCATTGAAATACATCTCATCATCCTCCTTATCAAGATGGCAGATATGTTCCTATTCCTTGACTGCACTCAGATGCCTGGAAAATTCTCTTCTCATTCTCCCACAGGTTGCTCACTGTCTGGTCCTGATGCACGAAATGTCGTCACGTTCTGTCATTATAAACTTCATGTGGGTTCCAAGTCATGTTGGTATCCGTGGACATAAAGAGGCAGACCAACACGCCATAATTCACCTACAGGATTCTTCAAAGATGTCACAAATAAAATAAGGAATAATAAGGATTATACAGGCAGAATGGGAATCTCCCAAAAGAAACGGAAACAAACTTTGGTCTTCTAAGAGATAATTTTTTACATATTCCTTCCTTACTTTTTCCAAATGACCTGAGCTTATTGCATGGAATAGACTAAGAGTCGTACATTGCAGATTCACCCACGGTTATCTGACGGACGACAGTGTCCCCTCTATGTACGATCCATGTAAAGCTCCTCTTACGGTGCGTCATGTCTTGGTCGAGTGCGGCGAGATGAATCACTTCAGAGTCTGCTGCGGTTTGGGAGCGATCTAGCGAACTTCCTCAGATTGACAATTTTTGCTGCAATTTCTGCCAACAATCATGATTTAACATATCACATGTAATCAGTTTTTTTACGATAAAATTTTCCTCCAATTTGTGTGAACGAACCAAACCAAGTGTAACCTCCAAGTTATTTCCCGCTCTTTAGTAAATCCCCTGGTTCCAGACTGAAGAAGTCTTCTTTATTAAATTTTGCTTTAGCAGTAATAACCATCGATCAGCTGACTAAAGAGGTATCCCCAGTATGACTCTGATAAAATACAAAAGTAGACATTGTCAGCTTAATTTACACAATATAAAGTTTGATTCCATAGTCATCGTACTGCTGAGGAACTATTCTTAAAAAGATGCCATTTACCATATTATTAGAGTTACAGATTTTTCTTGAATACCAAATACTTCATCGAAAAAATCATATTTCTTACCCCAATTTACATATTAGATATTCCAACAAAATCAGTTCCGGTACGTTTGATCAAACATGACTACAATTAATTCACATTAGGCGCGATAAAATATCCCGTACTTTATGGACGTCTTTTTTCAAATCTATAACCTTTAGATCACTATATATAGATCAGGCTCGAAGATGCATTATTTACTAGTTATGGAAAATGAGTTTAAAAAGAATATATCAGAAGATCTGTTTTACATTTAGGAAATATATAAAAAAAGTTAATTAATAAATTATAAAAATATAGAGCACATAATGAATAATTTTATGATAAATATTTTGAAATTTTAATAAGCCTTCCATCATTCACATAATGCAGCATTGAAGTTTATTTGATATTTATATACAGGTATTGAGCGCGATGGTATAGAGTGAAGCATACAAAGAACGTCAATTATTTTGCGAATTAACTACATTTATACATTAGTACATTTAGCAAGGTGATCTTGCATTTTCTTTAGTCGGTTTGATACAAGTAAATCGAAAAATTCCAAAACCATAGTACAGTTTCAAATATATTTCTTAAAGTTCGTAGCAAAGAGATTCATATTTAGTATTCCATATGGGCTTGAAAAACAAATAGGGAATAATTTCGTGCCCGAAATTTGATGCCTTAATCTTTGAAGCCTTGAAATTTGAGACTTAAATATAATTTTAAAGTAGTGTCTACCAACACTCTCAATAACATTATATTATTAAAAGTACGTACAGTTTTTATTCTATTTAGACTAATAATATTTTGTTCTCAGTAGCCATTTAACTTATTATTTCTGCGGTTTACTCAATTAAAAAAGTTAGTAAATAAAACCTGATAAAACAATCGTGTTTAAACCACCCAATTTTTGCTACGTTTATAGCGAGTATATGGTGAAAAATATTCGTTTACTTTATCTTGAAAATCAAAGACGTTCATAAACCATGGATTCCAAACAATATTTATAAAATGTATAGTGAACATTTAAGGCAATGGACGAATGGTAAAAGGAGTTAATTGAAATTTGGTGTGCCTATGATCTGGAGGGAACCAAAAAATCACTACGTTGACTGCTATTTTTGTTTAGGTTTATTAACCGAAAAAAAACCTATCCCTATCTGGTATCTGCTAAAAGACCTATTTCTCATTCAGAAAACGCCCCTGTTCCAACTTCAAGATAAGCAAGCTTGTACTAGCGAAAAAAGTGATAATTTTGAAGCTACGTCGTTAATACCCCTACTTTTTACTCAAGACGCTTTAAGTTGCCTTATCTGAGACCTCAACCTTTCAAAAGAAAGATCAGAACTGTTTGCATCCCGACTCAAAGAGAGGAATTTACTTTCTTCAGCTATTAAAATTACATGTTATGGTACTCGAGAAAAAATAACTGTTTTCGTTTTTTTTGTTCAGAAAATGATGCTGTTTTTTGTAATGATATCGGTAGTCTTTAATCAAAAATGGGTTTCTTGAACTACCAGTCAAATGAATGGAGACTTTTTATAGACAGTTCTAATCGGAACTTGAAATGTGTTTTGCTATATAATGGCAATAAGCATGGTGTGATTCCCATTGCTCATTCCACAAAATTAAAGGAGGAATATGAAATCATATATCTTGTATTGGGAAAACTCAAGTAGCATGATCATAAGAGGGTTATATGAGGTAATTTAAAAATGGTAAACTTTTTAATGGGTTAACAAGGCGGCTACACACTATTTCCATGTTTTCTATGTTTGTGGGATAGCATAGCTAAAAGCGAGCATTGGATTAAAACAAACTGGCCTGAAAGAAAAGACTTGATAGTTAGGAAAGAAAATATAATAAAGACAGCGTTAATTACTACAGAGAAAATAATTTTGCTTCTGTTGCACATAAAATTGACTACTAATGACACAGTATGATAAAAGTATTGGATAAAATGGTTCCTGTTTTAATTATATATCAAGGAAATTTTCTGATTTGAGCAAGGAGAAACTTAAAGCTGGCATTGTCGATGGGCCGCAAATTAGGCTTTTGATAAAACATAACAATTTCGTGCATTCAATGAATGATATAGAATCATAGCTTGGTTTTCTTTCGTCAATGTTGTACAAATTTTCTAGGGAATTATAAGTCTGAAAATTCTCACGAATTAGTGCAAAACTTGCTGCAAAATGTCAGAAAGCTTGGATGTAATATGCGCATTAAAGTTCACTACCTCCACAATCATTTGGAAAAATTTCCGGACAACCTCGGCTCTTACAGTCAGAAACAAGGAGAGATAATCGCTCTCCTTGTTTCTGACTGTAAGAGCCGTAAAAATGGAACGAAGGTATCAGGGTCGATGGGATGAACACATGTTGGCTGGTTACTGGTGAAGTATCATGCATAAGTGCTTCGAAGGAACTCGATCGAAGAAATCACGAAAAAGGAGTTTTCTCCATGTTTAATGACGTAACAAAAAGTAAAAAATATAAAGTAATCGAATTTTTCGATACCTATAATATCCCGAAAATTACATGTACATTTCAAAAATGTATTTACAGTTATAACCAGCAAAACGAGCATATTCAAAAACAGTTTTAGTCTTTCCGGCACCAAATCCACTGTAGACTTGTGCTATGATTGTGTTTTTAATATGAACAATATTTATGTATTCTTGTAAAATTTACTTAAGTAGGTTAAATATAAGTTATAATATAAGTTATAATTTAAGGAGTATAATAAAAACTGCTGAAATTTGAATTACATTATATTATACAAAAGCACTTCGAAATAGATTTAATTCTTTTAAATAAACGGCACTTCAAAAAATGGGATAAATTATTATTAGGATACATAGACGTTAGTTTACTTCCAACCAGACGAATCTTTTCCTTTTCAATCCTTTTTTTATTAGTTCCCCGCCTCTGGATAATAGGCTACATAATAGCCTGCGTGCCTCGTAGTATAGCGAATGATATAAATTAGCCACGTAAACTAACATTTTTTTCCCGAAAGAGCATCCTTACTTGTTCTTTTTTCCAGTTTTCTTCATTCATCCCCAGTTCTAGGTTCTCGTAGTTTTTTCCCAATTATCCCAATTAGTTTTGAAGACAATCACACCGTGCGTGTCTACTCCGTTTACCATGCGAACAGAGAAACAAATGGATCACATACAACAGTATCAGGAGTGACATTGTTACCCTTCTCAGGACCAAATATTATTGGCAGTCGATCATTTTTTTTGATTTACTGTTACATATCGCTTTAAGGGAGTACGAAACGTAAATATCATCATTAAAAACGTAATTTGACACTTTAAAGTCGGTAGAATGCTACCAGCTGTGTATTTTTCGTCAGTTACATAATATAAGTTTCAATTTGTATGGAACGAGGAAGCAAATAATACCTGTATTTTGCCATATTGCGACGAATTATATTATTAAACAAAAAATATTTCTTAAATTATATGTTTACGAGAATATTATTAAAAATAATAAAAGAACTTGTGAGAAAATATTGATATTAAGCATATATACTATATATATATGGACATTTCAGCCCAGTGGTATGAAATATTTTATTCGATCGATTTTGTCGGATTCATGATAATGATTATTTTCATGATTATTTCATGATTATTTCATGATTATTTCATGATTTTCATGATTATTTCATTAGTACTTGAACATTGATTATATTATTATCTGCAATAATTTTGAAAATAATGATAATTTTCATACATTTCAGTATATAGAATTAACCTTATATTTTTCTTCTTTCGCTCCCTTCCCCACCAACTCCTGGATATAGTTGTTTTTCTCTTGGGTAACCTGGAACCAAACAATTCTCAGTCTTTCCAATGTCGTCTAATGTTTTATGCGGTTTTCCCATAATTCTCTTATATTCTCTTGGTTGCCAGTATACTGTATGCTCCGTCAAACTTTCGCACTCTTGTCTGGTCACATGACCCACCCACCTCTACTTTAATTCTGCGACACTACCTATCACAGCCTCTACTTCTATCTTCCATAACTCATCATTTCGAATGTGATCCCTCAAGAAAACACACAGCATAACCATTTCAATAGTTCTCTGAGATGTGCCCAACCGATTCGCAGAACGCACAGTAAGTGTCACAATTTCCATACCATATATCGTAACTGGCAAAATATAACTATTGAACACTTTTTTTTCCAATTTACTGGTGTTTTAGGATTTCTCAGAATTGGGTTCAGTTTTCCGATGGCGGCCCACGTCAAACGAATTGTTCTGTAATCTCAGCAATTTTGCTTGCCTAAGTCTCAAGTGGCCTAAGTATATGTATTCGCCAATCCTTTCGATCTCTGTATGACCTAATTGTGTTGCTTTACTGTCCTCTGTCATCACCTTAATTTTGCGTTCATCTTGAGACCGACCTTTTCCGATTCTGCGCTTACATCTTCTAGCAATACTTATAATTCGTTTATATTACTACCCATGAGAACGACCTCATCAACAAATTTCAAATGACTCAAGTATCTACCATCGATTTTTATGCGCGTCTTTTCCGGTCCAAATCCTTAAAGACAACCTCCAAGGTTAACGTGAATACTATTGGGATGATCGTGCCTCCCTATCGAACTCCTCTTTCGGCTTTTACCTTGGGTATTATTAAATCATCAGCAATTTTGTCTGAAGCATCTTATTTAGAAGAGTTTTCATTGCTTCTATGGTAACTGTGCCTTCACTGGTATAATTTATTCCGTTATCCCATCTTCTTCCGATATTTTGCCATTTTTCATTTGGGTTAGAGCTTTCACTATTTCTTTCCTAATGATATCGGCCAAATCTTCAGTCAGACCCCGCATTATATTTTAAGGAGTATATATATATATATATATATATATATATATATATATATATATATATATATATATATATATATAGATACTGGACATATGCAGATATATATATATATATATATATATATATATATATATATATATATATATATATATATATATATATATATATATATATATCTGCATATGTCCAGAACTGATGATAATACATTCTTTCTTTGGCAATCACGTCCTAATATATCCCATTTGATGTCCAAAAGTTCTTCCAGTTCCTCTAAGCACTCCTAGGAATTCAAAGTCCTTATGTTAAAGATGGCTATATAGGTTCTGTTGAACGAGGTTTTCTTCTATGCGTTAATGAGTTGATGCCTCCCCCTAATTCCATGAGGTGGATCTATTTACATGCGTGGGAGTAAGCAGCGCCCTTGGGAACCTTGGATTACGTTTGCGATAATTAATACAAATAGCATTTAGAAATAAATCTGTTTTTTATACTCGAATTAAAAAATGCTAGTTTGTTTAATTTTAATTCTCTGTATAACTTTACACTGAAAGTAATTAATTATTTGAACAAATTATAATTTGAATTAAAAATAATTACCAAACTGATGCAAATTAATTTTAATAGGTTAGTGTGAAGATGTTCCTAAAAACATATGATAGCGGAATATAAAATTTTAAAAAAGTATACATTTTATATTGCACCATTTCAAAGACCTTTCTTCCCTTCTTCCAAATAATTTACTCTCTCTACAATAAATTCCTGTCGCTATATTTATCCATCCCATAAACATATTTTATTTTATTTTATGCACATTATCAAAATTTTTATCTCGAATCCAAATAATTTCATACCAAAATAAAATCAATACCAAATAATTGGCAATATCTTCAGCGGAAGGCTGAAGAATTCTAGAACATCACTACTTGAAAATAGAATTATGAATTGTATGTGCATGATGAAAAATTCGTTGATCATTCAAAATTTTACATATTGAAAATTAATTTAAAAATATCTTTAGATCTGACATTTCCTTCAGAGGTTTACCTTCAATTGAGCCCTACTGATAACAGCTATAAAGCCAGAAACTAGTCTCGGGACAATTCTCTGTTACTTGCTAACATTATGGTAGCGGTGCTAAACAAATCAATCTGCAAATCCAGTGCTTTAAAAAAAACAACAGATAGTGACAATAAAACATAGAATATTGAAATTCGGCGGAGTTTCGAAACAAGGTAAAAGAATTCGCAAATCTGTTCAAAAAACATCGATAAAAAATTACTTCAATGGTTTACGTCATCAAAAAAGCATGAATACTACAATTACTGGGTTTATTCTTCAGGCAAAGGCTAAAGAGTTTGCCAAAATGTTTAAGGTTGCCGGATTTTCTTGCGATTTTTGTTGGTTACATAGATTCAAAAAGCGGTACAATATAAGTTCTAGTAAAATTCATGGAGAAGCTGCGAGAATAAACCAGGAAAATGCGATGGATCGGGTTAAATCAAGGTTAATTCCATATCTTACAACTTGGTCTTTTTACAAACTTGCTCCAGGTCGTACAGTGAGCTTTAAGGATGAAAAATGCATTGGGGGAAAACTAAAAATCGCAAACTTTTAGTTATTGACAAATTTATTAAACCCGGGTGTTTTAAAAATGTAAAAAATTACCAGTTAATTAATTATACAGCAAACAAGCGAGCGTGGATGACCGCTGATATTTTCGAAAGTGGGTTAAAATCAAGGGAGAAACAACTGATAAGAGGAAATAGACACATATTATTGTTTGTTGATAAATGTTTTGCTCTTCCGCATCTTATAAGTTTAAAAAACATTAAACTGGATCCTTTCCCATCAAATTTTACGTCCGTTCTGTAACCAATCGTTGAAGGTGTTATTCTCAGTTTGAAACTTTATTATCGACTACAGCTTATGAACTTTCACTATATAAAAATTCCACTATAATAGACGCTTTTGTTGATGTGGATAACGATCTTGCGATAAGTATGCTTACCGACCAGGAGATACGGCGCAGATTGGTGGAGCTGTACAGCTTGAGGGTGATGAAGAAGATGAAGAAGTACCCCTAGAAAAAATGTTCTCAACTTTTGGTGATGCCATAACAGGGACAAAAAGCGTAAAACGGTTTTTATAAAATAGAAGGATTATAGAAGATGGCATTTTGATCACAGCGCTTGAAATAGAAATGTAAAATATTTACTACAAAATCTTCTTGCAAATCGCCAAAAGCAAACTCATATTACAGACCTTTTTACAAAATAATTTTAAGTTTTTTGTGTATTGTTAGAGCAGATTTTAAGTTTTAAAAATTAAATTTTCTATTATTTTGTTCTTGTTTCCATTAAAATACGTGTTTATTTTTGTCAAGAATTAATAAAAGCCATAAAAATGTAAAATTACTGATACTGAGCTTCTGATATCACATACCGATTATTAAGATTCTCTCCCGTACATTGTAACCGAGTTTTATTAGGTATTTTATATATATATATAAAGCTTTATATATATATAA
Source organism: Cosmopolites sordidus (assembly GCA_031761425.1). Lineage (NCBI taxonomy): Eukaryota > Metazoa > Arthropoda > Insecta > Coleoptera > Curculionidae > Cosmopolites > Cosmopolites sordidus. The sequence goes on from JARFXV010001295.1 coordinate 197,357, forward strand.
AGAACGATTGAACTGATTGATACCCGGAATGATTTAAACGCATTCGCTACCTTCCATAAAAATATTCGTATTTTATACAGTATTTTTTGATAAACAAGACATGCCGTAGCAATATTTACTCGAATATTAACTATAAAATTTTGAAAAATTAAAAAAAAGTATAAAAAGAAACTGCACTATTCATATAAACTTTCCATATAATATAAAATTCCATTCATATAAAAAAATATATGACCGGTAGTTTGGCTCTGTAGTGGAATAGTTGAAGTGAAAGTGAGTGGAAGTGAGTGGAAGTTGGCGTGGTTGGGTGGAATAGTTGGAGTGCTGTGGAATGGCTGGAGGTGGACGGTTCTGAAGGTAAATGCTTTTTTTCTAGACAACTTTTCCAACACCATGTCTATCGGGTTAAAAGCCTCGGCTAGTCCTTTTGTTAACAATTTCTTGACGTCTGGAGTTGGCGATTCAATCGGCTTAGTATTTTGTTCCGAATATAAAGATGTTTCCAATGCAATCTATTAAAGTTATCATTAGTACGTAATTGCTTTAGATTTATTAAATATGAGTTGTGTAAGTAAAGTAATAAGACTGGTGACGTAACTTTAGATCTGGCAACCATGGTGGCTTCTCTTTTGGAGAAGAGGCAGGCCAATATCTGATGGGTCTTCAGTCCGAGTTCGAACTTTCTAAAGTCACTTGGTGGTCTGTAGCATTTTTTTTTCGTAAAATGGACTTTTTAAGTGCTTTCTGAAAATAAATATCAAGTTAATTTTCAATTCACATCAAAAAGTCAAAATATGTTTTCATACAGTTGTCCTTTTCTTTTTTGATTCTTTGGTCAAAATCTGATAAAAGGATGTGTAAGTCAAATTCAACTCTTCCTCGGGCATTCTGACCATCAACCGACTATCAGAATGCACAAGAACCCGGATTATGTAGACATTTTCATCACTCCTTACTACTCAAATATTTTCGATGTGAGGTTCATCTTTAATCCAGTATCGGTCTTCTAACAATGTTTTAGAACCATTTGAAAACATGAGAACTTGACAACACACTGTTTCCATAAACCCCTAGAAGTTTTACAAATGTACATAGCCCACCGTTACTCCAAATTGTTGTTGTTTTTTCAAAACGCACTAGGAAAAACCCGGTTCCCGGAAAAAAATTGCTACGGATTACCAAGTAACTTTAGATAGTTCGGACTGAAGATGCATCAGATGTTGGCCTATTTCCCCTCCAAAGGGGAAGCCAACAATGCCGCCAAATTACAAATTACATAAGTCGGGTGGTTACAGTAATTTATATTTATGCTCCATCAGGGCGCAATTAGAAGCATTAGCTCACCAGGGTAAATTAGAAGCACTTATTTTCAACTTCGAATCAAACGATTGCTTACCAATAAACAATCATAGTTACAAATATTCTTACAAATGATTTTCTTTGAAATTTAAAGCAACAAAAATATTTTTTTTTTATATAAATGGAAAAATATTTCAATTCTCTTATTTATTTAGTATATTTTATTATTACGTTCGATTACATTCTACTTATTTAACACTCAGGGGATATTGGATACTGTTATATAATTGACAGCTTTTATCGCGAAATAAATAAGAATATGGAATTTCGACGTGTCTTTAATGAAGTCAATATAATCATCTAATAAAAATTCCTGCGGATTAAAAAAATGATAATAAAAGTTATCGCATTAATAATTTCCTCCAAACAGTAGAAACCGATCAGAAGCCGAGCTCGTTATGCGATAAGAAGATCCCTTTTTAGAGAAAACTGGTCGAAATTTGGAGTTTTATACTACTTATTCGTCGACATCGTTAGCGGTCCAACTTGCACTTTTGTGCATCCAAAACCTAATTTAAATATATCGGCCTTTTAAATCCCTTTAGATCCGTATTATTTCTACTAAATCGTACATTACTATTCATTCTGTACAAACATTAATGCTGCTGTTTATATAAATCGAAGGTTTTATTGGTCGTCGCTTTAATCGAAGACGTCTCAATATACAGTAAAATGCCATTGAAAGAAATAAAGTTTTCAGAAGAACAAAATGATATACAATAATTTAAGAAAAAATAAAACGGCGGAATTCCAGGCTTTTATTATGTCAAAATATATTATGAAAGTGAAAATATTATCAACCGAGTTACACTAACAGTCACAACAGTTTAAGGTTTATACACACAACGTTAAAACAACATTTTATGTTTAGCAAATTTAAATATCATTGGCTTCCTTGATGTGGGTATGGTCATTTAATAAATTTTAAAACGCAAACAATATTGCAGAAAAATTACAGAAATTATCGGGTTTTTCATCAAGGAGCATTTATGGCAGCTAATCTAGTACATAATTAATTTAATTTTTATTAGTATGGTCACTTGAAAAACTGAATGAATGCCATTTACAATAATAATATCGCACAATAAAACAAACTGTACAATTTTTATTAACTAATACAAAAAGTGCTCAACTTTCAATTTCATACAGCCCAAACCACAAATAGTTCCTTCTTTCTTTTTCCTTTTCCTTTTACCCTTTCTGATATTGGATTTGGGTTACTTTTCTGACTCTTACTTTTCTGACTGAGGACCATACTGAGGACCATATATTGTGTTAGGCTGGAAAAGGCTCCATCATCATCAATTCAGTCCAGGCAGCCGTTGAAATCGGACGTGTTTCGATCACTCCTGCGCTCCTTACACCGGTGCAGTAATCGTTTAGTGTACGTCAGTAGTCGCGTGCGCGGATTTACCCCTCGTTGTCGCGACGGTCGAACTTGACGAACTCCGAGATAAAGACTTCACGTGCTTGTCGAAGCACCAGTTAGTTGACGCCTATCGCTATCGGACTCACTACAACCGCTGCCATAACCAACACAGGTTAGAAATAGAGAACTCAGAGGTCCTCCTCAGGGCCAAATAATGTATCATAGACGGACTCACAGCAAGCAGGAATGCACTCGATGCTGATTCCGCCTATCAAAAATCCACCATAGATACGCTAAAATCTCAAAACGACGAATTGAAGAAGGAAATCGAATCCCTCGGTATCCAGAATAGTCTCCTTCGTAAAGAAATATCTACAACAGAAAACGCAACCCCACCTCCTGAAGAAGAGGCCGATCCGGCCTCCGAAGAAGAAGAAGAAGAAGAAGGAAGCCCCCGGGCTCTGAACCCGAAGATATTCCGCAGACCCCCGCCAAATCCAGACGGCGGAGACGCAGAAAAGCCAAGCAGCACGCTGAAGACGAAATCGCCCCAGCCGCCCCAACCAACTCGGACTCCACCCACCTGGAGACCGCCGACCCCCGGGATCCGTCGATCACGACGGCCGATCCCGCAGCCGGCACGGCGCTAACACCGCCCGCCGGCACCGAAACAAAATCGACACCGGTAATCCTCCGGGACATATCGGCCTTCCCGGGACATATCGGCCCTATGGCCAACGTGGCCATAGGGCCAGCCAAGACCATTCCGGACGGGGTGCTGCTAACCCCCTGTTCGGATGAAGACAGAAATGCAACCCTTCCGCTTTTCATAGATAAAGGTTTCCGCTTCCATGCCTTTCAGAATAAACCCAAGTTCCTCCACGTCCTCCTGCGAGGAATAACGGAATCCATCCCGATCGAAGACATCAGACTAGAGCTGATAAACATGGGTTTCCACCCGACAAGCATCATAAGATGGCAAACCAACCAGAAGACGCCGATCGCGATAGTCCAAGTCACGGTCCAGTCAGACGAATCCAACATCTCATCATCAGACAACAATCCATCCAAGTAGTGGTACAAATAAGAAAACCCAAAACACGCTAGTGTTTTAATTGCCACAAATACGGACATATCTCATCCCAATGTGAAACAATATCAGTTTGTGTAAAGTGCGCGGGTCTTCACCGCAGCAGTGAGTGCAAATTGGACCCAAGCCAACCGCCGAAATGCTGCGGGGAGTCGCCAACTGCGGGGAGTCGCATACAGCGAACTACTCCAGGTGCAGCGAAAACCCCAACCGGAAACCAGCCTCGAAGACGTCGTCTCCAAAGCGGCTTCCACCATCACCTGCAGATCCAACCTCCATGATGGCCGGATTTACAGCCCAAATGCAGCAAGTGATGTGCCTCCTCCAGGCACAAATTAACACTGTTCAATCCTCATCAAAAACCTTCTGGATTACAAACGCAAAGCAGCTAAGAAGACGTGACCTCCGCCAGCTAGGCCCAGGTGCCGACTGTCAAGCCCCTCCTTCACGCTGGTAATACAGTGCACACACTTACCGGCCATCCAAGGCCCGCCCCCATCTTCGTTTTTAACCTCCAAAGTCGACCAAGACTACAGAACCTACTGGCAATAAGTCAGTAAATTCATGGGTCAACTAGAGGCCCCCAAAAATCACCAGTACCCAAAAAGGGTTTAATCAAGGCAATATGAGTAAGGGCCGCAAAGGCTAGCTCAAAACCCAAGCTGACAAAATAGAAATAGAAAAGGCTCCCGAACGTGGCTTATAGCCCTGAAAATTTATTATTCCATTTATATTCTAATTTTATATTAATTTCTTTAAATACTTTATCAAACTCATGTGCAAATTGGGGTTCATATTATCGATTAATGCTAATTTTTGTTCTGCTGTCTACTATAAGAAATTAGAGGGTTTTTTAATAATATTCCTAAATTTAACAGTATCAGCCAAATTAACACCTATTTTTGTTTTATAAATATTCATCATATGTTAGACTTTACAATAACGCTTTTACCCAATTTCGGTTATATCTGAAGAATAATAGACCGGATGTTATCCGTTAACTCCTAGATGATTTAGAGATTATTTAATAATCGCTTCGTTTACACAGCCTGAAACAAAATAATCCAACGGTGTTAAATCGCAGAATTTCAATATCCACATGTCCTAATTTAAGGAGAGAACAGGTTCAGAATAATTAATGGTTAACAAATCTCTCGTTTTAAGCACCTTTATGTAGTTTAACAGTATCCCCTTTAATCTATCCATATCTATGTATTCTATATTGGCTACAACAAATTGACGCTTATTTTATGATTGTTGTGGTAGTGTCGATACCAATTTCAAAAAGTACGATCCGATGTTTTCTTCTACCCATAAGCCACATCCAACAATGACTCTCTGAGAAACTAGTGCTAGTTCGAAAATTCCTCTTTTAAATAAAAATTGCCCACCCATTTATGATTAAATCCGTCTAACCCCATCTCTGAAATTAATTTCAGTAACCACCTTGACAACTGTTGAAGTGCTGGTATTGGGAGGTCTTGATGTGTCGTCGACAGAGGGAATATCGTTATTGAACTTGTATAGTGCTTTAACAACGATACGATTTTCTTTGTTACCCCACTACATGTTTATTGATTGAGGTATTGAGACGAACTATATTGTATTCATTAATTTCGAAATCTGGTTAGCCTTGTTAGAAAATAAATGCACAAGTGCCACGTTTCATGACTATGTATACTCTATTCGGTACAGTAAAAAATAATTCCTTGCTCAAGAGCTTGCTCAAGATATATTGTCAATAATTTGTCTTTATAACAATTAACATTTATTTGCTAGATGTATTGCTAGAATTATTAGATATTTCAGATATGTCAGAATTACTGAAATATTTCAACATATTTTTCTTAAAAATTTCAACTCTTTCACTTTTTTAACGTCATCAAACTGTAATATATTCACATATTTCAACTTAATAGCCGAAAGCCTTTTATTACTGATTTTTTCGCGATATGTCCTTAAGTAAATAACTAGTCGCTTAATTATGGCATGTTATTGTACGGATATTTTGATGCCATCAGAATAAAATATATATACCACCGCTCTTTGATTTCGACTTTTATCCGAATAACTCGAAATCGCACCTTTTCGAAATATATTACGTTAGCTTGATTAATTCCATATTATTAACACTTGTTCAGATTATAAAATTGATAAGCACATTCCGTAAAACATACAAAAAAGGAAAAATCTGAAGAAAACACGTAAGATGATGTCCAAAAACAGTTTTTAAAACACCGAAAATTTTACGTTCAGTCATCACTTATCAGCTTCACAGTAGTCTTTTTGGCATGTTTGCTTAACATAATTGAATAAATCTGCATTTAGGAGACATTTACATATGTTATGTGGCGGTAATTGAAGGTTTTATCTTGTAAGGAGGAAAAATCATTTCTGGAGGGTTGAAAATTCCAAAAAAATCACATAAATTATGATTGAGAATAGCTTGAAATATTAACAGATTGGTTGATGACTAACAAGATTGCGTATATTTTGGTTATACACGTATCTAAAAATTTTACATAAAATAAGTGTATCTGATGTTTTATGACACAATAATCCTATTCCAACCTTTTTAATACATATCATAAAATGATATTGATAAAGCACTAAAAATTATAATTATATTAACAGCCTCAAATTTAAAGAAGGTTTCAAAAATCACAGAAAAAAATATTCGATAACTCAACATATAAACTAATGTTAATTAATTAAGGAACTGCACCACTAATGGTAATAATGAAATATGCATTAAAACATGTTGTGATTATATAAAAATTAATAACAAATACCTACAAAATATATGTTATTATATTTTATAGTAATGCTTAATTTTGTATATCTAAAGTATATATATATATATATATATATATATATATATATATATATATATATATATATATATATATATATATATATATATATATATATATATATATATATATATATATATATATATATATATATATATGATCTTTTAGCAGTGTCAGTTGAAGGAACTCTCGAGTGCTGTGGATGTGAATGCAAAATAGTAGACCTAAATTTATTATATGTTTATATAATACCAATGGGAATTTTTTTAACTATTTTTAGATATGTTTGAGAAACTGTGCGAAAAGATGATTTATGAAGATGCATGGGTGTTCAACATGGCTGATAATAATATTGATTTTTTAAGTAATAGTACATATTGGCAGTCACTGCGCTTATTGGCCGAGTCATTCAACCTGCAATATACAATTTCCGAGCCAACAAGAATCACGAACATATGCACAGCTCAACCAACATAGCTTGGCCTTTAAGATGCGCAAAAGAACGAGTGAGAGGGTCACTGTCTAACAGAGGTAGAAAACGGAGAGTTCCTCGAATGTACCGTACTTAACCGATGTTAAAACACGATGTTAATGCACTGCTTCGAATGAGCTGTCGGGCGTTGGGCTACTACGCATCCAAACCTCGGAGACCAATCTATGTTGGTTGAACTGTAGCATCTATATTGATAATATAATAACTAATTCCAATGGAAACTTTATTGCAAGTACACTCTGAATATCAAACCAGATACCACAGAAAATTGAGTTAAATTATAAAGTATACAAAAATTCGTATAAAAATATACGCATTTCTAATATACAAAACAAAGACGGTTTCGGAAATTCAACAGATATTAGTTCTTCACATTTCTATAACTTTCCCTTAATTAATGTAAATTGCAAAACACATTTTCCGCTGGTAAAAAGAAAAACCCGTATATCGATAAAAGGATTTAAAAGAAATCTAACACTAAAACGATCTAAGCATAAAATAAACATAAAAAAATTGATTTGATATTTTTGAAAAAGTTATGTGTAATCACCTCTCATCTCACCTCTATAATCAATTACATGATTATAACAAAACAACTTAATAGCATCCAGCATAGATATATTAGAAAAAAGATCAACAAAAACAGTCTTATTTGAGTTCACAAATCAAATACTGAAGTCACTAGAGACCAGTGGACTTTCTTTGGGACTATTCCTTGATTTGTCAAAAGCATATGACACATTAAATTATAGTATTATCTATGAAAAATTTGATATGTGATATTAGAGGACAAACATGTAAAATGATACTATCAGATCTTGAAAATCGGAAACAAAAAGTCAGAATTAAAAATTCCAACCATTTCGCTATATCAATTGAGCTCACCACTCATCTTGGAATACTTCAGGGAAACGTACTAGGGCCAATACTATTAATTCTTTATGCAAATGACATAGTTAATGTAAATGATAACATAAACTGGAGTAAAATATCAACCTATGCTTATGATACAAATATGTTGGTGAGAAGTGCAGATGTGTAACAACAATGGATAATATTGAATAATACTGTTTTAAAAATGCAACAACATGTACAATTTCTGGGAGTAATCCTAGATTGCAATGTGTCCTGGTCTTGCCATGTAGAACAAAATACGAATACGAATACGTAGAACAAAATACGAACGAATATACAAAAAAAAAATCTGTACGTAGGATATACTACCTTAACCGAACATTACTACCTTAAAAACGGTGTATTTTGCTAATTTTGAAAGCCATATTAGATATGCAGTGATCTCTTTTGAGAGTAGCTATAAAATGCAGAAGCTTTTTATATGGCAGAAAAGAGCATTACGCAGTATGTTGAATATGAATCAATTGGAATCGTGCAGGTGAAAATTTAAAAACAATGGTTTGTTGACTTTTTTCGGCAATTTTTATTCAGGAATATATAGTGTTCTTCTGCAAGAATCCAGACTTATTTACGAGAGTTAAACCCCGGACAACATATACAACAAGAAACAAAAATTATACTTACCCATTACTTAAGTTAACATTCACACTAAAATATACACATACATCAAATATATATCACTTACCACATTATGTTAAGATTATCAGGGATATTGTCTGAAAAAATGCCTGTTCATTTTTCATTACTTTTAGAGCCCTATAATGTTGATGATTACATAGAATATCAGTACTATACATAATATCAATGTAAAGTTTTTGACCCTATTTCGTTTTATGTATATTTAACAAAATTCTTGTTACTACGCGGGGCGCAAACGCATATACCCTTAAAACATCAGCTCTTAATCTGATCTATTCGGTTGCTGAATACTGCGCCCCAATCTGGCTAAATAGCTGCCACATAAAGATGATTGACACCAAACTAAACGAGGCAATGAGAATAATCAATGGCTCCTTAAGAAGCACACCTCTAGCTTGGCTCCCCACTCTGAGTAATATTGCTCCTGCCGCTATTCGCAGACAAGAAAGTCCAGGGAATACAATAAAATATTATCAAATTCCCACCTCCTAATATACAATGACTAACCTGTTGTCGGCCTGCGGAGACTGAAGTCCAGACCCCCCCCCCCCCCCACTGTTGTTAGCAGAATAACTCCTCGGAGAAAATTTCAACCTTAATGCTAAATGGAATGGAGAATGGAGGACTTAATGCCAATATTTCTGGACCGAGACAGGCGGCTGATGTCATCGACCCTACAGCACCCTTACCAGGAATGGAGCTTCCCCGTCACGGGTGGAAGACACTTAAAAGAATAAGAACGTTCCACGGTATATGGCGTGACTCTTTCTACAAATGGGGACTAACTGGATCGCCAGCTTGTGAGTGTGGAGAACTCCGCCAAACCCTTCATCACATCGTAGTTGAGTGGCCTCTTACAGCATATGGAGGTGAAATTAATGATTTCTTTGAAGCTACATACTCCGTGTTGGAATGAATCACTCGCCTCGATTTTAAAATTTAATGGACTTATTGTGATGTGTCTTACCTTACCACTTATTGTGATGTGTCTTATATATATATATATATATATATATATATATATATATATATATATATATATATATATATATATATATACTCTAAAATAAAATAAAGATAATAATCATAATTATTATTATAAAGTAGTGGACTTGAGAAGCCCCACAGCGCTGGAGACGATTTGTCCACACTTCATAGCAGTGCTGGAACTCAGATACTGGAATTGCCTTCAGCTGGTTGGTTACGGCCTTTTCAATGTTCTTCAATGTCCCAAGTTGGTATCCTTGAGGTGAATTTTCAATCTTAGGAAAAGGAAGAAACAAGGATGCAAAAGCTGGTGAATAAGGGGGCTGCGGAGTCACAGTGATTTTTTTACTTGTTAATCAATATTCGGTAGTCAAAATCTCTATGTGGTAAGGCGCATTGTCACGTTGCAGCACCCAGGTGTTCTTGATGTTCGGTCTTACATGAACTACTCTGCTTCGAAGTATAGTTTTTCAAGAAATCCTCGGTAAAAATATTGAGTTATCATTTGGTTTTGAGACACGAATTGGCTATCAAGAAAACAAATCAGCATGCTTTTGATCTTTAATTTGCTCGTTATGGATTTTTTTACCTATGAAGTTAGAGTGTGCCACTCTAGCGCTTCGTTTCCACGTCGTATTCAAAAATCCTAGACTCGTTACCAGTAATAACATGTTCCAGAAAATGAGAGTAATTTTCTAAGGAGTTCAAGCTAAGCAAGTAGCGCAATATTTAGTCAATAATAAATAAATATAATGAAAAACATGGTCCCAAAAATTGAAAAACATCTATACTTGTAATGTAAAAGTTATAATAAATATATCAATACCTGTTCTATCACCATCTCGTTCTACGTAGCCTGGTAGCATAAAGTGAAATCTATGTTTGGAATATAAAACATAGGTTTCACTCCCACCTTCACTTAACTGTGATGTGTCACTGAGTGGCACACGGTTTTTCTGGTATCATAAGCGAAGTTTCTGTCCCGTCCAAATTATTTAGAGTGATCAACATAGGGCGCACTATCCACTAATATTAATGGGCATTTTAAACATGAACGTCCTTTCAAATGCCAATTTCACCCTTATTGGGCCCAAAAGACAATCGATTATCACGGCAAAAGCGTACAGTACATTTTTATAGTTACGCCTGTAAATTCAGCAGTCATAAATAAAATGCAGTTTAAAAAAATTTGCAACGCTATTTGTCAAAAGGAGCCATTTCAGAAAGGTGCTCGAAGATGTATACATCTATAATCTTTAGACAGATTCCCACTGACATTGTGCCAAACTAGGCGTTTTACTGCTCAATCAAACTGTATCATCGCTACAGTTAGCAAAAGTTAAAATCCACGTTGTCAACATTTTCTTCAAGAATGTGCTGAACTTTCTTGAATATTGTTTAAACGGTTTCTATTAAACAAACTTAAAATACCTTAATGAAGATTAACGTACTTTTATGGTTTATGATGTAGCAATTAAAATAATGACATAATTTTATTTGAATTTTTTCCTCATGTTGTTATGGAAATCTGTATTTCCTCAGATTAAAACCTTACTATGAGATTACATGACAAGAAAGCATTAAAAAACATTGGTTAAGAAAACAGGTACAAATGAAATCTTTATGAATTTATTATCAAATGCATATAAAGATAGTGACATCACATTAAAATGTTATTTACAGTTATCAATTCTAAAACTGTTACCCAGAAACGACTGTCGTTAAGGGAGAAAGAATTATTTTATATTACGATATTTTATGTCATATCTGATATCGCATCTCCACTCTCAGGTATTATAAATACTAACAATGTAATCAGATATCACTTGTGAAACGCGCAGTGTTATATTTAAGTTGTTTTTAAGACTGGTTAAATCCGCAGCTCGGTTTCATCTTGTGATGTCGCTGATGATTATCACCCCATATAATATAGTAAATGATATACAAAGTGTATTTGTTTATGATGTAACTATCATTAATTTTCATAATTAAAATAAATTATTAGATGAACTGGACTTATTTTAAATTTTAATAAATTAACTTAATCGAAATAAATTATCGAATAAAAAACAGAACTGAAAAGAAATAAACACATTTATGGACTTTGAAAAGCCATTTAATATAACAATTTGAAGTGGCAAAGAATATTGAAACCAGAGCAATATACTAAAACATAACTGTAAGTGTTAGGTGCTTGTACAAAAACAGGAAAATTATTTTGGGACAAAACGGGAAACATTGAATATGTCCCGAACAATTAAACGAGTGAAACATGGCTGCATATCATGCACATTATTGTTTTTATTAATATTTGATAAAGTAATATAAGAAGCAAAAGATATAATATAAAGAGACAAGAAAATAGAAATATTTGAAATATGCTGAGATAATCTCTAATATAAACTTGGACTTACACAATACAAAATAACACTTAACAAATACATTGCTGAATCTAAATGCAATGTAATAGGTGTCTGAGCGTATATTTCCATAACAAAATAAGTTATATTAATAATCAACGCATTAGCCATCGTTAGCTATTACTTTTTCCCATCATTGTGTCAAAACATCGGAATCCATATTCCGCGCTTAAAGAACTTTTGGCTTTTTAAGCCAACCATTCACCAAGAAAAAATGTTCACTTCTTCGTAAAAATTTAAGTGTTTTTTCCGGAAGTCCGTGCTGCATAGATCGAAATAAGTAGTAGTCCGAAGGGACTAAGTTCGGTGAATATGGCAGGTACGGTATGACGTCCCATTTAACGTTTTCCAAATAGTTATTTTACACATTTTGCAACATGGAGCCGAGAATTGTCATGTTGAAAAACCATTTTATTAAGTCTTTGTGCGTATTCTGGTCGTTTTTCCTTCAATGCTTTGTTCAATTTTATTAATTGTTGTCGGTATCGATCGCCAGTAATCGGTTCACCAGGTTCAACAGTTCGTAAATCACAGCAAAACCTTCTTGCCACATATATTGCCCACTGCTTTTAATATTGAAAACTGGCCTGAATCTAACCTTGATTTTTTGGGCTTTGGGTTGTCAAAATAGATCCACTTTTCATCATCAGTCACAACTCGATGCAAAAAAACATTTTCATTTCTGTCTGGCAAGCAAAATTTCACATGTAGTTTTTAGCCTCTCAATATGCATTTCACATGTGGTTTTTCGCCTCTCAATATGCATTTCACATGTGGTTTTTCGCCTCTCAGCCCTTCCTTCATTCCGGATCTTTTCCAATGCGTGTAAACGTTCGAAAATGGTGGATTCAGCCACATTCAATGCTTCTATCAATTGTTTCAGCATATGAGTTGAGTCTGTATCCTATAATACTTGCAAGTCTGCATCTTCAAACTTTTTCGGCTGTCCTGGACGTTCCTTGTCTTTTATATCAAAATCACCACTTTCAAAGCGTTTAAAACATTGTTCACAAATTTATTGGGTTAGAGCATGCTCATAAACTTCAACCAGCAATATAAGCAATAACTTTCAGCAGCCGTTTTCTTCAAATGAAATAATGTTATTAAACTTTTCCATAAAATGTCTTTTTTATGGTACATAATTTGACATATTCAAAGCTATGAAAAACTATTTTGTTTTGCACAATGACAATTAATAACGAATTGGCTCTTGATGGCGTATGTTTGCCCTCCAAAACTCCACAGACTTCATTAGTCTATTCCAACGTATGTATTATTAACGCAATCTCTTAGCAAAATCAGTAATAACTGAAACCCCTATTAAAGAAGATTAAAGTATGATATGGAAAAAGTAAACTATGACATTATTGAAAGAACAGCAAACATTGAAAGAGTTTTCAATACTATTAAAACGAATGTTTTAGGAAACCAGAATATACTTATAGAAACAAGACAATACATTCTTAAAACAGAGAACAAATTCAATGTTTATATAGAACCGACCGATAAAAGGTAGATGTAAAATCAACAAACAGTAATAAAATTAAGAACAAAGCTAATTGAGATATTTGAACATGACAGAAAGATGAATGATAGCAGAATAATACGAAAGACATTTAACAAAATCAGTAAAGAACAATATTACAAGAAAACTATGAAAAATGCAGTCAGAAGAAAATAAACAAAACCGTTGAAGCAAGAGGAGGAGAAATACATGAAATATTACTATAATCAAAGGATCCAGTGAAATAACAGGTTTTTCATACTGAGCGATTTTTTATTTCTTGAAAAAAACACAGATGACATTGTGAATTTTCCTAAGTCTAGTCTCATTTCAGAAGTGTAATGTTAAAATTGTTGGATTATTTAATGAAAATAGGTGTTCAGTGAAAAATGTTTTTAGACAATTACGTGATATTTACACTTGAAAGCAGTATCAAATTGTTCAAAAATTTAAGGAAACTGGTTCGATGGAAGATAAAAGAAGAGCAATATATAGTCGTAGTGGTAGTTCGCAAGAGTACATTGATTTGGTACGTGAACATTCACAACAATTTGGACACAGTGAATCCACATGGCACACTTCACGAAAGAATTTCGCTCTGAAAGCATCTAAGGTTCAATTAATACCGGAACTAAAGCCACTGAATCATTCAAAACGTCGTGCATTTGTCAATTGGATCAGAGTACAAGCAAATAATTTTTCCCAAAAAATAATCTTTTCCGATAAAGCACATTTTCAAATTGGTGGCTATGTTTATAAACAAAATTGCCACATTTGGGGTAAGGAAAGTCCACAAGAAACATTTACATCCTAAATGAGTTGGTGTGCACACTATCTGGTCCTACTGTTTGGTATGCATTATGGCCAGGAGGTGTAAGTGAACCATATTTATTTCAGAATGCTCCTAGTGAAGCTGTAACTGTAAATGGTATTGGATATTCTGAGATGATAACTGGATTTTTGAGCGCTGAATTGAATAATATTGATCTGGAGGGTATGCATCTCCAACAGGATCGTGCTACACCTCACACGACTAATGAAACAATTGATTTATTCAAAAAAAAATTCTAAACGAGTTATTGTAAGAAACGATGATGTTAATTGACTATAAGAACAATCCACAATCCATTCCTGAACTAAAGGATAAAATTATTGGATTCATTGGTTGGAGTATTGGTTCATTGGATTCATAGAGCCATGGTTTTGTCAAAATGTCATCCAAAATTTTCACAAAAGAGTGGACGTCTGTGGAGCTGCAAAAAGTGACCTTTTGGCAGATATTGTATATCGTGTTTAAACGTCATACACTATGGTTTAATTAGAAATAAAAAGTGTATTGAAATTAATGCAAATTCTGTGTTATTCAAGAATTAATAATTTGAAATACCATTTATAACGGATATTGGAAAAGAGACGCCACATTAAATATCACACTTCACATGATTCATTTATTAAAAATAGTTATTAAATTTATCCAAAAGTTTGTCACATTTTTTTTTGAGAATAATTAATAAAAAAAAATATTTACTTAAAATTTCATTTAACATAGTATGTGCCTCTCTATCTGTTCGATAATCTTTCTCCACATCTCCAGTAGCTTCATAATGCATTGCTCACAAAAGTTCAAAGGTTTTTGTCTAAAGAACTGATCCAGGTCATTTTTTTAAATCTTCATAGGAAGTAACATTTTTACCTTCTAACCTATTTTAAGGCGATCTATATAAATAGTTGTCGAAGGTCGCACGCCCTACCTATAGCTGCAACGAAACTATTACGCACTTGCAGTATATCTTTATGCTAATTTCATACAATACTAAATATTAGATGTCTTTTACCAAATTCTGGGAAACTATTAGGACGACCAGAACTTTGTATTCGAACATAACTCCACAAAACATCCACAAACTATCATATCAATGCGCCCAATTATTAAGGAGCAAATATTTTCGTTTCAAAACGTTTTGTTATCCGAATTCGAAATACTAAATGAAGAGTATACTATGAAGAAGTTACTATGAAATGCAGAGTATACTATGTTTCTATGAAGAGTAACCCATGCGCAGCTTGAGTTTTAGTGGAATGATTCAATATTTACTCATCCCGAAACCACTGAAATATATTTTTGCACATTTTATGCATGGTGGCTTTTTTAACGCAGTATAAAATATCTACTTAATTTATCACTTTGAGAAAATAGGGGCTTCAACACTTTCATATCATAAAATAGATAAAACTTATTTAAATTCAAAAAATTATCCAACATGTAGTATAAAGCCAGCAAACTACACTATACCCTGACACCCTATATACCAAATCCAACCTAAATATGACAATAAACGACAAAAAACGAACTACTGATTTTATTTTTCACTGATTAAACTATTCCGATTATAATACATCTCCAATAAAGAATTTCGCTATCAACACCCAATTTTGAATTATTTACACCTTTTACAAAAATTTTTGAATAGACCCTATAACAATCATTAGTTGTCCACTGAAAATAGATGGACACTAACAAGAACATCGTTAGAAGGTTATATGAGAATTCTAGGCATTGTGCTATTTTAGATATTAGACACATGTGGTCGTATCTCAATGAAAAGAAAGGCAGATAACAATAGGTGAGAAACGAATCGATAATCCATTCATCAAGACGACCATTTTCCGCTTTCGATCGAATTAGTCGGCCGTAATGAAGATTAGTGATGTACAGGACCATTAAGGCTATTACAGCTTAAGACCCCGTTTTCGAATTATTTTAGGATAGTACAGGTTTCTCAAATTAGATTTTTAAAACCAGAAACAGTATGGTGTCATTTTAAAATTGGCATATTTTTATGATATATATATATATATATATATATATATATATATATATATATATATATATATATATATATATATATATATATATATACCATACTGTTTTTGGTTTTAATAGGAATATGTTTCTGGTTATATATATATATATATATATATATATATATATATATATATATATATATATATATATATATATATATATATATATATATATATATATATATATAGAATATACTTATTTTCATTTGAACAGCTATTCAAAAATTATAAATACTCTAAATTGGCTGAAGTCTATGTCCTATACCAACTGCAGTGTAAAGTGTTAAAATTATACAGATAGTTTGCATATTCACTTACCAGGTATTAGCTCTATTTCGTAACTATTGCTCATTATATATTA
Source organism: Cosmopolites sordidus (assembly GCA_031761425.1). NCBI lineage: Eukaryota > Metazoa > Arthropoda > Insecta > Coleoptera > Curculionidae > Cosmopolites > Cosmopolites sordidus. The sequence goes on from JARFXV010001295.1 coordinate 214,172, forward strand.
GCAACTGAGAAGACTATTCAGCGACTTAAACCACCTAAAGCTTAACGTGGGTTCCTAACAAACATCACTGGGTACCAAAAACCCCGACCAGCACTTCCCTCGGGCTATCAACCGTTTGATTTTTGTGCTTAACCACAAGCCTCTCTCGAGAAGCTTACCAACTAGCGAGTGACTAACGTAGAAAACCTCTCACACCACACCCACGAAGAAAAACACAACTGTTATTTTCAGAGATAAAAGAGAATTGATTTACCATACATCTTAGTTATTGATCGTGTTCTCTTCTTAAATGCCGATAAAAATTTACATCACAGGACAACAGTAAAAGAAAACTTCAGTAGAATAAATCGCCAAATGACTCAGAACGCAATGGTTCAAGCTCTCAACAAAACGACATACCAAATGTGATAATGTCATTAACAGTTTGATATATAATAAGTAATAGTTACGAAATAGAGATATACCTATATGGTATAGAATTTTATTTGGTTTTTACCGATTGATATTGGACGAGAGCTAATAGCTATTAGCTGGTGACTAAATATGCAAACTATCTGTATATTTTTAACATTTTACACTGCAGTTGGTATAGGACATAGACTTCAACCAATTTAGAGCATTTACAATTTTTGAATAACTGTTCAAATGAAAATACGTATAATCTCTTAAGACACGATTTCCTAAGAAATCGGTGCCGTTATCTCGCGGCCGTGACGCGGTGGACGTAAGAAAACGACCATAAGAACGGTGATTGGAGATGTCAACTTAAAAAAAAGACGGTCAACGGAGAGTGAGCGTATTACGGTCGAGTATGGATGATCTAAACATAGCATTATGGATTATAAAATATAAAAGATAAAGAGTCATCGGAAGACAAAAACTATCGTTCGGAGGAGAGTGAGATATTTAGAAATCGTGCTAAAAAAGATACATTTCATTTTTTTTTTAATTTTAAGTGGGCTTTGCTTTAGTCTTTGCTCATCACATTATAAACCGGAAAAAAGGCCAGGTTATACCAGTTCTGGTAAAAGTAAGAAAAAAATCCTTGTCACCGTGTTAAGTAATAATACGCATATTTTTGAAAATCTTGAAATTCGACATCCTAGGCTATATCTTTAGGTACTGTGATCATAAATTTCCCAATTTTTTAGAATGAGACCCTAAATAACCATGCTATTAATCGCAGTCACAAATCAATGAATGCTGTTAATTTAGAAAAAAAAAATTCATTGGGTCATAATTTAAAAAATTGTCAGCTAACTTTGACATTTTATGTTCTAAAAAAAATGTATTACACTACCCTGGGCAAGTTATTTCAAAAGATAGACCATTTAGCCAATATTTCAAAATGGTACAACAATTTTTTGTTGTTACAGCACTTTTCTTTCCGCAAAAAATCTGATTGCTTATTTTTTTGCAATAGGACCGCATTTCAAAAAACTCATACCATGATAAAACTACTTTCGTGTGCTCAAAAATCGATTTCACCAGTGTAAGTGAGGTGACATTTAAACATGCATAGTTGGCACATGGAAAAGTTTGTTAGAAGATGTACCACTCAATATCTACAGAGAAATGTGGTTTCAGCAAGATAGATGCTCAGCGCATTATGCTCGTCCTCTACAGAATTATTTGAACAGAGAGTATCCCGAAAGGTGGATTGGGCGCTGTGGTTCAATTTTAGTGACCTCGTTCTCCGAACTTAAACCCCCTTGATTTCTTTTACTGGTATAAAAGAAAAAGTGTATTCAAAACCAATCTAGAACTGCGTCACATAATAGTTCAAACAGCAGAAGAAATAAATGCAAGGAAATTCGCACGACTCGTGAAAAGATCTTTTTTGAGACGATGCAGAGTATGTATTCGTGCCGAAGGCAAACAATTTCAGCATTTGCTTTCGTTTTGAAGACAAATATTGTGATAAATAAAAGTAATATAATAATTCATTTTGATTAAGTTTTATCTTAATAAAATAATAGACCAATTATTTGATTCACACACATTGCCTTTGGGTTGATTTTTTTTAAATAAAATTCTTTTGCAAAAAAAGGCAGTAATATTTTTTGTGGAAAGAAAAATGCCAATCGTATCATTTTGAAATCTTCACTGTATGATCCATCTTAAAGTTGAATGTCAATCTGTCTCTCTCTAATTCGACCTCGAACAGAGTCACTAGCTATCTCACTCTATCACATCTGTCCATCTCAGTTACACTGGTGAAGTCCATTTTTGAGCACACAAAAGTATTTTTTATCATGGTATGAGTTTTTTAAATGTGGTCTTTTTGCAAAAAAATAAACAATATTTTTTGTGGAAAGAAAAGTGCCAATTGTTTTACAATTTTGAAATATTAACTAAATGGGCCATCTTTTGAAATAACTTACCCAGGGTAAAGTAATATATTTTTTTTTAAATGAAGTGTCAAAGTTTGTTGACTTATTTTTTTAAACCAAGACTCAATGAAACTTTTTTTTACTATGTTAACAACGCTCTTTGTTTGATTTGGGACTGCGATTAATAGCACGGTTATTTAGGATCACGTTATAATAAATAATACCAAACAATTCGAAAATTTGTGATCACAGTACCTAAAAATATAGCCTAGGGTGTCGAATTTCAAGATTTTCAAAAATATGTATATTATCACTTAACACGGTGACATGGATTTTGTGTCTTATTTTTGCCAAAACTGACCTGAACCAAACCTGATCTTTCGCCCGGTACCACTTGACACTAAGTTTCGGACACCCTGTATATAGCTTCATTATTTCTTACAAAATCAATCAATATTTAGTCATTTTCGCTGGTCCAAATTACGTATGTAATGTGTGCACTCATTTTCTATTTTAAAATGGTTACCGCTACACCGAAAAAAACGTACAAATACTATAGTCACCTTAAATAAAAAACCAAGATTAATATCTAAATTTCCACTATATTTAAAACTTGTACGTATGACAATTGTTTCGACACACAGTGTCTTTTTCAAATACACACTAAATTGTGTCAATTTAGTGTGTATTTAAATATTGTGGAAATGAATTAAATATTGTGGAAATTTAGATAGTAATCTTGGTTTTTTATTTAAAATGAATTTCCATCAAGTATCGGCTACCTCAGTTAAATATACTATAGTCACCGTTATGACAACCGTCATGTAAAGCTACGGTTTCCTAAGAAAGCAGTGCGGTTATCTAGCGGCCGTAATGTAGCGGTGGATGATATCACTAAAACATTGTCTATGCAAACCAGATGCCATTGGTTTCCTCGAAAGCGTTTATGTGAGCGTATCGTCAAATAGCGGTGCCATCATTTGCATGACGGCCGTCATAGCGTGACAAATTATCGTGGAATGTTTTTTCCCCTGTAGCGGTGACCATTTTAAAATAAAAAATAAATATAAACGTCATTTGGACCTGCAAAGATAACTAAATGTTTATTGATTTTGTAAAAAATATTGAAGCTTTATATAATGTGAACCATATATAATGTGATTATAGAAAAGTCCATTTAAAACAAAAACTTTGAGTAACTGCGCTCCGTAGCACGATTTCTAAATATTTTACTCTTCTCCAAATGATAGTTTTCGCCTTCCGATGACTCCTCATCTTCCAAATATTGTAGTAATTGTATGTCTAGATCATCCATTCTTACCACAATACGTTCACTGTCAGTTGACCGTCTTTTTTTTTAAGTTGGCATCTCTGGTCAGCTTTCTTTGCGGCTTTTTTACGAAATTTCATCCATTCATTTCAACAAACACATTGTTAATCAAAAATACACTTGATCTAACAATTGACCAAATGTGTAATACAGATGAAAGTGGTCAATTTTCCTGAGAAAACATTGGTAATGTAGGATGAAAAACCAGTTTAGTAAGTCTCCAAGTAACCAGGCTCCAGTCAGGAAAACTGTAAAAGCAAGACTTATTTTTCTCGCTTGGATGAATGCCAGATTTGGGCATCCGGTTAGATCTATCGTTTTAGGCAAAGTGAAAAATGCTTTAGGAAGTTTCCTCTCCCCGTTGACTACAATTGTTTAAAGAATGCTTGAGTGACTTCGACAATTTTTGTAAACTGGCTCAATATATATTTTGTCATTCATATAAATTTGCAAAAACTTTACATATAAATGTTTCACTAAGAAAAATTTTGTAGTTGAAAGCCCTGAGCCTGTAGATTTTTTTTTCCAAACAGAAAAATATTTACTGTCTATATGCTGACGGATGTACATATTAATTGTAATTCTCATGATTTTTTTTTGTCGTAAATGGAAACATCATATATAAGTTTTATAACAAAACTATTTTTTCTTTATAAATAAAAAGTTATATCAAATTGAAAATACATTTTTAAACCTAGTACCGACGACGCGCCGACAGTTCCCGAAAAAAAATGGTTACGAAGGTCAATATCGCCAATATCGGATCTGCTCACAACAATTCGGAAGTTACACCGAAATTTTCTTTGGCGTTCTTCCTGAAAAGATTTTCGGAAAGAATCGGAGTCTCGGGAAAATAAAACAATTTATCGATCTTAGTCATTATTCCTTAGGTGTAACCTATAGCGTTGACTGCATTTGTTGGTTTGCTAGCGATTTGAAAATATACTTGCTTTTAATTATTATTTAGGCTGTCGGTGCTGTTTTTCGATGTTATACTCATATATCTTTGCATAAGATATAGGGATTCAAAGGTAAGTTTAGAATGAAATATTAAAATTAGCTTAGGGTTTTCTTTGTTTTTTACATTCGTTTTTATAACTTTTTTTTATATTATTTAATTCATGTAGGGAAAACAAATTAACTTGTCAAATTTATAGGAAGAAATATTCCTGCGTGTCCGCAAAGCATCTACATCTAACAACACAACCGAGGGTAGTAACAATGAGAAAGAAGAATAAGCGGGAATAGACAAAAACAAAATTCGACTACCAATTTGAAATATAATCGTATATGAAAAGTCTTATACCTATGAAAGTTTTACAGGATAATCTCATTTGTAGATGATCGAATATTACAGAAATTTGTGTCACTAAACAAATCAACTCAAAAAATAAAATACTGGGTTAGGTGCCTTCTTTATTTGGGAAATCTCTGTTTGGTCATGTATTATAGATAGTTAGCAGCTGGATTTGTTTATATTTGCAAATATTATAACATTGAGTTTTATATGGTGGTTTGTAAAACATATAAGACGGAAAATCGCCATCGTTTTAAAAATACTGAAACCTTAATTAAAGCAATAATGTAGTATGGGTGGATTTTTTTTTGAAAATATTGTTAATATACTTTAGTGTGGTAGTTTGAAGAATCGATGTGGTTTTAAAAGTATTTCAAATTTCAATGAAAATAATGAAAGTATTATAAAAACAAATATGTATAAACTTTTGGGTAGTGATTGTTTTAATTCTGAATTGATTAATAATGTAGTTTACGTATTATAATCTGCTATATTACCCATATTATTCTCGTTAGGGAAAGTTTTATGATGTATATTTTGTATATTTAACAGTGTATTTAAAAAAAAAAAGTTTGACTTCTTGAAGATAAAAATATAGAATTAATTAAACCGCCTTCGGTTAGTTCTGCTATAAAATTATGGTAACCTAAGGATTTAGAAGCCAAACGAATTGCTGCTCTACGTATTCATATAAAATGCGTCATTGGATGAATACGAAAGTTTGATTTTCTCAGTTATTAATCATAATATGTTGTTTTTATAAACTATTGTTATCATTGCTATAGCATTAGTGATTTTACCATCAGCTATAATAACACAACAATAACATCAACAACATCAACATAAATTTATTAATTTTCGTATATAAAAACACTTTACTATAATTACGTCACAAACATGGCAGCCAATCGCGTTCGTAGACATGTGCTTTTTTTAATTTTATAAATTCTATAATAAATTTTAATAATTCATTAATAAATTTTATAATTCATTCATAGTTTTAATTATGATAATATTTTAAAATGAAGTCAAAAATTTAATATTATTGATTGATATGAAAAATTAATGATTTATAATTTTTAAAAAGACAGTTTTTTTATAATACGTTTATTTCGTCTTTAAATTTTGTGTTAATTAATTTTTAAACATTATGTCAATCAAATGTTTAACATGTCTGGTCATAATATAGCGACTTCAGTACGGATGATATTCTTGAGTTTCTCTATAATTTGGGGCTTATTTATTTCGAAGCTAAACCTATAAACAATAATCCGAAGCGTCAAAACAATGTTACATGGAAATTATCAATTTGAAATAAAAGTTGTTCATGATGACATTACAGAATTCTAATCGCTTATTATTGCATATAGGCTACAGGGTAAACAATTTGAATCTTATAGGAAAACATATGTAAATCACTTCTCAAAATTCGGCGTAAACTGAATGGAGAAATTCCCGATTGTGCACAATGTCGAATCCACTAGTGCAATATTTTCAGCGCTTCACATGGTTCTTGGACCTGTCATGCGGGGCATATCCCAAACTGTTCAGAGTACTCAAGCTTGAATAAACGATAACTTGTTCGTTTTGTGAAGCGCCGGACTATTGGAATATTTTCGCTTAAATTGACGTTGAGTTGCAATAATTTAATTATTGTTTTTCATATAAATTACAACAATTTCACTGCGTCACTTTTGATGTGTATTTAACCATAATAAAACTTGTACGTCTGCGCTAAACAATAGTCAAACCCGAACAGTTTCAAATACCAGGGAAAAAATTACTCCAAAACAAAATGGTAGCGAATTACTTACCCCATCGTTTATAAATATAAGAATTATATAATAATAATCTAGACCAATAGCTTAGATCATGTCATATCTTCATGAAAAAATTCCGATGCTTAATCAATTATTTACACAAACAATTAAGATTGTTACCGCAAGTCAAAAATATCGATAATAAACACAATTTTTAATTGAGGGTCACGAATCATGTTATTTGAATTGAGTAACCATGAAAATGTCCAACTAGAGAAACGCTAAGTTTCTATATACGAAGCGTATTTTTTAAATAAGATCCGTTTGTGAATGAGAGTGATAATGACGGGCAATCGCCACAGTACACTTAGGCGTCTGCTCCCAACTTTGCGCGCGTTTAGGCGCCATTTGCAGCCGTATCGTCTGTCTGTGTACTGAGATGTAGAAGTTTATATCGTTTAAGAAAATTGTGTCACCCACCTACTGTGAGATACGATCGGTAATTCGATTCTTGAGTGCAACGAACTTGACCTCAGCGGAAATTCACCGTCAGATTTGTGAGGTTTACGGTGATAATGCTAGGAGTGACAGCAAAGTTCGAAAGCGGGTGAGAATGTTCAAGGACGGGTCAGTTAATGTGCGTTCACGTGGAAAACAAAATCCGAGAGAACAGATGATTCACGATTTTAAAGTTATCAGATGAATTTCCACACGTTTCAAGTTTAGTTTTGTACACCATAGCTTTAGAGAAACTGAATTATTGAAAACTGTGTTCTAGGTGGATTCCATGACTGCTTGGCGATGCTTTCTGGCGATCGCAAAACAAAGAGATTGGACAGTACTTTATCATTTTTGACTCGATAGAATCAGGAAGGAGATGAATTATCAGACCACATCATTACAGGTGATGAGCTTTGGGTGTCTCACATGACTCCTGGATCCAAGTAACATTAATGGAATGGCGACACACCTCGTCGCCAACCGGAGTGATATTCAAACAAACAATTTTAGCACGAAAGATCATAGCAACTGTCCTTTGAAACAGGAAATTGATTTTGTTAACAACAAATAACAATCAATTCTGAAGCATATTCTGTCATCTTAAGAAAACTGACGTGCCATACAAAACAAGCGACATAGCCTACTGCCTTTCGGTGTGATCTTGCTCCATGACAATGCAAGGCCACATGTTTCTTCGCAAACACAAGATCTAATCAGGTCTTTTGGATGGGAAGAACTGGATCATCACAACTTACATTACAACCTTGCACCCAGTGATTTGCACTTGTTTCGGTATTTAAAGGAGTTCCTTGGTGATCAACGGCTCAACGACGACGAAGAAGTTAAAACTGCAGTCATGGATTGGGCTTCTTATAGGCGGCAGATTTCCTTGACGTCGAAATTCAAAAATTTGTTGAGCGGTATGACAAATATTGGAACAAAAATGGAAATTATGTAGAAACATAGATAAAAGTATGTAGAATATGGAATAAAATATATTTTAATAAAATTTATAGTATTCTTCTTACCAAAAAAACGAACTTTATTTTAAGAAAATACTTCGTAATTTATAACAATTCCTGCAGAGTAAATAGTAGAGAATAGCCTAGTTTTATATAATTATATAATCGATATTTTATATATACGGGATTATTATCAAAATACTGTAAATATTATGTTTAATTAAAGTTAAAGTTAATTTTCGGTTAATTTATATTTAATTGTCAAAAGGGTGCCGCAGTATTCACCATAAATATTATCAATATAATAAAATATTAAAAATCGCCAGCTTCTTAATGCGCCTTAAACCCACTCCAACGTCAAAATCGAAACAGTATTTTTTATTATTCGCATATTCGTTACGCATGAAATTAACTTTGCATTAAATTCGGAGAATGAGGATTCCCATAAAAGTGTATTTTACCATCTCAGAAAAGTATTATTGACACATTAAGCCGAACTGTCTCATGTCCTGGAAGAGAACGAATCAAGATTAAAAAAGCATAAACTTCAGCAAATGATTGCTTTTCTATATGTATAGCGAACCGCATAAAATGCTACAGTATAAATTCCCTATTTATATGAAGCTGTTCCTTAACATTTATAGCTTTTTAAATTATATGGTCTCATTTGTGCTCTAGTTATTACAAGGCCAGAAACAGGATACTTAAAGTTATATTCCTGTTTCATCAGTATGTTATTGACAAATATTTACAGATGTATTTTTCTCATTAATTAAATCTTAAAATTGCTATGTGATTTTTTAATGTTGAAGCAGTTAATTTAAAGTGTATATTAAACTTTTGGTTGCTTTTTATACTAAGTTATGTACATAAAATATTTAAAAAGTTAATTAACTGTCTTATTTGTACTTCAGAATACGAAAGCTTTTAGTTATCATAATCGTGCCGGTTTTTTTACCAAATATTTGTTTTAATTCGAGATAAAAAGAAAAATGTTAAAATAATTATTTTGGAAAGTTAATATATTATCCGATCTCATATCGATAAGCATAAAAGTAGTGCTAACAAAAATTTGAAACTTAGATATATGGTTTATTACGTAAGATTATACGTACGTCATGGTAGCCATAGTCTCCGTGCGGTGGTGTGCGTTCGATTTCTGCTCAAGGCGCGTATGTTTGTATGTGTTTTCTTCTACGGAAAATAAATATCGATAAACAATCGTCTCCCCGTTAGACCAGTAACCAGGTTGAATAATGTAGGCTGCCTTCTGAGGCTGGTCTTCTACATAGGTCACTCACAAATCGGTTTCATTAACGGAGGATTGATACCCCGTAGGGTATGTTAATCGGGCTCAATAAATAATTGATAAGTGTAAGCAATAGGCCTAATCGTTAAATAGCATCTAATATTGACGCACTTATAACTAAAATTATTTACCTTTCCACTTATAAAATTCATTTGGATCGAAGATTAACTTGGCGCAACCATACATACAAAAAAAGTAAACAACTTAAATTAAAATTAAGACATATATATATATATATATATATATATATATATATATATATATATATATATATATATATATATATATATATATATATATATGACTATATCTATTAGCTTATTAGACGGAAATCAAAAGTAACCCCGGATAATAAAATACTATGACTATGTTTGATTGGTTCAATTTCTGTGGGATTAAATATTTTTTTTAATTAAAAGTAAAATACAAATTATTTGTTTACAATAAAATTATCTAAAAAATAGAGGATGATGAGGATATTATTGCTGCTGCCGCATCAGTAATTTTGTTGTTTTGTAAAATATTACTGCAAAAAAAACCTAAAAGTCGTCTTGGGTACCTATTTAAAATATTATCAAAAATCTCATCAGTCTATAAGCAAGATTGTCCCAGATGTTTGTCAGGCCCTCATTAAAGCACTAAAGGATGAAATACAGGTATGACATAATGAACTTTGTACTATTATTATCAAAGTATTTCAATTCTTTTATTGGAACCTTTGGTGTGAAACACTAAATAAATTCTTTAGATAAATCACCAATAAAAAAAAATCAATAAAAAATACTTTAGTTTAAATCATCTCCTGATAATGTTAACATGGTTAGCATTAGAAGTTAGGTTAGAAACGTGCGTCGAGAAGTTCAAAAAAAGTGATTTGGTGTTTAGTGGTAAATCTCTTCAAGTTTAGTATTAATGTATTATTCACTAGTGAGTCTAACATATCATTCGCAATAGTATGGAATGTTATTAATAATTTATCAGCAACTTGAGCGAATACTGGTGAAAGTACAGAATTACTGCCTGTTGAGATACAAATGCCAATGAGATACAAATGAATTTATATCCATTTCATTGAGTTCTGCTTGAAAAACTAAATTATCAATGTGATTTTGTAAAATAAACTGACTCCTTTTTGGTCGTCTTATAAGTTTAGCAGCCAGAAGTTGTCCGTGCAATGCTGGTGCATCTTGCATTGTCTCCATTGGCCGTGGTTACGATTTGGTGGAAATATCACACACATCACTTCCATGCTTCAAATGTTTTGCAACATTGAATTTGGTTTGGCTAGGCCCTTCTCTTCCCCCTTTTTTTTTGGAGCGCCTTGTGGTAATACAAAATCTCTGTCCGGGTTTATTTCTCTGACCTGACTAAAGGGTCAACATTATTTTGTCCTACATTTTCCGTTTCTTCATCATTCTGTAAAACTACCTCTTCTATCAGTTTACTGTTAGAACTCTTATTCTATGAAAATTATTCATTATAGTTGTCGCTTTCTTGTAAAAAAGGCTACAATTAAAATATTATAGTTATTTTATTAATAAAAATCTTCCGGTGGCGCGTAGGAGAGCGGGCACTTAATTTTGGTCCCTTACACGCACTCGGAGATTTAAAATTCTCGCTGGGATACCCTGTATAGCTAAGGATACTACAAATATATTATTTTTTAACTACACAGCCACAGGAAGATTGGAAAATAATAGAAAATTGATTTTGTCATCAATGGAATTTTTCCCATTGTGTTGGGGCAATAGACGGAAAACACGTTTTGATTCCAGCCCCATTTAACAGCGAATCTACATTTTTTAATTACAAAAAATCATTCAGCATAATACTTTGGGTATAATACTGGTTAATGCAGATTAGTGCTTCACATTTGTTGACGTTCGATCTGAAAGACGAATGGACGACGCTGGGGTATTTGCGTGCACACCACTTTACCGTAAATTGCGAGGAAATCCTTTGTTACCAAGTGAACCTCTGCCAGAGGGCCAACTGAGTGTACTTTATATTGTGGTTGGTGATGATGCATTCCCCCTTAATACTTCAATTTTAAAACCTTTTCCTGGATATCATGCCAAAGACAGTATTGAACGGATTTTTAACAACCGCCTTTGTCGTGCTCGAAGAATTGTAGAAAATGTATTTGGAATTATCATCTGTATTTCGTATTTTTAGAACACCAATGTTACTATAAGCGAAAAAAGCTGTTTTCGTTTGCATGACATGTGTACTACTTCATAACTTTTTACGACGAAGTAAAACATCCATAAAGGTATATACTCCAAATGGGAGTTTTGATTATTAAGTAGATGGTAAATACCAATACCACTCATTCCACTGTCTAAAGTACCCTGAAAACCCTCCCAGCAAGCAAAAGATGTTCGGAAGGATTTTGGAGAATATTTCAAAACTAACGGAGCGGTTGAATTGATATCATATTAACTGGTGATAGGGTTTCATTTAATACTATGTAGTGTATATATTTCATGAATATGTGCTTTATTATACCTTTTTTTATTGTTATATGATAATAATATTATGTACTATATACAATATAATTACCTCTGAACTGAGAGATGGAATTTTCTTTGGTGTGGCGGATATAAATCTATCTATTGCATGAAATGCAAACCATGTAGGTTCATACACGTCCATGACTGCAGATCCGGTAGTGGACGATTCTCTAACTTTTTTGGCTAATATCCTGTAAGTTGACATCAGAGATTCTTTCATTTTACGTAAAGCGTCTACAGTTACATGGATACTCATTTCTTTGGTAATATTGTGTCAAGCATGATTTAACATGTTGCGATTTTTACGATTTCTATATTCATGATGCCAGAGTACAGGGTATTCATACATTTGAATAAATTCCAGAATTAACTCGATTGTCCATTCCAATTTATCAATTGATGAATTGTTATCCATTCCAACAGTAAAGTCACAAGTTTAAACAACTACAACAAATAAAATAATCAACTAAAGCATATTTTAATGTATATAAATGCATAAGTTAATGATATTAACAAGAACAATTAAATATAATAACAATAATAGATATTTATGTAAACGGTGAAGGTAATTAGTAATTTTAATAAGTAATTGTATTATTGTTTATTTAGATAAACAAAAAAAAATCAAATGTTTGAAACAAACTTTTTACCTATTCAAGTATTCAATGAACTTAATAGTAGGTACCTAATTTTTCTTTAGTACTTTTTAATAATAATTATTTAAAATATATGCATAATTATAATATAAAAGTAATAAAAATACACACCCGTCAAAACACAAGTCATTGATAACAATTAAGAAACAAAAACTGATAAAACCATTTTATTGCTTGGGATGAATCGTGTATCAAATGTCTTCCATTCAAAAGTGTACCGTTCAGTGAAAAGAAAAACCTTTTGAAGCGGGTCAAAAGACCGACAACAAGCCGAACATGCTCCAACGCGAAGATGGGGCGCTAGACAGTGGGCACTCGTAGTTCGAGCATCGGCCACACGATGCGTCCAACTATCAAGCGTCCAACGTTGGAGAGGGTTTGTAGCATCGTGTGGCGCTAGCTTTAGCAGCAGACTCAAACCTTAAAATTCTCCAGATATTTCAGAACAAAGTTATGCTTTTAATCGTAGATGCTCCAAGATATGTGACCAATTTCATCGTTCAGCGAGAAATCCAAATATCATCCATTAAAGAATCAATTAAACAATATAGTGAGAGATTTTATTGTAAGTATTGTAGTGTGTATTCTGCGGGGTTTTGACTGGTGATTGGGTTCAGAACTGTAGTAGAGATAAAAGTACCTTACGTTATCAATATAATAAGGTGAGTTTTTAGTGCGTCCGAATCCGAATAAATTCAAATAAAGCAAAACCAAATTAGATAGTCTGAAACTATTTATTTTATGTGAAATAACATTAAATGGCCTGACAACAATTTCGGACAAATGTCCGCCGCGGCTACTTTTAATAAACTGCATTCTGTCAATCCAATTTCCGACCACTTTTTCAAGCAATTGTCCGAGTTATGTTGGCTTTCAAGGCGTCAATTAACCTTAAATCATATAACCTTGGCCAATTAATAGGTTCCATCTATAAATCGATTGTTACTTTAGCTGTATCACATGTAAAGCTATCCTGTTAGAACCACATCTCCTCCAGATCATTCATTCAAATTCAGATCATTCAAATTCGAAATTAAATAATCCACGTAGTCGAATAACAAAGCTCATCTTCCTGCGAACTGCGTCAATTTAATAAATGTGGATCTTCATTAATACTACCAGCAACAGCGGCAATATTTTTTTCCAGAAGGCAGTCTTTTATCTTGTCTTTATATTAATATCGAGCAGAGTAAAATGCGTTCAGAATTTGTGCATAATTGGGTGAATACATCGCTTGGCTGGGCGATCATGTGCACCATAAAATTCACACGCACAGAACACTGATTTTGATAATACATTTCGAAATTTGCAAAAGCTGCTCTGATGATACACGTTTCATGATGATTTTTCAGACTATTGAGACACACATTTACAGACTTGCACGTAAACTTATAGTTCGTGCTCAGCGACTCCTATCGGAGGTTCGGACACACTAAAAAAATCACCCTCATATGCATCTGAATCTGTACATGTCATTTATGCATTGTCAAATTTTAAGCTTGTTGTTCGTAAAGATAGACTGCTGTATTTCTAACAACTTAAGTAATAAATGGTGGGGTAAGTATCACGTTATCATTTTGTTTTAGCACAATTTTTTTCGTGAAATTTGTAACACTTTGGGTTTGTTTGTTATATTTTGCAGACGTGCAAGTTTCATTATAGATAAATATTCGTTAAAAGAACGTAATGAAATTGTTGTAATATGCATTAAAAACAATAATTCAATTATTACAAGTCAACGTGCCTTTAGGCAAAATATCCTAATCATCCGGCGCTTTATAAAACTGTAATTTACAGTTTATTTAAGCAAAACATAGAGGTCTAAGAACAGTACGATGCGCTGAAAATATTTTACATATGAAGGAGACTCCATAAACGTCGATTCGACGACGGCGTATACATTTGAGAGTTTCTCCACACAGTTTATGCCCAATTCTAGGAAATGACTTGCATCTGCTTGCCTATAAAATTCAAATTGTTCAAAACCTGTGGTCTATAGGCAATAATAAATGATTAGAATACTGTAATGCCATCATTAGCCACTTCCAAAAAATTATCAATTTTCGTGCAAATTTGATTTGACGGCTACGAATTATTTTGTTATGGGAATTTTTGAAGGAAATGGTTTAGATAAATAAACCTCAAACTATATCGCTACTTTAAGATAATATCCATGCTAAAATCGCTGTATTAATATCAGGTATATTAAAAGTTATGGAGAATGTGTTTAAAGTGCACAAAGTTGTATGACTAACATTTTATTGGCATAATTTTGAAAAATGAATTAACACAAAATTTAAGGGCGAAACAAACTTATTGAAGAAAAAAAGAATTTATCTTGTATCTTGTTTCTTTAAAGCATATAAATAATTAAAATACTTGCCCCACTCGTTATACGAGATATCACACTTATTAATGCTTATTCAGTTTTTTATAGAAAAGTACAGACTTTCACAAAAGTGCAGTCGTTCACAGTTAATTTGAATTTCTTATTTATGTTTTTTTTCTACGTTTACTTGATTAATGATTATTTGGCGTTCCACATATTGGCCATGCCTAATTCTATGCCCGGTTCTAATGACATTTTATAATATCCAAATGATCATAAACCAGTGTCCACTGAATTTTGGACTGAATATTCCCAAAGTTCTTGTTATTGACATAGACACGACTGAAATATTTCGACCACTTTATCACTATTTCTGTAAGAGCAATTTTGTTTTTAGAAAAATTTGAGCCTAGGAAAAAATGGCAAAAATTTTCATTTTAATGATAATCGAGCGGAAATTTATCGACATAAAACAGCAATAAAATATATTCTATAGTATGTTAGTTCAGTTAGTTAACAGCCACATTATAATAAAGCAACTAATTGGTTCACAACACTTTATTTCAACAAAATAATGATCAGGCTTTTTACATTGGGTTATAAGTATTGCAGATGTTGAAAATCTAGATTGTCTGAACAAGTCTGAACATTCTGATAAAATATATTACAGGTGAATTCAATCTGTAATATTTTTAAAATAAATCATAATGCAAAATGTTTTTAATAAACGATCAGAAATTAATAAGAAATGAACGCAATATTTTTTAATTTGACAGAAAGCGATTAACATTATTAACGATTTTAATGATCTACTGCCTTTACAACTACCCGTATTCTTTTAGATGTATTTGTAAACTGCATCAGATTTAACGAGCATTATAATATTCATCCCCTAACAATAATTCTAGTCGAAGTAAATAAAATCAAGACAGCTTTTTTGCTAGCCCAACGTTAGTGTTTATTAATTACTGCAATATTAATCACCGTATGATTTATAATCGTTGAATTTACAGTAATATTTCATAAGCTGTTCTGTCTCTGTAATATTAATGGTTATTTACTGAATTAAAATCTAACCAAGTAAGAAAGGAAAAATAATAAAATCAATGGGTTAAATATAAGATCAAGGAATAAAAGTAGAACACCGCTTGTTTTCGCCTATTTTTACATTGTTCTTCACTATTACAGTTCTATTCTTGTCTGTTATAACTGAATTTACTAAACACAATCAGCGCCTTTGACTTTGTTTACAATATAGATTAAAACCTATGAAATGTTTAGCAATATTATTAATACTGTAGGACAAAAAGACTTATTAATATTTTAAATATATACAACTTATTTATTTCTTTTCAACTTACAATTTTAATATCGTTCTCTTTCTTCCGAAGTGAAAATAAATCATGGGACGTTCAAAATGTTTAAAGCTTTGTCAGAAAAAAAAAAATTTGCAAATACGCAAGTGAACAATGTCGAATTTGGAAATATTTCGATGTACATCTCTTTAATGTAAGTTTACTTCTATCTAGGAATAGACACGTAATTACTAATTTGACTAAAGGTCTTGAAGAGTACAAAGAGAAAAATATTAATGGAAGACCCTCTGTATTGACAGAGAAATAAATACATGCAATCTTACGCGCCGTTTCTAATAACATATTGCCATTGCCATGATTGAACATAAATCAGGTGTGATTATCAACATTAAAAACATTAGAAAAGTTTCTCCTTCACGTATTTTGAGGGAGAAAATGAAAAATACCTCGTTCGTCAGAGATGCTCATAAGGAACATCGGAAGCAGTTAACTCGAGACCCAGTTCCTTGGAACAAAGAATGGAGGCAAGAAATATTTTCAGATCAAAATAATTAATGAATTAAATAATTTGATCTAGACAGGCCGAATGGTTGCTCTTACTGATTTCATGACTTGAAAAAGGAAGATTTTTTTTTCGAAACGACAAATGGGGAATATCGTTTTTATTTCTGGCCGAATAACAGCCAGGACTTCTTAAATATGATTCATACATAACTACGGAAGTATTTGGAAAAAACGCCAAACGATAATTTCATATTTCAGCAGGAAAATGCTTTATACTCCCGGCTCGTATTGTTTATTTTCAACGGAAGAATATCTGCATTTTAGCCTGGCCAACAAGGTCCCCAGATCTAAACATGATCTAAAACGTTTGAACATAGTTAGCCAGAAAAGTGTACAAACGTTCGAGGCAATATCAAACTCAACAGGGTTTAAAAAATGCATTCTTTTTGGTTCACTTTAAAATAATAATTGCCAAACATTTTAAATGTTATTAGATTTGAATGACATCCTCATTAATATATAGCGTGTAGAATTTAAGTTGAAGAAACTCCTATATTTTTAGCCCCCCCACCCATTTTGAAAGTATTCAGATTTGAATTTTTGCACAGTCAAATAGATTGATGGGTCACATTTTTTAAGATATTCAAATGAAATCTGAATTTAAAACTCAGCTACTACGAATTTACAAACAGAGTCAATTCTCGATATTCTGTTTCGTGTTAGAAATATCGAACAAAATTATTCGAAAATATTATTTAGAATATTATTTTAACACCACATACTGAGTTTCATTATAAAATTCGTATTTCCAATTTTTTCGTTAATTTGGTCTATACACAAAATTATTACAAATTTATCTTTTTAAGTTGATTATTAGCCATGGAAAGTAAAAACTTGACACATTCTTAATTTAATATTGTCATGAATTCAAATATTTTAGCAAAATAAATTGCACTTACAAAATAATAATTATTTTATTCTTATACGAAAACAATTTTTTGTTTTTGATTAAATTTAGAAAAAAGTATACAATAATTTTCATAATACAAATAGTTAACTATCCAATATGATCTCCCTCATTTAGTCCTCCGTTTATTTGAACACATTTTTAGATTCTTTTACGATCCTGATTAGCTGCTCGTCTAAGTTCCGGGATGCTGATTTCTTGAGAGGCTTGTCTTATTCTGGCACAAAGTTTATCTCGATTTCTGGGCCTTGTTTTATAAACTTTATTTTTGGCTTTTTCTCAAAAATAAAAATCGAGGGGTGTAATATTGGGAGACCTCGGAAGGCACAGTTCAAAATAACAGTCTCTTCCAGGGCATAGGAAATTTTTAGTTCAACCATTGACGAACAATCCTTGAATTGTGGATGGATGTACCATCTAGCTGCAAATACATATTCTATCGCACATTAAGAGGAAGATTTTCATTGTATTCCAAATTTCCCCATCGAAAAAGTTAACTAAACGACTAGCAATCAATGATTTGTTAAAGAAAAAAGGATCATTTATTCGGTTTCCTAAAATCCCACACCAGACATTGACTTTCTGGGAATATTGGCCTTTACAATTTATAATATATCCAGTGAGGATTGCCTCTGGCCCAGTATATACAGTTTTGAGTCGATACAACCCCATTAATTGTGAATATAGCTTCATCAGTAAAAATAATCTTTTTCAGGAAATGTCATTTAAAAAATGACATTGGGCCCAATAACAATAGTCTAATCTTTTATTATCGTTACCTTCTTTCAATTTATGTAAGAACTTCGCTTATAGGGCTTGATTTTGTGACGAACGAAACATCTTATCATTTTATCCGTGCTAATATTCAGTTGAGACGATAAATCTCGACGGGTCATGCATGGATTTGCTCGATTTGCCGCCAATATATCGTTGTCCTCAGGATGCGGGTGTATTTGACGAAGTTGACCTTTTTGACGGATTTCAATAAAACTGCCAGTTTCATTGAAAAGCGCACTTACAGCGGCTGCTTTTCCATGAGTAATGGAACCACGTTGGGAATGTCTCATGTTAAACTCTGCTGCAACTTGTCTGCTACTACGAGCAAAATCACCAAACAACCGGATTATTTCGATTTTTTTCTCTTAAAGGCATTTTAATTCTGTGATCACTGACTAGAACTTAACGCAATGAACTCAAAGTTTAATCTTACTGACATTTAACACTAGTGTCAAATTATTACTTTCCATGCCATATAATAATTTTGTGTATAGATCAAAATAATAAAAAATGAAAAATGCGAATTTTGTCATGAAACTCGGTATGTGGGGTTAAAATAATATTCTGGATAACTCTTTCTAATAACTTTTTTTCGATATCTCTAACGCGAAGCAAAATATCGAGAATTGACCATGTTTGTGAATTCAATTGAGTATTTAAAAAAATCTGTGAATATCTTCATCTTAAATGCGACACACTGTATATCCATCAGATACATTTTTCGATAAGTCAATCAAGTTACTAACTATAAGAAGGCATGAATTAGTATGGAACAAACATTTTTAAAATCGGAAAAACTGTATTCCAATTTTACGCCCCAGACCAAATGTTGTCCATTAGCAATTTGGTGGGTAAGAGTAGTGCTTAATATGGCTTATAAACTTAAATTCCTATTAACAACATTCAACACTTTATTGGGCTGTAAAACAATTGTATGCGCTATACCTTTAACCTTTAAGTAATTAAAAGTAAGTCGAAAAAACTAAGTATGTTATTAAAAGTAACTTTAAGTAAGTTAAAAGTCTGTCCAGTCTAGCGAGCTTCATTGACCTTACCAGAAACACTTGGAAATATTATTTGAGTGATTTGCAAATCAATTTTACATAACTCACGATTTTTAAAATAGCTGTATAGACATGAGAATAGAGCATTACATAAAAGCTGCATTGATTGTCGGTCGAAAAGATAATACAACCCTTAACCATCCATTTTATCTCACCATGACTAATTTTTGGTTCTTCAACTGAAAACTCAAATGAAACTGATTGGTTATAAGAATCTCTCCAAAATATTAGCCACCATCGCCACAGTACAGTATGAGATACTAAAACAGGAGCTAAAGAAATATTTTAAGTTCTCATATATGCTTTCAAATAAACAGACAATTTAATAATAACAACTTATAATCGGGCCAAGACATGAACAACTGTGGGTCCACCATTTTATTATATCATCTGAAGATGATTATTTTATCGCACACATATTTTTAAGTTAATACAAAATAAAAATAGATATCAAATATATCGAAGTACTCAAGAAAATAATATGGTCTCGGTAAGATTCAATCAACGAACTTACCGGTCGATTTTATTAATATTGGATGGAAACCTTAATGTAAACGTATAAGTTCATCGACAACTCCGGTTGTGATCCTTTCTTTATGTCCTCACCTTTAATTAACAAACTTTGTTTCGATTTAGGCTGAGGCGAATTTTCTGCGCCATCGTTTTCCTTTTTTGTTCGTTTTTTACATCGTATAAATGCTAATAGGCCTAATGGCCGATTTTGCAACTTAATTTGCAAAGACTTAGCATAAAAGCTCGACATTTCTTGTTTCGGGTCGTTGGGATGAATTTTAGCACCCAGTTTGTTGCCGGAATTCCAAGTCAAGTGGAATCGGTTTTGATTTTTCACAGAGATTAGCCATACAAATTGTAATACCATAGGCTGAATCCTGTTCAATTTAAATAATTTGCTTCTTTTCGCTTTATTTAAAATTTCTAGTAATGCCATCAAGATTTTCAAGATTTGTATCAATTTAAATGCAGTTACTGAGCAACCGTCTCTTTAGATAGCATCACTTTCGGTCGTTAAATACGTTAAGTAAAAAACTTAGAAAAGTGCATATTGCATATTCTTGCCATAACATCCTTGTTTTACATTTAATTTTAAACCAAAATCTCTCCGTTAAAATTTCCGTTATCTCAAATATCGTCAATTGAAATCAACGTATTCGAAGGTTACAATTAAGAGTTTACGGACTAATATAATATATTCCCATTTTTAGATAATTATGTTAGTCGTTCGAAAAGTTCTCAGCCTAACACAGAGATGACAGAAGTACGACCAAATGACTTTGATATTTGTCAAGTATGATTGGTCAGATGGCGTGCTATGAAGTTTTAGATGCGTATCTTTATTGGTTGTTTGTATCGATCAAGAAAGGAAACAAGTTTTAACATTCATGAGAAATGGATAAAATTGATGAGTGAGCTGTTATAAGTGTAATGTTTTATGAGGTTTAACTACAATGAATGCACAGAACAAGATTATACATCAAAAGATTCATCTCCTTTATTTTCGATTCATTTCGATTTTTGAAATGAATAACTGACAAAATCGTTACAGAAATCCATCTATTACAATCTCCAACTGACAGTATGTGAGCTTATTAATAGTAAACATTTTAACAGAGGTATATTTTACATGATGTTTTCGGTATGATAAAAATTTCCTCTCGAAGAATATCGGGTTCGACCCGATCGAATAGTCGACCAAAGATAACACATCGGTCAATAAATCCCCGGTCTGACAAACACAACACACTTTTTTTGCAAATTTCGACTTTATTCATCAATATATTCTCCTTGAAGAGCAATACAGCAATACAATCATTCCAACGCTTTTATAATATTTCTATTCCTTTCTTATAGAACGATATATCTTTGCCTTACAAATATCCTTAAGTTTCCTCAATTACCTTTTCATTGGAGTGAAGTTCCTTTCCAGCGAGCATTTTTTTTTTAGGTCTAAGTATTTAGGTCTAAGTATCAGACTGAATAGTCAATGAATGAATGAATAGTCAATGAGTAGTCAAAATGAATAGTCACTGAGAACCAGATCTGGAGAATACGGTAGATGAGGAAGCAATTGGGAGTAAAATTCATGAAATTTAGCCATCATTGCTAACGATTTGTAACACGGTGCATTGTCTTGGTAAAACAGTACTCTTTTTGTTCATTTGGGGATGTTTATTTGCGATCTCGTCCTTCAAACGCACCAGTAATGCTGGTGAAGCAAGCTGGTGAAGCAAGCAGTGTAATATTTGCTATTGGTGGTCTTAACTCTCTTGAGATAATCGATGAACAATATAATATCTGCATCCCACAAAACAGAGGTCATAAACTTGCTTGCTGATGGTTGTGTTTTTGATGGATTTTGGACCCCTTTTATCTGCTGCTGTTTACTCAGCTAACTGTCGATTTGACTCCGGAGTATAGTGATGGATCGATGTTTCATCCATTGTTACATACCGCATAAAAAGTCCTTTTATTTTACTTAAACAGTTCCAAATATTGCCCAGAATCATCAATATTTTGTTGTTTTTGGTCCATTGTGAGTAAACGCGGTATTCATTTCGATAACAATTTACGCATTCCCAAATGTTCACGCAAAATGGTGTAAACACTTCCTTTTAATATATTTCTGATGTCAGCTATCTCCTGCAGCTTTACTTTACTGTTTTGTGATTTTTTCTGATGACCTTATTTGAACGTCCAGAGCGTTCAGCATCATCAGTGCTTGTACGGCCACGTTTGAATTCAGTATATCAATTAATTATGGTTGGCTTTCCTGGGACAGAGTCCGGGTAATTTTTATCAAGCCTTTGTTTAGCTCAATTGTATTTTTCTTCGTCAAAAAACAATTCTTAATCAACATACGAAAATCTTTTTTTATTAGTATTTTGAAAATAGCAAAAGTAGAGTCACTTAAAGCACAACTCAAAAACTAGTACAGAGTTTGTCATAAAATCTTGACACATGACATTTGAAGGTTGGCACAATCAACGGCTAGTAAGAATTATTCGTAAGTGACGTCATCTATATATCAAACGGGGGACTTTTTGACCGATGTTCGAATAAACACTATTCAAGAGTGTTTAGAAACAATTCCTGTTTAAACGCTATACTGATTAATCAGAGATTAATCTCTTAGATTAAATCATCTCCTGATAATACTAACATGTTTGGCGATACATGCATTGAAAAGTTTAAAAAAGTAAATTAGTGTTTAGTAATAAATCTCTTCCAGTTTAGACTTCCAAAGAAGTAAAGATTTTACCATTTAAGCTATTTTTAAAAATCTAAAGAAATGGTAGTCGGAGGACGCAAAGTCGAAATAATACGGTGAATAGACTAAAACATCTCAGTAAAGTTGTAAAAATTTGTGTCGAATGGTCAAAGACACTTTCTGTTAGTTAATTCAGATTGCTTCTGGTCGATTTTCGCTTTGATTGTGAACCGTATTTCTCAGAA
This sequence comes from Cosmopolites sordidus, assembly GCA_031761425.1. Classification (NCBI taxonomy): domain Eukaryota; kingdom Metazoa; phylum Arthropoda; class Insecta; order Coleoptera; family Curculionidae; genus Cosmopolites; species Cosmopolites sordidus. The sequence goes on from JARFXV010001295.1 coordinate 237,261, forward strand.
TTAATCAATATAAGTCCCACCAAAGGCATAACCTAACCATCTTCAGATGTAAACTGGCTTTTACGGTAGTTAAAAGGTAATCTCTATGCTTAAACCATGATGTATTACGCTTAACAATATTATACAGAAATCTATTTCTAACAAAAATGCTACTAATTTGCTTCTATTTTTAATTATTAACAAAATGTATAAAAGTACAACCAAATAGCACTAGCTTTTCCCAAATACTGGCTGAAATTTCTTCTCCCAAACAATATCAAAAATTTACACCTGCGAAGTAGATAGCAGTTCGGTTTTGCGATGCAATGTTATCACTTAGTGCCAAAAAATAGCCGAACTATCTCATCAACTCATTATATTTTAAACTCAAAGAGATTTACCACTAAATATCGAATCACTTTTTTAAAAGTTCTTGATGCACGTTTCCCTAACCATGTTAGCATCATCAGGAGATCATTTAATCTGATATTAAATCATTTCCTGATGATCTTGGACAAAACATTGTTTTTATTGGCTTGCAGAAGTTTTGCAATAGTTTCCGTTACACTGGGCCCAAGTTGGAAACAAAATTTGATGGCGCACCGTTGCTCAAAATTGTTGTCATTCATTTTCAGAACGCACTAAGATTTCTTTCAGATTCACGAAAATTAATTCGATGGACCAAATGACTGTAAAGAGTTCAAACGTACTGAAGAAGTATGAGATGTGAGATTCTTCTCAGATTACACACACACATGTATATATATATATATATATATATATATATATATATATATATATATATATATATATATATTATTTTAATTACATATATACATATTACATATTATTACATATATACATATATATATATATATATATATATATATATATATATATATATATATATATATATATTCTGCTGTTTCATTCTTTCACGTGTAAAATCGAAATGTTTGATCATTCCTTAACTCCTATTAAAAGCGTCTTTTAAAAAGTATTAGTCTTTTCTACACATCGTTTTACATTTCCATTTTGTCTTACTTTTTCTTCTCGAAGCAACTGAAAGTATTTTATTTTAATAGCATTGAACATAATTCCACGTATTTACTTGTTGATTGTTTCATTAAGTTAAAAACCTATATATATATATATATATATATATATATATATATATATATATATATATATATATATATATATATATATATATAGATACATATATATACATATATATATATATATATATATATATATATATATATATATATATATATATATATATATATATATATATATATATGTATATATATATAGATATATATATATATATATATATATATATATATATATATATATATATATATATATATATATATATATATTCTCAGTTTTAGGAAGGCATTTAGAGATTGTGGACAGCTTTGTATATCTTGGGCAGAGGATTTCCATGGAGGGGAATACCGCCCGGGAGGTGGAACGGCGTGTTAAATGTGGCTGGCAGGCATTTGGTAGGCTCAACATAGTGTTTAAGAGAAGACTCCCACTTTGCCTGAAAAGAAAAGTATTCGATCAGTGCGTTCTACCCGTTATGACATACGGAAGTGAAACCTGGACACTCACATCGCAATCAATTCAAAAACTTCGGGTGGCACAGAGGGGAATGGAAAGATGTATGCTTGGCATTACAAGACGAGACAGAAAGTCCTGCGCATGGATCAGGGAACAAACAAAAGTCTGTGACATCATTGGAAGAGCAAAACAGTTGAAATGGAGATGGGCAGGCCATATAGCGAGGCGATGGGACGACAGATGGACCAAGGCAATCCTGGAGTGGATACCGCTTGATCGCAAACGTCCGCGAAGAAGACCGAAAGCACGATGGACTGATGACATCGTTAAGTATATTGGACCCGAGTGGCAGAGGAAAGCCCAGGACCGTGAAGGTTGGAAGCATGCTGAAGAGGCCTTCATCCTGCAGTGGATCGATACGGGCTGATGATGATGATAATATATATATATATATATATATATATATATATATATATATATATATATATATATATATATATGTATATATACAGAGAAATTCCTTGCTTGTTTCAAACGAATCAAACTACCTCTACTTACCGTACTCTTACCGTCTCAGACCGTGGCATTACCTTCATTACTCTCCTAAGAAAAAGTCTCTCCTTATACATTTGTGATTAATGTCCATCAAGTATAAGCAACACAATTGAAACATTATTGATGATGTTAAGATTTATAACATTGTTTAAAATCATTATCAGTTTTAACAAACAAACTGAAAATGTGTAAATTAGCAGTGTTAAATAAAATGTTAATTCAAATAAATATGTAATGAAGTTGACTGTCTTGTCAATATGTTGACTTGTTCTATTTCATCAAGATAATATTTATATTATTTACTTTAGTTAAAACATCAGTAATATATTATTAAAGTCTCCATTGTGTTAAAAAAAATAATAGTAAGTTTACGATATCAATTCAAAATCAGCTTCATATTTTTCCAGCTCTATAAATCATTTAGATTTTCAATGTATCTTAGAAACATAAATATTAATGATTTGCTTTATTTCCAACATTTTTATTAAATGAATATTCAGCAATGGTGATATAATTAACGTCACTAAATCGAAATTAATACATATTCTACAAAAAAAATAGTTTCTATGTCACCAAAGGATGTACTAACAGATAAAACACTCTCCACATTTTTGCAGCGAATCAGAAATGATTAGATCGATCAGAAATCGTTTTTAATATTCAAGTGTGATCAGAATATGATTAATTGATTTAGTATGCAGTATGGATTAATAAACATCGTCATGTAATTCGTTAATAATCACTTTTTTAATGGACCATTCATTAAGCGCTTCTCATTTTATCATTGTCCGATTACACTTATGCAAATTCAGTTTCTGACATGTTAATTAAGAAAAACTGCAAGCTAGCATAAAACTGAATCAAGAAGCTGTATAGCCTCTTGTTTTTATATGGTGGCTTATATTTTTGTTATTGGTTTGAGACTTTGTAATAATATTTAATATAAAAGGGGGTTTAATTCATGGACACAGGCGACTTAAAAAGAAACTGAAGCTTTATTCCACAGATGGTATTAGTCGAGTCATAATATAATTATCTTTTGAACATGACATATAGACATAAATATTTTGTTGTATGAAATATAGCCGTTATTAAACTATTGCTACTTAATAACGTTATGTAATATTTAGTGTGTCCAGTAATTCAGCGAGAACAGCAAATTCTAAATCTAATTTCATAATCCTTCCTAGAGGAGCTAGATCCAATTGAAGATCGCCCTTTTACATAAAATATGTTAAAAATATTATTATTAGAAATGTTTAACTTGAGACAGTATTTAATCTTCAAATGTCAAATTGACCTATTGGTTCTATCTATCAACACGGTTGGCTTCCTCTTTGAAGAGCACGTAGGCTTACATCAAATGCTTCTTCAGTATTAGTTTGAACTCCTTACAGTCATAAAGCATTTATTTTCCGAATCGAATTTTTTTAGTACTTTGTGAAAATTAATGACAACAATTTTGAGTAACGGTGTGCCATCAAACATTGTTTCAGACTCAGGCCCAGTGTAACGGAAACTTTTGCAAAACTTCAACAAGCCAGTGAAAACAGTGTTTTGTGCAAGGCCTAGTTTTTCAGGTGGTTTAGGGCATTCTTAGAAGACAGAGACTCGATTGAATATGAACTTCGCAGCGAAAGACTTACCAGCAATTTGTGCGTCCTGGTCGTCGGTTGACATTCAACATTTGACTCACACAATCCAGTATCAGATTTTGACCAATGAATTGGGAATGAATAAAATCTGCGCGAAAATGATTCCAAAAAAATTTTCGATCGAAAGGGTAACTGGATGGAAACATGTCTTGGCGGATTGAAAGTGGCCCTCATTTTCTGGAACGTGTCATTACTGGTTTTACATTTTTGAAAACGGACCGGAAACAAGCCAGGAATGGCGCACTCCAGTATCACAACGGACAAATAAGTCAAAATAAGCAAATCAACAATCAAATGTGATTCATGTTTTTGATACCAAGGGGGTCGTCCATAAGGAACGGCTTCAAGGACAAACGATAAACCAGCATTTTTACCGAGAAATTCTTGAAAGATATCGAAAAATGTTCATTTGTATCAGACCGAACAGTGCCACTAGAGAATTGTAGAATGGTCAATTCTGAATAGTACACAACCATTTGTTTGCCAGAAGAATTTGAAGAAATAAGAAAAAACAACCGAGCAACTCAATATTTGACCGGTCAAAAATTCGAATTGACAGGTCATTCGTCACGCAGTCCTGATTTAGCACCCAATGGTTTCTTTTTGTTCCTGCCCGTGAAGAATAAACTACGTTGTCAACGATTTTCGACACCAAAAGAAGCTACATGATCAAAATGCATGTTTTGGAGATACCTTGATCTAAAAGCAAAAAGTGCTATGAAAATTGGTTCAAACATATGCAAAAGTGTATCGATCATCACGGAGAATATTTTGAAAAACAATAAAACCATGTTCGATGTTAAATATTTGTTTTTATTTATTATTCCGGATACATAAATAGCAATCCTCGTATCATTAATGCGTTTCTCTTTATATTCGCAATGATTAATTGAATTGAATTGAATTGAGTTAAATTTTTCGAGTATCTACATAAGTTCCCCAATTATTTCTAAATTTATTACCTATTTTAGATATTAGCTTTGGAAATTCACGCAATATGAACTATGTTAATCATTTTTAATGTTTGCGTTTTTTAGAGATTTGAAGAGCTCTAGTTCTAGCTTTCAGCTTCATAGGGCTCTAGTTTCCTTAGAAAGCATTTTTTGATAGAGTCATTTACATTAAAACGATGTATATTTTGCGCGAGACTAATCTAAACCTTTACCGAGACCTTTAATTTGATAAATCATGTAGGGGCTAATTAGGTGAACGATAGACTTAAATCTTATATAATAATATATATCAGAACAGAACAAAGACAACACAGAGTTGGAGGAATCTGGGAGAAAATAAAGGATACATCAACTAAGATGAACAAGAGAGTCGTATTAAAAACAAATATAGTAATAAAAACGAAGAAATAATTTGACGAAAAATGTAAATTATCAGAGATGACAAGAAAGATATGACCGATGACAATGAATAATAACAACATAAATAATGCTCGGAAATATAATGGTATCATAAAAGAAATAAGGAGGCTCAAAAATAACAAGAAAATAGGTGAAGGAAATGCCAATACAAAATTAATATGATTTAATAAAATATGGAAAGAAAAAGAAATGCCGAAAAATAGTTAAAGAGGAAGATGAAATAGATAAAGAAGAATTAGAATTGTAGGACAGAATAGCAAAACGAAATATCTATTGAGGTCGAGAAATGTGAGAATTTATAAAATGGTAATCATACATATAGTGATTTTAAATTTAAAGAGAAAAAAATACGAAAGAGGTTGAGAAAAAAAACAAATAAATAATTGAAACAACTTTCGAAGGAGCCAAACATTAGCACCCACATCACGGTATAAATAATAAGATGGCTGAGATATATTGAACGTCTAAGAATCGGTAAAAACAAGGAGGAAAAACCAATATACAGGTATGAAGGAATCCATGGAATGTAATAGAAGATTTAGTAGATGTCAGAAACTAGAAATAAAAGCCACAAAAAGGAGAAGAATGCAGAAGAGTATTGTTGAAATGAAAGAAATATATACATTTTGTTAATGCAATTTAAAGTTTTTGCAAATAGCTCTGAGCCTATATCGCGTTTAAAGTACAATATCATGTCAATGACTCCTTAATCTTCTCAACACAAGCTTACGGCCGAGTCAATCGAACAACGACCTGAAGTATGAAAAGGTTCTGAAATCTGGTCATCGACTTTCAACAATAACAATGAGGGAGTTATTAAAAAGCATTGAAAATGTCTAGTTTGTACATAGAAATGTTATTAAACTCATTTGAAATACCAAAGAACCAAATTTATTATCTCGTGCCTAATGAAAGTGCACGTTGCAGTTTAGAACCTCACCTTGGTCCAAGAATCCCGCTATTCGTCCATTCATGGTTTCAAAGAGTTTGTATTACTTTTAATTAGTACTAAGTTTAGCAGACTGAGGCCACCATGATTAAAAGACTGATTTTTTAAAAAATGCTCGTTACTGGCCCTATATTGGCCCTAGTTCCAAAATATTTTTGATATAAAGCATCATAAAATATATCACACATTTAAACAGGAGAGGTATAATAGAAAAAAACATTTTGAAATTAATCATCAAAGTGTATTATGATGAAACTGATAACAGATGAGGTAATCTTTTAAAATAAACAAAACAGATTATTTTTCTATAATATATAAATTTCTATGATAATTTCTAGTTAGTTTCAGCACTTCGCACTGTTCGTGAACCTCGAACCCCTGATTTTACAATTTTACTGCGTTTTTGCAATTTTACTTCATATATTTATCCATAATGAAACTTGCACGTCTGCACAACACAACAGCTAAACCCAAACTGTCACATATATTAGGAGAAAAATGGCGCCAAAACAAAATAGTACAAAGTAAAAAACGTTAACTTGAACCAAGAAAAATATTTTTCTAATTCAGTGGCGGCTCGTGAGCAGCACCGCCTCTCCATCATTTATCACAGTAAATACTGTTTCAGAACAAAACACCATACATTCACCTCCTGTATAGGGTTTCAATAGCACGAAAAGTAAAAAGAAGGAAGGGGAAAGCAAAAAAAAAAATCTTCAGCAGCACTATTTTCTTCTACGCCCTCCCACTTTAAAATCTCACGAGTCGCCACTGTTCTAATTGTTTTCTTGAAGAAAAATATAATCTCTTAATTGCTTCATGAAAATTATTTTGAAACAAAACTATTAAATATATTTTACAAAATAATAAATCATTTTGATTGAAATAAACATATTTTTCTAACCAACAAGTAGGTTTTGTCATCGAAGAGAAATGTTTTCTTGATAGAGAAAACATCTCTTTATTAAAAAAAAAAAAATTGGCTATTAACATTTAGTCTCTAATTTCAACAACCTGACTTCTTGGTTTAAAATTACAATTATTTTAAATTTTACTGCTTAAATAAAAATAATATATATATTGGGTCCAGATAATAACATTTTTACTCTGACTATAACTATAATTATTAAATGGATAATAATTTATTGACGCTATTTCATTTCGCACTGAAAGAAAAACTATAATTAAAAAAAAATCAAGTTGCGAAAAACAAATTTTATGTGAAGTTCGTTCAAGAGAAAAATTTTCTTGGATCAAATAACTATGTTCTTTGTTGAACTTGGTAGCACTGTTTCTTATCAGAAAATATATTACTCAAGACAAAATATGTTATTTTTAAAGGAAAAGGAAAGGATTTACGGTTAGAGGCGCGCATCAGCATCTAAGGCTATTTAGCGACTCGACTTACAGCTTAACGTGGGTTCCGAACCACGGTCATCATCTACCGACAAATCCAGGTCAGCACCCCCTTTAGGATATCACAACCCTTGGTTATGTGCCTACCCATATGTGTATCAAGAAGCCTACCGACTAGCGAGTGACCAATGTAGAACACTTCTCAGAAGGCATCCGGCCTTACCCAGCCTTTAACTGGCGTGACTGAGGGGTAATTCGTTGTTACATTTTACACTCTTGCCTAGAAACAATCACAGACATTTAGGTGTAGATATGTCTGGGTGTATGTGTGTGTGTGTATATGAGTGTATACCGTGTGTCCCAGCCAAATGGAATAATCTCGTTAATAAATAAATGGGGGCGTGTTCGAAAAAATGCTCGAACACGTCGATTGGTATTTTTAGATGCGTATTTTTTTCAACAAAATTTTTTTATACAGGGTATGTCATGTAACAGTGGCCAATACCAACTTTCTTATTTTAAATACAACACCCTGTATATTATTTAATTTTTGGATTCTTCATGAAATTCTAGACATATTTCATGTAAAATATCCTAGACTTATCTTCAACTGTTTCGGAAATATTAAGTGTTTTCAGATTTATTGCAAAAATTAACTGATTTTTTTTTTTTGAAAATTATTTGATTACAGAAATTCGCTACAACACACAATAGGCCTCTGTTACATGACACACCATGTATAAAAGGTTTCCGTTGGAAAAAATGCGCAACTACACTTTTTTTTAACACTGTAAACAAAATTGTGGAAATTTCAAGATTATTTAGTTTTTGTATAATTTTTTTATTTAAAACATTTAATGTAACAAATGCTCAAATTGCGTATCCTGGACGTCCTGGCAACACCTCAACCTCAAGTAAAACTGATTCCTGACATTATTTAATGTTTGTGGCGTAATTGACCTAATGCTGTCGATAATGCATCCTCTTAAATCATTCAGATCTTGTGGCTTGGTTTTGTATACGACGCTTTTGAGATATCCCCATAAAAAAATCCAACGGAGTGAGGTCCGGGGAGCTTGGTGGCCATTCTAGTGGCCCTCTCCTCCCAATCCATCGATTTGGAAACACATTATCGTGGTACTGCCGCACATTAACTTGATAATGGGGGGTGCTCCATCTTGTTGGAACCAAATTGTGAAGATTGGAAACAACCTCAGAAGGTTGTTGTCTATTCTGTGCATCATTTGTTCGCAAAACTCCATTCTCCTATCGAAGTCGTCTTCACTAAGCTCTTAAGCTCGCTTAAGCTAAGCTCTTAAGCTCACTAAGCTCTGCTTATACTGCATCCGTATAAGCTACAGTAAGCTGTAGCTTATACGAATGCATTTTATTCTCTTTCAATATTCTGGCAACCGAAGAGCGACCAACATTGTTTTCCAAGGCAACTTGTCGAGTTGAGGTATGCGGATTGTCTTGGAATGCAAGCATTATATCCAATTTTTTGTTATCGGTCAACGACACTGCTTCTTTCTTAATTTGTCTCACGTGTCCCAGTTCTCTAAATTGTTTTTCAACTTTACTTACTGTACCTTGGGATATGGGTGGTAAATCAGGATATTTTTCCTTAAAGAGACAAATAACTTCGGCTTGAGTTCGGGTGCTATCTCCATAACCTATCATCATTAAGATAGTTATTTTAAGACTCTTTGATAAATACACCATGTTTAAATCAAATGCATCACACACGTCAAAGAAAACTAATTTAAAAGGCACGTTGATTTTTTTGAAGTTTCATACAACAAAGAGCTACCCTACTAAAAACCTGATTTTTTATCTTTGCCTATTTGCTGATAATGTTCGAAGAATTACTTAATATTTCCGAAACAGTTAAAGATAAGTCTAGGATATTTTACATGAAATATGTCTAGAATTTCCTGAAGAATCCAAAAATTAAATAATATTCAGGGTGTTGTGGCCACTGTTACATCACACACCCTGTATACAAAATTTTTGTTGAAAAAAATGCGCAACTAAAAATACCAATCGACGTGTTCGAGCGTTTTTCCGAACACGCCCCCATTTATTTATTAACGAATTTATTCCATTTGGCTGGGACACACGGTATAATTGTATGTGTAGGGTAGGAAGTAAGACGGACAGAAGAATTAAAGAAAAACACCCACCCGAGCGCTAGAATCGAACCGGTGTGTCCCTTTGGATTGCCAGGCATGCGACTAACCCACCAGACCACCGTCGCTGGCTGTTTTTCTTACATTAAATAGTTTTTAAGATTAAACAAATTAAGTTTTTTGCAGTTAATAAAAAATCACCTTGTTGCGAAATATTTCGTTATCTTCTAACTAAAACATTTAATCTTCGAAATAAAAGAATTATAGATCTTGCTTCAAAAACATTACTCATATTGAGAATTATCAAACATTCAAGTGAAAATATAATTTTTAATTCAAGTGTGAAATATATGTCGACTAAAGAAAAAACTTGTTGATTCAAGATTGAATTTTTAAAGAAAAATGTTTACTTCGTTGTAGGCAAATTTGATTTTCCATGCATATACTCGAACATTTTCTTAAGTCCAGAATATTTGTCTTCCTTTTCTTGAGATTCCTTTGCTTTTTTTTCTGTGTAGCGTGATACTTCTCCCACTCTTTATAATATTACGAGTGACCATCAACCCAATGATAAAGTCTAACCCAGAAAAAAACACGCCAGAAAGATGCTCGTCTGCAGCATCTTATATGTAGTATTTGTGCAATTTGTTATTTTAATATGTAACAAATATTTAGCATGTGCTGAATACCGACAATTTCAATTTTCCACTGATCATGTAGGATAATATTAGCAAAATTATTTTCTCAAAAAAAAATCTCCTTGGGACAGTTTTATTAACAAAGGTTTGTTTGTGAGTAAATTTGTTGGCTATACTGAGCTCGATCAGTTCTGCCAATACTTTAAATATTTTATGAAGAATCAAAGCGAACTAATTTTATAAATAATATGAGAACATCTTAATCGGATTATTATTATACTAAGCTAAAATAAGGATATTAATAACACTGATCTGCAAAATTCATTTTTTTTGTCACACGGAAATGCATGTCTAATTTAGATACTATGACAAAAATATATTAATAAAAAAATAACCTCAACTTTTTTGGTGACATTCAAATAAATTTTTTTATGAAAAATGTACGAAAATACTCTTACACTTATACAATTATCCACTTATACACATATTTTGTGATTTATTTTGCGATTACTTAGCTTCCGGTAGGTCTCCCTTCAATCCACAGCAGTAATCGGCTAACATCCCAGGACCCATTTCCCTTGATATCGCATCTTTATAAGGAAAATATCTAAGTGGAATCTCTCGGGGAGTTGATCACTCACAGCACCCAGGTTTTCACGGAAAAAATCCAAATGCCAGTCCTGGATATGTATCTTCAAGAATATATTTCACCCACAAAGCTTTATATGAGATCAAAAATTTTTTAACTAAATATTTGTAATTTGCTGCCTTGTGGTTACCCAAAAAGTTTTCTTCAACATTTCCAGATGGGTTTTTCAGGATCATTCAGTACCAAATCATTTAGGTCACCTTCTGTCAATAAGTGTGGTTCTTTTGAAGTACTTTGTTCACAAGTTGGGTCGCACTCTGTCTCTAAATTATCGTTTTGACTAGCAGCAGTTTCATGAGTTTCTAATGGATTTGGAGGTGTTGGCATAGGTAATTCGGTACTTCGATATTTTTGCAGATGTTAGGTCTGGATACTTTATGGTGTGTTTCTACTTAGTTGTGATGCCCTTTATAGCAGTCAAACAAAATTGACATTCACTTACTTGATCTGTTGGTTCCGTACAAATCATTAGCACAGCAAAGGGCATTTGTCTAGATTTCTTAGCCCAACCCAGCAGAAGTCTCAATGATGTTATACAGAAGATATATGAGACCCAGGATATATCTTGATGGCACACAGAAAAACCAAAGAAACTCAAATAGTATTTGGCTACTAATGGTGTGAAATTTCGACGCTGAGAGGTAAAAGTTGATTCTCCATAAACATAAAAAAACTATCCGGGTGATTTAAATTTCAGAAATGACGTTATTCAAACATAAAAACAAAGGTGAAATTGAATATGTAGCTATCACAAATTGACTGAAAGTGGATTGGAAAAAAATAGCATTGTTTTTGTAATGAAAGTAGATAAGTACAATCAAATATCATTACATAATTTTTATGACAAAAATAGTGTTTATCAGTGTAATTAATAACTCTAACAAATATATGAAATAAAAAGATATGAGATAAACTCGACTCAAAAGAAACACCGTTGCAAATTAAAAGATCACACATAAATTATATTGAATTAATTTATAAAGAAAAAAAAAGGATGCATCACGACTCAATTAGGGTAATAGCATCTGACTTTTCAGGAACATTTTTCACAGTATTACGGCCATAAAATACTTCAACACCTAAACAAGTCTTATCTTTAAATCTTGCTGTGATGCATGGCACCGCGTCGTATAAAAAGAAAAGAAAAAATAACCCATAACAACTTAACGCTTATAGGTCTGTACACACACATTAAACTGCTTCTTATTAACTTCCATGGCAAGTAATAATGCTCCATATATCACGAGGCCCTGTCATCTGCGTCTTCAGCATTGGGCACTATACCGTGTGATTATCTACCATTTCGACACGGCATCATCAATGTGAATGATGGAAAAATCACTTAAGAATTATTCAAATTTATTCGAGATTGAATCCATTTAATTGGTTAGACCGATCTAGTTTTAGTAGTCATTATTTATTAGTAACTTTGAAACTAGAATAGCTCTAAGCAAAGATTATTTTTAAACTATATGGTATTACTTAGGTATTTTTTCATCCTTATTTATGGTTAACAGATGTCAAAATGAATCGTGATGTAAAATTAAAATATTATGTTTTGCTGATAAGAACATTCACATGTTTATTTTTTCGAAATAAATTAATTACTACACTATACTATACAAATTATTATATAAATTACTATTTAAATTACTATATTATTAAAATAATAATAAATAATAAATGTTTAATAAAACGAAACTACAATCTATGAAAATGATTCACAAATTATAGACCAGTGGCAGTATTGTCAAATTTTGTTAAAATGTTTGAAATGTTGCTATATAATCGTGCATATCCACCGATTGAGGGTATCTTTCACTAAGACATCATGGTTTTGTAGGAAGCAGATCTACGATAACTCTCTTGGTAACGTTCACTCGGTATGTTGCTAATGCCTTAAATATATATATATATATATATATATATATATATATATATATATATATATATATATATATATATATATATATATATATATATATATATATATATATATATATATATATATATTTAATATATATATATTTAATATATATATATATATATATATATATATATATATATATATATATATATATATATATATATATATATTTCTGTAGTAAATTATAGTAATTATAATTTTCCTTTGCTCATATAGATTGCACAGCAGCATCCATCTCTGCTAACATGACAATGTCAGATATATTCATGAAACTGAAATTACACAGCTTTAAGTACTTACAAAATAAAATATTTTTAACGTTTTTAAAAAACAGTCTTTACTGAACTGGCCAGAAATGTTGAATCGAAGTGACGCAAACATGTGGACAGGAGGAAGCTTGTGTCTTACCCTGCTCTATGGGTAAGAACATATCGACAGTACTGAACGAGAGGTCAAAGAGGGACCGGAGTGCAAGTTACATATTGTGGATATTTTATTGTTGCAGAGATCTTACTACATAATATATTAATATGTATGTGTATAATAATGATGTTTTATAGTACAAATAATGTTTTATTAGCTCAACAAGATATCCCAGTTATAGAGCTAATTATCTAATGTAATCCATTACAAAATATAATAATAATTACAATATTAAAGAAATTAATATACTATAATTTAAATAAAACAAAATCAAAGAGAAAACGAAGTAAACCAAAACATTAATTACATTGAAAGTAATTGTATATACTGAAAATAAAGTTTCACAATAAACGGTATTGCCTTTAATAGAAATAACAAAAACAAACTCAATCACTGACTCATGAAGTAATCGCGCACACACGTTAATATGTGGCACAATGAACTATTATTCATATCACAATCCACTGAAATATCATTTAAAATAGAACACTGAGTATAATGGTCATTTAATGGAAAAATTGTTCAAAGCCATATTCAAATAAAATGGCAACGCATCTAGACTCCACCCTTACTATCCAAAAATTCAACTGACCGAGCAAGCATGGACTATCAACTTCGTTATGCAACAATTTATGTAAACATTTCACAGAATGATAACATTTTCTTAACTCCAATGATTCAATATTATTAATTTATTTAAGTAAACGCCAAAAGATTTAAAGCAAAGAATCTTTATAAATCGTCGTTGTACATCCTCAAAATTTTTCTTATAGTTTTTCTACCTATACTACTATAAGAATATTTTCTTATAGTTTTTCTTATGGACTTCACATCACATAACTATACTTTATTTTGGAACTAACATCAGCACAGAAAAATCTCTTATGATGATCTATACTTACCAACGATCTACAATTGCTTATTATCAATCCAAGCAATTTAAAAGCACTATTCGCAATTTAAAAGCACTATGTGATTCCCAAAAGAAAGCTTTGCATTAAAAGTTAGTCCTGAATCTGTAAAATTACGTAGTTGTTCCAAAACACAAGCGTTTATGAAATAATTAAACTTAACGTTAATTAAACGTATTACTTTGCACTTCTTGATATTTAATCGAAGCCCATTCAACTCACAGCAATTATTCACTTTTTCCAAATTTCTCTGTAGTCTCCCACAATCCTGGATGTTGTTTAAAATTTAAAAAATTTCAAGTTATCTGCAATATGAGACTTTCACAATCCAAAAGCCGGGCAAGATCATCAATGAACATCACAAACAACAGCGGATCGAGATTGGAACCCCGGGGTACCTCCATATTTGCATTATATATGAATGAGTGGTAGTTATAATTTACATAATATTGGCAATCAGTGAGGTAAGATTTTAAGATAGTAATCTGCACAATTTCTTACCCATTTTAAACTGTTGAGCCTTACTCAAAAGTATAAACGAATCAATTATATCAAAAGCTTTAAATATGTCCATGAAAATTACATCGACACGCTGTGGAGCATTTAAGGCATTAGCAACATACCGAGTGAACGTTACCAAGAGAGTTATCGTAGATCTGCTTCCTACAAAACCATGATGTCTTAGTGAAAGATACCCTCAATCGGTGGATATGCACGATTATATAGCAACATTTCAAACATTTTAACAAAATTTGACAATACTGCCACTGGTCTATAATTTGTGAATCATTTTCATAGATTGTAGTTTCGTTTTATTAAACATTTATTATTTATTATTATTTTAATAATATAGTAATTTAAATAGTAATTTATATAATAATTTGTATAGTATAGTGTAGTAATTAATTTATTTCGAAAAAATAAACATGTGAATGTTCTGATCAGCAAAACATAATATTTTAATTTTACATCACGATTCATTTTGACATCTGTTAACCATAAATAAGGATGAAAAAATACCTAAGTAATACCATATAGTTTAAAAATAATCTTTGCTTAGAGCTATTCTAGTTTCAAAGTTACTAATAAATAATGACTACTAAAACTAGATCGGTCTAACCAATTAAATGGATTCAATCTCGAATAAATTTGAATAATTCTTAAGTGATTTTCCATCATTCACATTGATGATGCCGTGTCGAAATGGTAGATAATCACACGGTATAGTGCCCAATGCTGAAGACGCAGATGACAGGGCCTCGTGATATATGGAGCATTATTACTTGCCATGGAAGTTAATAAGAAGCAGTTTAATGTGTGTGTACAGTTTTTTAAAAACGTTAAAAATATTTTATTTTGTAAGTACTTAAAGCTGTGTAATTTCAGTTTCATGAATATATCTGACATTGTCATTTTAGCAGAGATGGATGCTGCTGTGCAATCTATATGGGCAAAGGAAAATTATAATTACTATAATTTACTACAGAAATATATATATATATATATATATATATATATATATATATATATATATATATATATATATATATATATATATATATATATGTATATATATATATATATATATATATATATATATATATATATATATATATATATATATATATATATATATATATAATCTGAAAGTCGGTTGTACCGTTAGATGTAAGATGACAGTTTACATTTCACCATGATGGTGTTTCATGAATTTTTACCTTCTATAAGTTCCTGTCCAGTGCTAATTTTCAAAGCTCATTCTAATGAATTTCTCATTTTTCTGCCTATTGTCGAAGTTATTTTTCCCATTTCAATCTTAGGCGTCCAACTTTAAGTTTTTCTTGTGTTTTCGCTTCATTGATTTGGTTTGCTAATCTCTCTTAATGTATTTTGTAAATGTGGCCTAGCCAGCTCAGTTGTCTTTCTTCTATAGATTTTTGTATTGGTTTTGTTTTCAGTTGTTCCATTACTGTCGAATTTCTCACTCTATCTCTTCTTGTAATTCCCCCTATTTTGCGTAGAAATATCATTTATCCAGCGGTAATTACAGATCTCTGAATGTTAAGGTCCAAGATTCGCTGCTGTATATCATTGATGGTTTCACTACTTTATGATACACCTGTGCTTCTACCTCTTTCGGTATCCCTTTTTCTTAGGAATGTTGGTTTTAGAGTTTTGTATAGTTTGTCTGCTTTTCCCATTATCTTCTATTATTGTGCCTAAATACTTACAGTTTTTGAGTTGCTCCATTACCTCCCCATCGACTACAATTTTATGTTTTATTTTTGTGCCTGCAATTACTCTTGTTTTGCTTTTATCTATATTTATTTCCATGATTACTTTTCGTTGCTCTTCGTTATATATCGCTAAGTTATGTTGTAGTTAACGAACAGTAATTCATGTTTTGTCACTGTTTTCATTTTTTTAAAACCTATTTTTGTATTTTTGCAATTTGCTTTGCTATTTTTTACAACATAGTCATAACTACTAAAAATAACAGTAGATTCAGTACGCAACCCTGCCTCAAATTCTGTGTCCTCATCATTATGCGTTATTACTTTATTCTTTATTATCTTTATTCTAACTAATATGGATTTAGGTTTCTTTTCTTAACAGTTTTTCTTTTAGTCGTCTAATTATAAATACCAAATCCTAGGTGCTTCTACTCTTTCTAAAATTATGCTGTAGTTCCTCTAATGAAACTTCTAATTATTCTCTAAGTTTAAATATTTTTCCAGGTAAATTTGTTAATGTGATCCCTCTGTAGTTTTTGAATTCTTTGATATCTCCTTTTTTAAGCAAGGGCAATATTATACCCATGTTCCAGTCTGTTGGTACTTTATTTTCTATTATGATTTTTCTATTCTCGTTTACTAGTGACAAAAATTGTCCCTTAGCTATTTCTCCTATATATATATCAGCATTTCTATTGTGATTTCATTTTACCCTGGAGTTCGCAAAAAAAAATATTATTACATTCAAAATTATTAATTTATTTTTGTTTCTAAATATAAAATTTAATATATGTATTTAATTTAATAAAATTGTAGTATTTTACTTTAAATTAAATTTGTAAACTATTGCAGAAACTTGCAGATTATATCAAGAAGTTGAAAGCGAAACAGCAAGATACCCAACATGGGTAGGAGTCATACCTCTGCGTCTTTTCGTGTGTCATGATGTTTCTTTGCGTCTTTGCATGGCTCTCGTTCAACGTCGCATGCATTTAACCTTTCAACAGATGCATGCATCTTAACGGCCAAAAGTTGAACATGAATATGCACATAACATATCATATGAAAGTAGGGAAATAGTTAAATGCAAATGTGAATTAAAGCTTTTATATATACGTTTAACTCGAACCCGCCTCATCAGGAGACGCTTACAGATGTTTGGTGGCGGCTGAAGGATTTGGCCATTTGTATATGGAGCTGTGCAATTTTTGTGCTGTGCACTGTTGCAATTTTTCATGAATACCAAATTTGTCTCGCGTCATTCGGTTAAAATTATCTTCAATGTATTTGCAGCATCATAATATTTGTATCTATAAATCAAAAAGTCAATTAAATAGTCAAATATGAATTCCCTTGAGTGATTATTTTCATACATTCTTAAAAATAGTAATCTACTTCCAATGGTAGTAAAATAATACAACGCAACTGAAATCTTAAAAAACGCTATAAAAGAAATAAAAAATATAACAAGAAATAATGAGCATTGTTAAAGTAATTTATACTTTAGACCTCCAAGGAAATCAGTGTCTTTTTTTGTCCATTCTCTGCAGTGGTTCATGTTAGTTAGCACATAAATGTCAACTTCAAAATTCTATAATATTTGTTGTTCAGGTTTTTGCTTCTTGTTTAAATGTAATGGGTCTTTTTATGTTTATCCTCATTTAAAAGTCTATTCTGTTTTTAAATGAGGGTTTGCTCTCTAACTTATAATTGATGTATTCATAATATAAATTGAAATGGAACCAATTTAGAGATATATTTGTCTTCAGTTTCTGACAGAATAAGAAAAATAATGGAAAAATAGTGGAAAAATATTGGGCTTTTCGACAAAAATATAAACGTATGAGACGTTGTAGAAAATCGAGCCATTATAAAAGTTCTGTTATTAACCGGGGTCTTTTATTACAAATATAAAGGGTTACACAAAAAAGCATTAACTTTTTTTAAGATAAGGTCGGAAATGTGATATAGTTTGTGATATAGTAGTGTGAGCACCCGCTCAATCCTGGTAAAACCGCATATCATCTTTAATAAGAATGACATGGTTAATTGTTGTATCAAAAACGTTTCGATTATGTGAAGATAACCTGTGACTGAGTTTCAGCCCTACAATATTTTGTGGAGAGTCAATGTAGACTTTGCTTTTTAATTAACCTCCCAATAAAAATCATATGCCGTTAAAACTGCCAATCCCGCTGGCAAATAAATATCTCTATATTTGGAAATGTCGTGATAGGGAATAAAGTCGCTAACGGTATTTATCAATATCCAGCGGTATAGGTAGTCGACACATTTTGCTGAAACTATAAGTCATCATTAATATCAAGAAACCTAGTTATAGGTTGACTGAACTAACACTAGTTGCGTTTTCATTGCCACTCTCAAAAAAGTTTGGACAACAATGCTAAAGCATGATATTGCACACCACACAGTGACCTTTGAATTGTTTAAGTTTTTACCGAGCAGTTGCGAGAATTGGCGTCAGGGCAATATCGAAAATTGTATTGATCCACAAAACACGAAAAGTGGAATCAGTATGTGCACGCGATTAACGCGGTCTTGATTTCAGGATACAGAATCTGGATTTGAATAGTTGAAATTCTTCATATGGATTTTGAATAGGTGAAACTTCAAACATTGTTTCAAACATGTTTGGCCTGTGTTTTGATAATATGAACAATAATTAATATCAAACAATATCGGATCATTATGGTTATTATTAAACTATTCACGAAGTAACTGTTGAGCTGTCAGAATTTTTTTTTCCTTAATGGCTATCATGCTGCAAATACACCGAATGTAGCCGGTTCCTACCCCAGAAACAATAATGGATAAAGATTGCAATAAGTTTTTCCGTTAATTGTGATATCTGATCTTGAACGTCAGTATAACTACTCAAATAAAAAGAGTTTGCTATTATTTCACAAAATTGGCTGCAATTACTGTAACCATTTACTTCTTCTTGGGGGTACCATATCCTCATTGGACGTTGGCAATTACCATGGCCCATCTAATCCTGTTGGCCGCTGATCTAAATAGTTCGGTCGATGTCATTCCTGTCCACTGCCTCAAGTTCTTCAGCCATGATATCCTTCTTCGACCAGGTCCTCTCATTCCCTCTACTTTTCCTTGTAGTATAACTTGTAGTAAAGAGTATTTTCCTCCTCTCATGACATGTCCAAAATAAGATGCTTTTCGTTTCTTTACGGTGACAATTACTTCTCTTCTCTTGTTCAGCCGCTCCAGAACCTTTTCATTGGTAACGTGGTGTGTCCAGGAGATTCGAAGTATACGGCGGTAGCACCAGAATTCAAATGCTTCAAGTCGTTTTACAGTGTTCTCTGTCAAGGTCCATGCCTCCACCCCATAGTATAATATTGAGAAAACATAGCATCGGAGAGTCCTAATTCGTAGTCTGATGTTTAGTTTTAGATTGCACAATACACCTCTCATTCTGTTAAATACATTTCGTGCTTTTTCAATTCTGATTTTTATTTCTCTAGCGTGGTCCCAATCTGCGTTCAGGTTGCATCCCAGATATGTAATGTTTTGTACCTGCTCTAGTTTCCTGTCATGCAAGTAGAAATCAGCGATTATGTTCTGTTTGCTGATAATCATAACTTTTGTTTTCTCTATATTGAGACTTAGACCGTATTCTTTGCTCTTTTCTGCTATTCTATTGATTAGTATTTGCAGTTCTTCTGCAGTCTTTGCTAGTAGTGTAGAATCATCGGCGTAGCGGATGTTATTGATGTTTACTCCGTTAACAATTAGTCCCTCGTCTGTTCCCTCGAGTGCCTCCTTGAACAGTTCCTCTGAATATATGTTAAACAGCATGGGTGACAGAATGCACCCCTGTCTAACTCCTTTTTGATCCTGTCTAACTCCTGTTCTTGATCGTTGCGTTGCCTTTCAGGTCCATCTATTCCGATTCTTTCTAGGATACTTATAGGAGTTTATCGTGTTTGACCTTATCGAATGCTTTCGAAAAGTCAATAAAACATGCGTATACGTCCGTGTTCACATCTCTTGCTCTTTGTATGAGTACCTGTATACTGAACAAGGCTTCTCTTGTACCAAAACCGCTCCTGAAGCCGAATTGAGTGTTTCCCATGTGTTCCTCAATTTTCCTATATACCCTTTCATGTATTATTTTCAGAAAGATCTTTAGGAAATGGCTCATTATACTGATTAAGCGATGTTCGTCACATTTTTTTGCCCGTGTACTCTTAGGAATAGGTATAAACGTCGAGGTTAACCATTCCTCTGGGATTGATCCAGAATCATATATTTGGTTAAACAATTGTATTATTGTGTCTAGATGTTCTTCGTCTATAAGTTTTATAACTTCTATATAGGTGTTATCCGGACCAGGGGACTTTCCATTCTTTAGTCGCTTTATGGCTGTGATCACTTCTTCTCGAGTGATATAAGGCCCAGTTATGTCGTTGTTCGTTGCTATATCCCCTCTACTTGTGTCCTCAAAAAGTGTTTCTATATAGGTTTCCCATGTTTTTAAACGAGTTGTGGGATCCCAGACTATGTTGCCTTGCTTGTCTGCAAGTAGCGTTCTCCCATTACTTTTGAATACGCCAGCTGCTTCTTTGATTTTCTTGTGCATGTTCAGTGTATCATGCTTTGCGCCTAAGTTTTCTATCTCGGTGCATTGTTCATGCAGGTACTCTGACTTTGCTTCTTTTATTCTTTCCTTGATCGTTATATTCAGTTTTTTGTATTCCAGTTCATCTCTGTTTTTTAGTTTCCGTCTCTCTGCCATTAGCTCCAAGATTTCGTTATTCATCCATTTTTTGTTCTTTGTTCTGTTGTTCTGAGACTTTAAATTGTTGTTGTTATTATACTTTTTATGCTTTCCCATTTGTTGTTTATTGTTTCGGCTGGACATACTTGAAGTGTAGCTAAGTTGTTGTTTATTTCTTGTTTCACCCTTTCGATAATTATTGTATCTTTCAATAGATTCATGTCTGGGCGCCTGGGTCTCTGTGGTTGATTGGTCGCTCTCTTGAGTCTCAGTTTGACCCTTGCTAGTAGTAGATTATGATCCGAGGCGATGTCAGCTCCTGGGTACGTTTTTGCGGATGTTATCGAGTTTTGGAATCTTTTGTTGACCATTATGAAATCAATTTGGTTTCTAATATTCCTTTCACCTGGAGTTTGCCATGTATACAGCCTTCGGGAGGGTAGTTGGAAGTATGTGTTCATGACCGACAATCTATTTTCTTTACAGAACTGAGCCAGTCTTTCTCCTCTTTCATTTCGGTGACCCAGACCAAATTTACCAATCACATCGCCGTCCGCTCCTTGTCCTATTTTTGCGTTGAAGTCACCCATTACAATGGTGACTTCTTTGTTTTTTGTATTCTGGAGTGCCTTCTTGAGGTGTTCATAGAAAAGCTCATTTTCTTCCTCTGTACTTTGAGTTGTTGGTGCGTATGCGGCTATTATGTTCAGATTGTATGGTACGGCTCTGATCTTCATTATTGCCACTCTGTCTGAGATGGGTAAATATCCTAGCAGTGTATTTGCTATTCGGTTATGCGTTATTATCGCTGTACCGTTTCGATGGTGTGTACCATCTTCGCCCGCATAATATATATTATAGTCTCCCACTTGACATTGCCCTGTTCCTGGCCATCTTGCCTCAGTGCATGTCAGAATGTCTATATGTAGCCTTTCCATCTCCTGTATGCTATTGTGAGTTTTCCCTGCTTGATACATACTTTGCACATTCCAGGTTCCTATTCTAAGTTGTGTTCTGAATAAGTTAGTTGTTTCCCTGTTTATGTCTTTATTGGTAACTCTCAAAACCGTCCTCCCCGGAGATCCGATCGGAGGACTTCTTACTCCGGAACATTTCATCTTGAGATTAGCCATTCCATGGTAGATTTACTAGGGATATCCATAGATCTTTACTGTAGCGGTTTCCCGTTGCCACTCCAGCCTCCTGCCGTTGACCAATTTCTGGTTCCTCCGCCTTTAAGGACGATTTCTCGCCCTAGGGGCAAGTGGGTGCCCCAGCTCTTGCTAGCTCTTCCTCTCTTAGCAAGAGTGAACTGTTTATACCGACAGTTACTCGGTCCCTACCTACGTTTGCCACCCTAAGGTGTTTCCCGCTCTCCACCGCACGGAGGTGTAGGTTCGGATTTTTCTTTCATCGGGATTAAGGCCTTTCGGCATTTCCTAATCCCTCCAGAGCTTTAGAGAGCCATTTAGAGAGCCTTTAGAAACCATTTACTATGGTTTCTAATAAATACGGCCAACTATATATGTAACAGTTAGAGCAATTGCAGCAAACTCTGCTTCAAACAAAGTCCCTTTTGAGTTGAAATGGAATTGACAAATTATTACAGAAAACTCTATATTCGTTATTACAAATTTGTATAATTTTTACAATATTGTTAGAAATATTCTAATTAAAAATTAAAAATCTTATTACTGTAGGACTGAAGAACCAACTACAAAGGTATTTCCATTGCAACCGTACACTTCAGCTATTTTTCTTGCCCTCGACTTTATAAAGAGGTTTTCAATAAAAGTGTCAGAACTTTTAAAAGTAATAGCGGCAACACCGTTTGAATTGTAAATGTAGCTCATAGAATGCTCTATTCAGAACATTGTGTTAATTCACCATGGAAGCGACTCCCACTGAGGGAAAAATATTTTCCTACTAAACGCTCTTCTGGCTTAATGGGTTTGTAAACAAACATAATCACAGGATTTTGTTCAATGAAAACCTTCAAGTGATTCAGGAGTTACCTCTTCATCCTCAGAAAGTCACTGTTTGGTGCGGTTTTTGGTTTTTTTTTTAAGACAATGATGGAAATGGTGTAACTATTAATGGTGAACGCTATAAGAATATGCTAATAGAATATATTTCGCCTGAACTGACAAATATAGTATAAACAATGTATTATTTCAACAAACCGATGACGTGCGACTTGTCGCACGTCTCATCGCTGAAATGATTTATTGTAAGAAAAAATTCCTGGACGCGTTATTTTCAGCCACACAGATCATGCCATCTGACGCCCTTTATTATTTTATAATATATCCTGAGTTACATTTTTGGTGTACAGAAAAAAACCTCGAACGATTTTTGACCTTAAACGAAACGCTCAGGCCCCCAGAAAAATAGAGCACGCGATATATGTGAAAAAGTAATCGAAAATTGAGTCAGCAAAATGTATTCAATCAGACGAAGCCGAGGAGGGCATTTCCTAGAAACAAAAAAATGGCATTTTATGAACAGAATATTGATTATAATAGAGGAAATAGTAAGAAAATGTGGCGAATGTTGAAGGAATTGGTGGGGAATGGCAGAAAATCCGGCTTGTTTGAGAATATTGTTTTCCAAAGGATTGTTGGAACGTTAGAAGAGAATTTTATAATAATTTTTATGCTGAAAGTATCCGGGAGATAGCTCGAACCATTCCAAATCAGATTCAAACATTTGACACTATCGTTGACATCCATTCAGGTGAAGAAAGTTTGGATCAATTTGATTTATTATCATTATCTCAGTTGAGAGATATTGTAATGAATTTAAAAAATAAGCCCACATCTGATAATATATGTAATATAAACTTTTTAAAGAGCGTATTTCAGCAAGTGGGTTATCCATTACTTTATTTAATCAATACATCGTTGTCCAGTGGTTGAGTTCAAAGAAATGCGAAAATGAGCGTCATTGTTCCAATACCAATGGTCGAAAATCCTATATTACCAGAAGATTTTAGGCCAATCCATCTATTGCCAATTGTTGACAAAATATTAGAAATAGTAGTGCGTAGACATTTGCGTAGATATTTGCGTAGATACTTTGAAAAGCAAAATTACATTTATGTGGAACAACTGGGATTTCGTGATAAACATTCATGCGAATCAGCACTGCATCATCTTTGTTCGAAATGGCGCCAAGATATTAATGACGATAATGTTGTGGTTGGTGGATTTGTGAACCTAAAATGTCCATTTGAGACTATAAACAGAGAAAATTGGATTATGAAGCAGCAGTGCTACGGAGTGATATTGTATTATAAAATAGCTCAAACATTATTTGAGTGACCGCTTCCATCGAACAAAAGTAAATGGTGTTATATCAGGAATTTTGGAAAATGATATTGGTATCCCACAAGGGAGCGTATTGGGGCACTTTTTGTTTCTTATATACATCAATGACTTGTATAAAGTTTTTAAGAAATTAGACTTAAATTTGTTTGCAGGCGATATGCTCCTTTCAATAACGGGACAGAGTTATGACTAAATGGTAAGACTAAATGATATTAATTTAGAACTCTCTATATTAGACAATTGGCTATGTGTAAATAAATTAAAATTAAATTGTGAGAAAACAAAATATATGATTCTGGGAAAGGGGGGGTATTCGCTTAAGAGGGGTAAGTCGTTTATTGATAAAAATTACATTATTTACATCGGGAAGAATAACATTGAAATCGTTGATCAAATTAAATATCTAGGAGTAATTCTTGATTCTCAGTTAAAGTTATGTAAATTACATGAGTAAAAAATACGAGTCTTTCGTAGAACGCCGGTCTCGTTGGTGCGGGTGGTAAGAGCAGCGGCCTGCCGCTGCTGAAGCCGCATTGGAGCGGTAGTTGGTTCGATTCCAGCACCCGGATGGTTGTTTTTCTTTCTTTCTTCTGTCTGTTTACTTTCTAAATGTTTGTGATTGTTTCTAGGCAAGAGTGTAAGATCCGACAACGAATTACCCCTCAGTCACGCCAGTTAAAGGCTGGGTAAGGCCGGATGCCTCTGGGAAGTGTTCTACGTTGGTCACTCGCCAGTCGGTAGGCTTCCTGATAGACTTATGGGTAAGCACATAACCAAGGGTTAATAGCCTGAGGGGGTGCTGGCCTGGGTTGTCGGTGGCTGATGACCGATTATTAATAATATTTCCAAAACATAGTTTCATTATTTGTTCTTCAAGATAAAACTTCTTCAAAAAAAATATCAGATTATCACTTGTACTTATTATTGCGTCTCATTTTAACGTTCCGGCATTCTTATTGAACAAATCTTTACATGAATATTTTTAAAAAGTTGAATTAATCTTTATTTTCCCGTTAGTTTTAAACAAAGAAATACACTATTTTGTTATTTATCGTTATGTTAATATTATATCTGGAACCTATTTTTTTCTATTAACCACATGTTCATTTATCATTTGACAAGTCGTATTTGCCTAACATGCAATCTAGTGACATTTTGTTTATTCCCTGATATTTTTTTGGCATTTTTTTGGTTTGTGTTAAGTAGTTACTACTAATTAATATTATAATAACATTACCATATAATTAGTTTTCTAAAATTATTGTTTACCATCTCTCTTTTACAAAGATTAATTCACAGAAATCATCAAGACTTCTCAACAGTGTTTAAATTATTTCATCCGGTTCACGAGTAATAACCAGTTATAAAAGTTGTTAAATACATCGTATCTATATATCATGTTAAATGGGCAATTGTGTTTTACTACAAACAAACCATTTATAAACGACGACCGTTCATTTGGTATTAAAATCTGTAATCCGCTAATACCACCATCTCGGGCAACCGCATTTTATTCAACATTATTAATTGCTTCGAGATGTTGACTAATTTGGCCTTTTATTACAACTGGAAAAGTAGAGTAACTGGTGAAAAATACTGTTCCACGCCATTTATTTTAAAGAGTTTACAATACCGCAAATTCTTCGGTAGATATCAGGAGGTGCATTATAAATCTACAAATACTTCGCTTATTGTAGCAAGCGGAGATTTTTACTCTGGCATCTGATACGTTTTGCTGGAGCTTTCAGTTACTTATCTTGTTCGATAAAAACAAGACGATATGCATATTTTATATAAAATTATCTCTCTAAAGATAAAAATGACTATCTTACAAAATAATTTATTTTCTTTTATAATAATAACACAGGTCTACAAAATAAAAATAAAATTGGTGCTGCCAAGACTTTTAAAGGCGTAACTTTAAAGTATAGTGTCTGGCAACACTATCAGTAATACAAGATTATTAAAAGTACGTACAGTGTTTAATCTACTCACATCGATAATATTTTCTTCTTAGTAGCCGTTTAACTTGTTTATTTTTGTTGTTTGTTAAATTAAAAAAGTTAGTGAATAAAGCCTGGAAGATGCCATCTTCAAAATGATCGTGTACTTATTGTTACGTTTGTGGCGAGTATACGGTGAAAATCTTTCGAAAACCTATATCTGAATTTGTGCAAAATGTGTATTTTCCTTATTTTAGCTTGAAAATCAAAGACATTGATAAACCATGAATTCCAAACAATGTTTGCAAAATGTGTAGTGAACATTTAACGCAATGGACGAATGGTAAAATAAGTTAATTAAAGTTTGGTGTGCCTATGATTTGGCGGGAACCAAAAAATCACATCGATGAAGATGTTATTTTTTCTTAGTCAAGATTCATGGTATTAACCGAAAAAAATGACCTATCCCGATCGGGTATCTGCTAAAGGATCTGTTTCTCATTCAGAAGACGTTCCTGTTCCAACTTTTCGTGGTCTGTCTGATCTTTCATATACAGAATATAGTACATTCGAAAATAGTAAACGAAATGCGAAACTAGTAAAGAAAGTGATAATTTTGAAGCTACGTCGTCAAAACCCCTACTTTTTACTCAAGACGCTTTAAATAACCTTATCAGAGACCTCGACCTTTAAAAAGAAAGATCAGAACTGTTGTCATCCAGACTCAAAAGAGGAATTTAGTTTTTCCACCTACTAAAATTACATGTTATAATACTCGAGAAAAAGAACTCCTTCCGTTTTTTTGTTCCTAAAATGAGGTTTTTTTGATATCGGTGATATGATATCGATATCGGTATGATCGTATCGGTGATGATAATGATATCGGTGGTTTTTTACCAAATTCCAAGACGTTCCAAACGGAGTTTCAAATGTGTTTTGCTACATAATGGCAATAAGCATGGTGCGGTTGCTATTGCTCATTCCACTAAATTAAAGGAGGAATATGACACCATATCTCTTGTATTGGCAAAAGTACCATGACCATAAGTGTGTTAAATGCGTTTATTTATATCGATGTGCGATATTTATATATTAAATTATAATTTTTTATTACGAAATACAAGACAAAGCGGCTACACGAAATTTCCATGTTTTCTCTGTTTATGGGATAGCAGAGCTAAAAGCGTGCATTGGATTAAAACAAACTGGGCTGAAAGAAAAGACTTGACAGTTGGGAAACAAAAAATCATAAATTCAGCGTTAGTTACTAGAGAGAAAATACTTTTGCCTCCATTGCACATGAAATTGGAACTAATGAAACAGTATGTCAAAGCATTGTATAAAAGTGGTCCCTGATTTAATTGTATATCCAAAAAATTTCCTGGTTTGAATAAGATGAAACATAAGGCTAGCATTTTCGGTGGTCCGCAAATTATGGTTTTGACAAACGTGGAACGTTTGTTTTGTTTTACGTGGAATTTACGTTTTATTTTACGTGGAATTTATGACTCTTACCTATTTTGAAGCCATAATATTTCCAGTTTTATAGGGTAAAAAAATATGAGCGGATTAATTACTCAGAAAACAGGTAACAAGCGCCCTCTAGAAACTAGGCTCATGCTAATACCAAATTCGGATTTGTTGCCTTTGAAAACCCAACTACAGTCTCCTTTTTGAATTTTTAATGTCTTAAATAAAACTAAGTACGTATAAAAAAAGCAGTTTCAATATTCAAGTTAATATTGCATGCGATGCAAATGAAATCTTATAAATAATTTTGAATAAAATAATGTCGGACTTCCATTATCATTATTTTGAAATATAATAGCGACGTATCGATCAATAAAATCTCCGA
Organism: Cosmopolites sordidus; assembly: GCA_031761425.1. Classification (NCBI taxonomy): domain Eukaryota; kingdom Metazoa; phylum Arthropoda; class Insecta; order Coleoptera; family Curculionidae; genus Cosmopolites; species Cosmopolites sordidus. Next base: position 265,497 of record JARFXV010001295.1, read on the forward strand.
TCGTTATCAGACTTAGTTAAGAAGGTTTGTCTCTCCGTTTCTTTGTATTTCCCTTTATTTTACGCCCTTTGTCGTCTGCCAGAAAACAGAAATTTTATTCAAAGTTATATTTTGTTTATAAAGTTCATAAAAACAATTTTATTTCTGAATTGAACTCATTGTGTCTTAGTGGAAATAGGATATTTTTAATATACTGTTCCTATGCATTTGATAAAACTCAGGGAACGAAATTAATTGTCCTCATTACTTCATTGGACTTATATTCTTTAGATTACTGGTGTGGAGCAAGATAAAAATATATACGAGGGTTGTTCGACAATTTTTCAGTCTGACTCACAGATGGTGCAAGTATGATTAAATGACTATGTATGATTCATTAGATTATAGTAATCAAGTAAAACAAACAAGTTTTGATATCTTACACGAGCTTGCTGACTTTATTTCACACGATATTTTGACTATGAACTTTCAGCTCGATGGATCTCGCGTTTATTAACAGTCCATCGAAGACGCATTCGAATGAACACTTCTCAAGGGCGTTTAGACTAAACGCGATTCCGCTTAGTTCCTTTATGGTGCTTAGTTCCACAATGGATGGAAGCAAGTAAAGGTGTTTTGTAGGAAGAGTCGTGGCGTGGTAGGTGTTATCAGGCTAAACGTGTAGAGGTGTTGCTGTAAAACAAGTTCATATACATGCGCCGTATTTACCAGATTTGGTTCCCAACGATTACTTTCTCTTCTCAAATCTGAGCAAATTTTTCGCTGTACTAAAATTCACTTCAGATGATGAGACAACGACTTACACTGCAGAGTTGGTTAAATCGCATTATACTGAAGATTGAAGAAAGCTGGAACGTTGTTTGTTTTAATGTATTGAATTGTAAGGTGATTGCGTTGAAAAATAAAGAACAATTGTTAGAAATCTGGAAGGATCTTTGTCAGAACCGTTTGTATATTAAAAAATATAGTCTGTTTATGATTTGAACATGAACTCGGTTACGTTATTGAGTTACAATATTGAGGTATTAAAGTAGTTAAAGGATTATTAATATAATAATTAATAGTAAAGTAGCAGGATATGAATCTTTAGAAAATTAATCTAATCCTAAATCCAAAAATGATAAACTAATTATTGTAACGTGTAGGGTTTTTTTGTTACAGGGGGTCGGTGGTGGGGAAAAAAAAGGAGACGACATATTTTTCAATCTGATATTTATTTAATATAAACATGTAGAACATGTTAAATTTATGCAAACAGTAATGCTTCCTCTCCTCGTTCTCTCCTTGTTCGTCGCTTATTGTACCCAAATTTTCCGGAAAAACATCCAAATGGGAGTGTAAAATATATATTTTTAAGGACATGCGAGTATTTCATAGGTTTTGAAGAGTTCATCTTTCTTGTTGTCCAGGAATCCTTTCACTACACTTACAAAACACTTCCAAGCTGCCAATTCCTTTTCATTTAATTTTTTTCTTGAAAACGGAATCACCTAGAAGCTTCCTTATTTGAGGTCCAAGAAATATACCTTTCTTAGTTTTGCATCACTTAATTGAGGAAATATTTCTTTTAGGTACTTGAAACCTTTACCTTGTTTCTCCATGGCTTTGACAAAGTTTTTCATTAGTCCAAGCTTAATATGAAGAGGCGGAAGAAGTACCTTTTTTGGGTTAACAAGGGGGCATATTTTATGTTTGAAGTGTCAGGTTCAAAAGTAGTTCTATAAGGCCAATCTTTCTTACTGTAATGTTCTTTTGTTGCCCTACTGTCCCATAGACACAAAAATAGCAATACTTTGTACCAAAGTTCTCCTTACCTTAGTACTGCAAAGTCAGGTACAAATAATTTCAATTAGTCCATCATATAAAGGACAAGTAGGTACTTGAAAATAGGACGTGTCATTTCTGTAAAAAGGTGTTTTAATAACTACCTTAGACAAACTTCCACAGAATCTTGGCTCTTACAGAGAGGAGAAACGAGAGCGGTTTCATTAGGACCTAAAAAAATATGAAACATAGGTACCAGGGTCGATGGGATGAACACAAGATGGCTGATTATTGCTGAAGTATCATGCGTGAGTACCTGGAAGGAACTCAAAAAAATCACGAAAAAGACACTTTCACCATGTTCAATGATCTACTGTATACTTGTGTAATTAGACGTTCCAGAGGGTGTCCCAATAGGTATTTCGTGATTTCCGTTTTAAATGCAATCAACAATTTCAGAAAAATAAACCCCTTGTTCATTTTATCAAAAAAAAAACAGAGACATGACAGTTATGTTTTAAAAATAATATTCTCCATTTTTTTGTTCGTTGGCTGTTCCTACGGATAACCATTCTTTATGTAAAATTGTCAATAACAAGTTGGTACAATTGCGATTCAATTTCACCAATAACTAAATGCATGTAATGCTTCAGGTCATTAATCGTCTGCTTGATTGTTACAATAGACTTTATCTATATATATTTAATAGACTATATCTCTATAAAGAAAAGTCAAAATGAGGTGTTCTATTCAAACTATGATATCTAGGCAAAATTAATAGATAAAAACTTTTTTCCAACTGCATTTAAAAGGGGACTTAATGTACTTTCAGATATTTATTACATAATTTAGCGTTATTTAAAAAATATATTAATTTAATTAGGTAAATTTCACTGGCATGATGCTCTTCAAAAACCAATTCGGTGTCGCTTTCACTCTCTCTGTCGTCAAAAATATCAGTTGCCTCATATAACTCTTCTACTTCAGACGCACAGCGAGTACGAGAACGCGTGTTCATTTTTAGCTAAATAGAAAATGAAAGAAATCGATAAATAAATGTTAAAAAAATATAAAGTCAATGTTTTTAATATAAATACTATAAGAAATATAACATTTATGATTTACTTACCACAAACTCTAACAAGATCGAAAAAAAACACACTATTTGCGCAAAAAGGTTATTTAACCGTTTTTATTTATTCACAAAACACTGACATAACAATAGCACTGGGTGGCGTATACCAATAGACTGACTACGGTCGCTTATATTTTTATTAGTATTCACATCTTAAGATGGCTATGGTGGGGGATCTGTAGTAGGAATAGTAAAAATTTTCCCCCACTCATAATCATCCCCTCAACTTGACCATTTATAAAGGAAAAACACTTTTAATTTACCCCTGAGTATCCCTTATCCAGTGCTTCACTTGAGGGTTAAGGTACATTAATTGGGGTCATAAAAAGTTTCTTAACACAGTTTGCCCAATTCTAACACCATAATTATATTGCCAGGTCTCTAGATGACACAAAATTTATAAATTAAGTCGTTGATTTAAAAAAACGGCGCTAGATGTAATTCCCGAAGTACCTATTTATTTTTGTATAAAACATCGTGAAGTATTACAATCTTTTTTCATTGAATTTATGAGTCTAGTCTACTTTGAACTCTTTCTAAACAATCAAACTAGATATTACACATTTCATATTTTAAGCAATCTCCGTTATTTTATACTGTTATTTGATGTAATTATTGTTCATTATTTTATATGACTAATTAATGTCTTCTTAAAGAATATCTACTGTTATTAGTGAATACATTAACTTACAAATTACAACTAAATAATTTTCCAATAAGAGTGTCAGAAATTTGAAACTCAATAGTGACAACACTGTTTGAAATGGAAATGTCACCCATAGACTGCTGGGTTCAGCACATTGTGTCAATTCACCATGGAAAGATACACGATTTAAAAATAATTTTTTCCGACGTAGCACACTTCTGCCTTAATGGGTTTGTGAACAAACATAACTGCAGGATTTGGGCGCATGAAAATTCTCAAATGGTCCAGAAGTTACCTCTTCATCTTCAGAAAGTCACTGTTTGGTGCGGTTTTTGGAGTGAAGGAGTGATAGGATAGGATAAGACCTTGAACGCAACCGGAATATGTTTGGCCTGAATTGATAAATGTGGATATAAACAATGTTTTCTTCTATCAAGACGATGCGATTTGTCGTGCATCTCGCCAGACAATCGATGTATTGTAAAAAATGTTTCCTGGAAACGTTATTTCGCGAAATCGTAACTTCAACCGGCCACCAAGATCTCACGTCTTTAGATTATAAAAGACGTCTTATTTCTTCTGTAGCATGACATTTAATTTATTTTAAATGCATTATATCTGTAGTCTTTAGAGCCATCCGTTTCTTTTCCGTACCGTACACTTAATTTTAGGAAATATTTCGATAAATGCTGTTGAAGCCTTCTTGTGGATATCCAAAATGCTTTCCTTTAATAGAAGCTGCACAGATCCAAATCAAGTGCAGAATATCTGCCAATAATGGGATTTATTCAATTTGAATTATTATTGATGAACCGGCCATCGATCGTCTTCAATACTCCATATCATCATGAAATATAACAGAGTTTTTATATGTTTGTAAAACATTTTACCAAACTATTCCATTGTTGGTTCTTCGACCAAGTAGAAAATGCTTGTCTCCCTTAATATGTTGTCTATCTATAGATCTGAAACACCTTGTTGACTAATCACCCGAACTTTGATCAGGGATGCATACTTAAAGATATTTGATTATTTTTTCCACAATATACACTTTCCTGGCGTTTGCAACAAAATTCATCATATATCAGATGGAACAAGCAATTCTATTACCGTAAAGTAGTAAAAAAAATCAAAGCTTCTTCCCTTTGTTGTATAATTAGAATATAAATGATGACCTGACATACTTCACGTTTTGTTTTGAGTCAGTTTCGATACTTTTTAATATGAGCAGTAATTATATATTCAATATAGATATTCCTAGTGCACACTTTCTAAATAGAAATATCAATAAACTATTTGATCATATTTTACACAGCCGATGACAAAGTTACTTTTTATAAGAGAGAACAAATTTTACAATTAATGTTTGGCATCTCGACCTTGAACGCATCGGTGAAGATTATGTGGGTACCCGGTGTCGCATTTTTTTCCCATAGACAGATCGTAAAAAAGCCGACTTGCAGACGTTTGCGCAATGCGAATAAAATTAAAATAATAAGGTAAAATGTCTACAAAAATCACCGCTCGTGCTATAGACGATACGGGTATGTTAGGGGCGTATGGCTCATATAGAGACCGCTAAGTGAAACGCATTAAAATTGCAGGTTGCATTCATCAGATGGTTGAAATAGCATCACACGTATATCAAACCAGGTTGATTTCGACTCAGCAACCTTGGAGAACAATAAAAGTTATAAAAATAGAATACGTTTTAAAATACAAAAGAAAAGAACATTGTCGCATACTACAGTTGATATTTTTCATTGTTTAACTTAAACAGCTAATAGGAAGTAAAAGTTGTATTAAATCAATTCGCGCAGATGCAGTTTTCAAATTAGTAGATAACTCTAATCAACAAATGTCTTTAGTTATTTATTTCAATTGTGTGTTAGTTATGCACATATTCAAACTTACTTTTGATGTTCCTCTCATGCATTAGATTTTGTGAAATGAAGCCGACATTAATAGCCGAGAATTATCAATTTCCACTGAGAAAAAATTGTTGATATTTTTAATAAGTCCGATCCGGTAGTAGTAGCGTATATAAATGCCATAGCAATTCAGGATTCCGTCGATAAAATTCTTATATTTTTCACAAAAAACTTTTGGAAGTTTATATATAATATTTTTCGCCCCACACCGGTAATCAGGTCGGACGACGGTAGTAAGTAAGATTTATAATGAAATTTTGAATTTGAAACAGGTAACTATTTTTTCTGGATATGTTAGTATTGTTTTTGAACGTTGTATTACTAGAGAGGGGGTATCTTTCGAATAGATAAAATTTAGCCTTGACCGATTAATATTAAATGTGTTTCAAAGACCACTAAGTTGTTTTATACATTGTTGGTACAATTTATAACAAAACTTTGTGGTCTTTAAGGAATGCGTTAATATTAACCAATCAAACCAAAAGTCTTCTACCAAAAAGTCTTGTAACTGAACTGTTTCATTTAAATATATTGTTACAATTTTTTTTAAATGTATTGAACTAGAACTAGATCTATTGAACTAGAACTGAACTAGATTAGCAGACACACATTTTATCTGGATTGTCTAGTCACATTTTTCGTTTTTTTATTATTGTTTTTATATTTTCCAAGATTTTGAATTTGGTTAGAAACCAAAAGTATTTGTATTTCAAGATTATGTTTAACTGCTGCCATAACACTTCCTGGTGATAAATTGAGTTACTTCTCATTCTATATCTACTTTCTGTTTTTTTATAGATGGTTCCTCCATAGATGGAATATGAGTGATAAGCACTCAATTATCAACATCATTTTGATGAGATTAGCTCAAAATTCTTGAATTGCCCTTTCATAAATACCAAATGAAAATTCGAATCCCAGATTTGAAAATTATGTTTGTTTGTGAACTACTATGAATTTGATGAACTACTATGAATTTCCTTATTGAACAATATTTTTGACTTGAGCGATGAAGCATTTTTATTTTCGAATGCATATAAGAAAAAAAATTGGTGTATATAGAGTTAAGAAGAAAGTATATTAAAAGTTATCAAACAACCATTATATTCAGAACAAATAATTGCATGACGCAGTTTATTGCCCAGAGAAGTTATTGATTCATAGTTTTTCGAAGATAATGTAGGTAATGCGGCTAATGTTAGAAGATTTGTATAAAAGCAAAACCATTTTTATAGACGCAAGGTATGGGCGTTTAAATAATATTTAAAAAAAATGATTAGCAGCAACTCTCGAACAAATGTTTTCAATAACCATTTTTTGTTGTTGTAAAACCCTATTTAAAAAAGGATTACTGTGAAGCCATCTAGTTTTTTTTGACAGCGGGACTCTTTTGATGTGCTTAAAACTTGAAAGATCATAAACAATATTTCTTTTAATTTAAATTAGTGATATTCTGGCTAATTGAGGAATGCAGTTCGATGTGATACCGTTGTAAACATATAGGACCCTTGTGGACTTAGGGAACATTAGAGTCGAAAAACAAAGCACTCGAGCTTGATGTCCGATTTCTGAAAGAAGTTTTCCGAAGTTTTTCACTATGAGCTTCTTCGAAGATATACACATAAAACTTTCCAGTAACAGTATTTTTGACAAAATTTGGATTTCTACTATTTTGATATCCTGAACATAATAAATACAAATATAATTTTGTCATGTGGATTAAAAGTATTAAAATGTATAGGAAATCTTAAATATTCGTAACTCATCCGCCCCGCAAATTATCAGATTTGAAATAGAAAACAACATTTTTTCATAGTCATTTCTGTAATTTGCTTATTCAGATAATCACCTTATAGCTAAATGTCATGATGTACCATTTCAAAATCATGAATTATGTTTCGTTTTAGATCGACTATATTTTTTACTTTCTTGAAGTCAAACAATTCGGCGACCGTAGGTCTAACATACGGTTCGAAAAGGTGATTCTTTCGTTACGAACGTTTGCGTTTCGCTAATGATCGTTGAATGAGAGGACTGAAGGGTAGATTTGATAGTAATATATTTAGAATATTGACTTGTTAAAATAACCATAAATAAATAATTTTTTATTAGACCTTTTTTTTTGGCCAAATATTTTAATTAAAGTTGATTAATGTTTACAAGGGTGATTCACGAATTATTGACTGTACTAAATTAACCTTTGACCAACAAATAAAATTATTAGTATGCGGTTATCTATCACTTACTTGTTTAATGCAATTTTTAATATTACTGCACACAAAATTGCGTCTTTCAAATGTCAAAACTACGAAATATGAAATAGTGATATAAGGGTTTACCACCTCCACGAAAATTTCAGATTCCATTTTCTAGCCACAAGTATATGACGAAAATAATTCTTAATTATAAAAGAACATTGATTATTTACCACGTGAACATATAATCAAAAGCCAGTATATATATTTATAAATAAATACATTTTTAATATCAATATTTATAATATATTTTTAAATAAATTGCGCCAAACCGTTTTGTTCATAAGGATAATCCATCAGCTAAATATAACTCCGTTTTAATCATTGCCCTCCTATTCTCCAGATTTAGCTCCTGCCGCTATTTTGTTACCAAAAGAAATATTTACGGAAATGTTACTATTCTGACCACGAATATTTAATATCCGCAGTAACTGAGTGGTTTCTAGAAAAAGAAAAAAAATTTCAAGATATCGAAGCGGTTCGTCATATAATTTAAATAAAAGTGAACACTTTTAGATGATATTCAAAAATAAAATTGTTTGGAACTGTCCATAAGCTTGTTGGTACTACTATGATCAAAAAGTGAGACATTAAAAAACACTTTTTACACACAAGTATTCATTTATTCATAAAAAAATATTTTGTGTCGTTCAAAGTAATGTGTTCCGCCCATATGTATGTTATCCTTCTCACTGCGATACACTTTTTCCCACGGTTTTTCTAGCCTTTGGAACAGTTTTTATACTCGATTTCTGGTATTTCCTTTAAAGCGGAGGGCGAACTCTCTTCGTGAGTTTTATGGACTCAAAACGGCATCCACGAAGAAGTTTTTTCACTTGAAGGAATAGAAAAAAGTCACACAGCAAAATATCTGGTAAATATGGTGCTTGCAGAATGACATTTATTTGATTTTTAGTGATACATCGATGAATAATTATTGCGATATGCGATGCTACGTTAATTTGATGTATTTGTTACATTATTTGTTATGCCACAAATGTTTTTTTTCGAATGGACGCTAATCGGCGACTACACAGTACAAAATGGTTTTTTTAATAATACAAAATGATCCGATTTTGGTAATGTTTTCTTCATCGGTTGAAGAGGAAGATCTTTTGAATGTGGTTTATCTTCTACTGTTTCTCTACCATCACAAAATTCCCTGAATCACTTATAATTTTTTTTTTACATGGGATCCTAATTTTTGATTATGGGATTTGGGATCAAAAATGTGAGAAAGGAAGTAGGCGTATCGGAACCATAAAATCAAGAGAGACCTGGAAAACAGTACGACCACAAAGGACAAATGAAAAAAAATAACGCTAATCTACAGCTAATTAGTATGGATCAGTAGAAGAAGTACTACGAACCTCTAATGAAAGACAACCGAAAAAAATGTCTTTGAGAAGAGAAAGATATAATACAAGAAGATATATTAAGAGACTAGATGATTTGATGTAATAGCTTCAAGAGATTCAAAGAAAAACAAAACCATTTAAAAATAGGAAAGCAACAGGTTCTGATGGAATTAATATTGAGCGTATTAAATATTCATCGACTTGTTTGTTTCATTTACTGGTGGCACTATTGAATCAGGGCTTAACAGAAAAAGAGATGCCAAAAGATTTTAAAAAGGTCTTCGCTCCGACGTTTTTAAAAAAGAAAAAAGGGACGAATACACCAATTAGCGAGGAATAACTGTCCTGAGCTCTGTTGGCAGAATATATGGAAATATTCTAAAAGTTACAATAGACCATGTTCTAGACGAGATATAAAAACAAAGTGGGTTTGGTGCAGGCCGTTCATGCATCGACAATATTTTCACTAGAAGGCAAGTGACAGGCAAACGCCTAGCACATAATCTTAAAACATATTGACCTTCACAAAGCTTATGACACCGTGCCGCTATCAAAACTCTTACATGCTATGAAACAACAAAATATAAAATCTACATATATCAAAGCGGTCAAACTACCTAGCCCAATCAAAGTTGTAAATGTATTTTCACCTAAATTTTAAGTCACCAAAGGATTATGACAACGCAGTTACATTGCTCCTATGTTATTCAAATTATATCTGAACAAAGTGTTAACCCTATGAAGAAGAATGTGTGGAAAATGGGAATGGGGTAAAAACGAAATATAATTTAAAATTCAGCAAATCATCAAAAAACTCTTAAACCTGAAAAACCATAAACTAAAATTAAGCCGGCTTCCATTCACGTTAAGGAAAAATCCCGCGAGAGACTCCTAATAATATATATTACAAATAGGTCGCTGGGTTACAGATAGCAGCTTAAACTCTAACAAAGTCACGCGAATAGCCGTCTGTTAGATTGCACGTCAACGAATGAGTGTGGGTTGTAATTTTAATTATCTGTGCGTTGTGGTAAAATATTTTTTAATACATCTGAGTAAGTGGTCTTGCGCTGATGAGCGAATGGAAATCAACTAGAAGCGAATGGATTGTTCGTGTGGTGGTTGATCGACTTTTAATCTAAAATTTGATCTTAATTGCACTGTTTCAGCCCGTTTAGTTACTAGTCAATATTTTAGTGTTGAAAGCTTGGATTGAAAAGTTATCGAAATTGTCACTTCAGGAGTTGCTTTATCCAGACATTTTTATGCTAACATATTATATTGTCGTGGAAAAAATGTTGGTTAAGGTTTCTAGTTTTCTTTAGAATGAGATAAAATATAATTTGTTTAAAATGCAAAGTAAATTTTTATTTGATCTAAATTGACCATTGTTAGATACAACACCTTATCATCTATTATCAGTTGTATTATGCTGTACGAGACATCTAATGCTATTCAACAAATTATTAATTTATAATCCTATAGCAGTTTTGAAGAATTTAACATGAGCCAAACAAAATGAGATGGTAGCCAGTTGGTGTTAATTCTGATAAATGTACTAAACTTTGGAAAAGCTACGTAGATAATATCTTTACAATATGGTCTCACGACAACGAACTTCTGAACAACTTCCTAACTCAACTGAACGAAATCCACCCCAGAATTCAGTTCACTCTGGAAGTCGAGCAGGATAGGAAACTATCGTTTTTGGATCTCCACATTACAAGACAACTTTCTGGAATCTTCAAACACACAGTGTATAGAAAGCCAACTCACACTAATCGATACCGTAGCGCCCAACCTCATCATCACCTTTCTTAAATTCAAGTAGTAGCAAACACCTTGATTTCCAGAACCTTCCGACTGATACTACCAAATACACGAAACGAGGAACTACCAAAAATTTTCATTACCCTTAGACAAAATGGATTTTCCGAAAATTGCATCAAGAAGGCCATTCACCGTCATTAAATCCAACACGAAGAATAATAGAGGAACAAGAACCAAATGCACTAAAGGTCCTATTACCATACGTAAAAGGAATCACTGATAGGATAAGCAGATTGCGAAGAAAACATAAAATCAAAACAGTCTACAAGTCACACAGAACTGTTGCAAACATCCTAAAAAACCCCAAGGACACAGTCAGACCGGAAAATCATGGGTATATAGCATATCTTGTTCCGACTGTAATGGAGCATACATAGAACCAACAAACAGAAGGATCTCGGCCAGAATATAGAAACATCAAAACAACTTAATAAACAGACTCTGTTCCAGCACCATCTACAAGCAGGACATAAAATCAATTTTGAAGGAGCCAAAGAAATAGCCAATATTAAAAACTACAAGGTCCGAACAATCAGAGAAGCCTTGAAGCAGAATAAAGTGAAGCGAAATGACGCTCGCAATATTCCAAAAGTATGGAAATCGCTTCTGAAAAATAGAACAAACATCGCATCCTGACGACGAGGAAAAATCAATAACGGATATAACCCATACAATCTGCATAGTTGCCGGTCGCCTATAAGAAATAGCGCAACGACCCGCGGACGTTAGTTGCATATATATATATATATATATATATATATATATATATATATATATATATATATATATATATATATATATATATATATATATATATATATATATATATATATCAGTGAATAGATACGACGTTTCGCCAAAATCTCACTTGACATATTCAAGGGTTGTCCCCTCCGAGAGAGGAGTTCAACTGACGTGCACGGCTCGTTGCGGTATTTCTTATAGGCGACCGGCAACTATAAATATATTTATGTATATATACACAATGTATAGAGGATTGGGTCAAGCGATACCATACTTGTACTGCACTACCATACTTGTACTACCTTGCTTGATACTTGATACCATATTTGATACCATACTTGATACCATACTTGATACCATACTTGATACCATACTTGATACCATACTTGATACCATACTTGATACCATACTTGATACCATACTTGATACCATACTTGATACCATACTTGATACCATACTTGATACCATACTTGATACCATACTTGATACCATACTTGATACCATACTTGATACCATACTTGATACCATACTTGATACCATACTTGTACTATCTTCTATACATTGTTTGTAGGGTGATTGAAGTAGGGCTTTCGGCTCCTTCAGCGAATTCTCTTTTATAGCCTCAATTGGCTCAAAACGCCTTCCTCGAAGTGGTAATTTTAGGTCCGGGAACAGAATACGCCTAGTCATAAAGTTATGCACGCACTTAAGAGATTTGTTCGCATCATGAACTAACTCTCTAAGACTTAAATGACAATTTTTGAGCACCAGTTTCTTGATTGTGTCGATGTTTTCGTCGATCGTAGACGTTGAAGGTCGTCCAGAACGAGGCAAATCAACTACCACTTCTTCACGCTCTTTGAATGCTTTATATCATTTATATGCCTATATTTTTGGTATGCCCGATTCATTTTATACACTTTCAAATATTCGCTCACAAATTTTACTTGACACACAGAAATTAAGGCAAATTCTTTGCTCAATATTTTAATTCATAGTTAAATCGCAACGCACGTCGGTTTACTAAACTAACTGATGTAACCAAACTAGTTGACCCATCGCGTTTAAATTGGACATCGTAACTAAGCCCACGCTATTTTCGGAATATAAGCGAAGAACGGCTATTATTGAAAAATTTGCATCGTTCGTATATCGATCAAAATGATTTGGTTTTACGGATACCGTAGATCGAACCTTTACGATATTGAAACTTATCTTAATTGAGTGACGAATTCAACATGCCAATGAGCTCGATAGTATAAATCAAAAAAATGACCTCTTCTGGTCGTACTTTTTCGGCGAAGCTTTGGGCAATTACCAATAATGAATATTAAATTTAATTGCACAGAAGTTACAACACATCAGCAGTCAGACTTTAGGTTCGTGTTAGTGCTTCAAGTTACGAAAACTATATATCCAAACATGATTTTCTTATACAATTCTCTTTAGTTGTATTTAACAATATACAAATTTTCAAATCATTATATATTATATATATCACCCTTTGAATGGCTTCAATCTATTATTTTTAGAATGTCTTTAAACCGGATAACATACATTACAATGTAGCATTGGGCATTGGGCAATTACCAATAATGAATATTAAAATTAATTGCACAGAAGCTATAACACATTAACAGTCAGGTTTTAGGCCCGTGTTAGTGCTTTTAGTTACGAAGACTATATATACAAACATGATTCTCTTATAAAATTATCTTTAGTTATATTTAAGAGAATGCAAATTTTCAAATTATTATATATTATATATTGCCCTTTAAATGGCTTCAACCCATTATTTTTAGAATGCGTTTAAACCGGATAACAGTACAATGTAGGACTGAAAAACCATTTATAAATTTGATTAAAAATCTTTTAAATACAAAATAATTTTGGGTTGCCTGGAAGGTGCCATTAGTAGCTGCATGTTCCATTAGTTGCTCTTTTAAAGCTTGTAAACAATCTGTGTTGTGTTAGTATATATATATATATATATATATATATATATATATATATATATATATATATATATATATATATATATATATATATATATATATATATGTATATATACTATATGATCTTTAAGTTTAGATTAGCTTTTATTTGTCTTCAGATAATCAAGTTGAAAATGTCGGTCTATAACCTGCAATTGCGCCACATTATGCTTTTTATTAAAAAAAAAAGGCAAGAACATTGTCCAAACCAAAAATAATAATTGTTTCCGTTTACTGCGAGGTTTTTTTTTGGGAGACCATGTTGCAAAGAAGAAATAAAGGCTATAATAGCCGAAGATCGATGCACCATAGTTCGTGTGATAGAAGATAAGTTAAATATAGGAAAATTGACAGTTTCTGAAAAAAATGGGTACGTCTTTATAGAACGATGTGTGCGTCCCTTATGAACTTAATGATCAAAATCTGTTGGACTGAATATCTTCGGGCGATCTTTTGCTGAAAAGGAAATCTAAGATTTCATTTCTGAAGCAGAATGTGATGAGAAGTAGATTATCTACAATAACGTTCAATGAAAAAAATTATGGGGGTTGTTAGGTTGAACGGTCTTGAGTACGGTGCATTGCATTGCGTTTGGTGGGACCGAAACAGACCCATACATTTTGAGCTTTTTCCATGCACCAAACCATCAATACTAACCTCTGCTGTTCCCAGTTAGTACAGCTGAAGATAGCAATAGAAGAAAAACGGCCAGCATTAGCAAACAGGAAAGGCGTCGTATTTCACATTACAATGTACGATCACAATTTTCAATAAGGATCCGGAAAAGATTGTTGAGCTACAATTCGGATGTTTTTCCCCAAATACCTGAGTACATTCCTTCCTCATTTTCTTTTATTTCTTCGACATCAGTACATGAAGGACGGTCAGAGCGATGCCGGTCTTCTAGGCCAAAATCTCCGCCCTGAACAGACCAAACCACTTTTGCAAAATGGTCTCCCAATAGAAACCCTCTCAGTAAACAGTACAATTCTTATTTTTTGTTAGGACAACATTCTTACCCTTTTTTGAAATAAAAAAAGCATAATATGGCGCAAATGTAAGTTATCGACCGACATTTTTAATTAGAACTAACTTGGAATGCTAATTTGGACATAAAGATCATAAATACTAGAGGAATTAATATATATATATATATATATATATATATATATATATATATATATATATATATATATATATATATATATATATATATATATATATATATATATATGTAGTAAACTTTACTAACACAACACAGATTGTTTAGAAGCATTAAAAGAGCAACTAATAGAGCATGCAGCAACTAATGGTACCTTCCAGGCAACCCAAAATTATTTTGTATTTAAAATGTCTAATCTAATTTATAAATGGTTTTTCAATGCTACATTGTAATGTATGTTATCCGGTTTAAAGACATTCTAAAAATAATAGATTGAAGCCATTCAAAGGGTGATATATATAATATATGATTTGAAAATTTGTATATTGTTAAATACAACTAAAGAGAATTGTATAAGAAAATCATGTTTGGATATATAGTTTTCGTAACTTGAAGCACTAACACGAACCTAAAGTCTGACTGCTGATGTGTTGTAACTTCTGTGCAATTAGTTTTAATATTCATTATTGGTAATTGCCCAAAGCTTCGCCGAAAAAGTACGACCAGAAGAGGTCATTTTCTTGATTTATACTATCGAGCTCATTGGCATGTTGAGCTCGTCACTCAGTTTAACCGGAGGTAAAAGAGAAGATGAAGAAAAAACAGCGATCCGACTTAATCGCAATATCCAATACACGAGATAAGCCGAAGATGAACGAAGGCGGCCAGCCAACAGCCCGTCAATTAGCACACCGCGTAATTAGGTACGACCGCCAGATTTCCATACTGAAATGATGTAACAAAATCTGTAAGAAAAAAATATCTCGGACGCAACTAAAAGATGGGAGCTCTGCCTTAATAACGTAATTGTATCGGTCCAGTTTTAATGCCACGAGACGAAATTATGCCGAAAAAGGAAGACCTATATGCAAATGATGACATGACATGAACACTGGCCGCAGTCAGTTTTTCAATGGGAAATGAGTATATAAATAAAGATAATATATTAAGTTAAATTCATTTTAAAATACTCTTGTTTTTGTAATATGAAAACTAATTTTATTTACACTAATAGTAATACAAATTACCAAAAAAAGCTCAATCAGATGGTTGTTAAGAAGAAGAATTCTGACAATGTTTATATAGTTAAGTTGAAATATAAAAACCGATTCGTGACCTTTGTATATGTGACAAAGGCGTTTAACTTCATTAACAGAAAGATAATTTGGAAGTTCTTGGACATCATACGATGCCCGGCTAGGCTGTTGGACATGACTATACTTCTTTACAATGGCATGAATTCTGATTCTGGGAAAAGTTCTGATACAAATGGGCAAAACTGAGGTTTTTGAGATTAAGACCGGCGTGAAACAGCGATCACACACAACGATCACACATTCGTGTGGTCGTGCCTACGCTTTTCTTTTTGTATGTTGGTGCTCTTTGGCATCATGTACTAGACAGATTGTGATTAATTGTTCAACCTGGCACGATTTAAAACCAAATCAAGAACGAAGCAGGTTAACATCATAGAACATACTGCAGCAGTGGATGACTCCGTGCTTATGCTTGTAAGACATAGTGCGGCGGCATTGTAAACGCTACTGATCTCACTTAGGCCTACCGTGCGTTATGACTTAAAACTAATATGAGAGAGACACAGCTGATATTGCCATGAATGGTCCACCACTGAAAGAAGTAGCATGCTTCCAGTTTTTGAGAAGTCTCTAAAGGTTTTGGGGTTAGAAGCGCATCAACAACTAAGGCTATTTAGCGACTGGACCTACAGCTTAACGTGGGTTCCATACCACGGTCATCAGCTACCGACAACCCAGTCCAGCACCCCCATCAAGAGGTTATATATATATATATATATATATATATATATATATATATATATATATATATATATATATATATATATATCATCATCATTCATCATCATCATCAGCCCGCATCGATCCACTGCAGGATGAAGGCCTCTTCAGCATGCTTCCAACCTTCACGGTCCTGGGCTTTCCTCTGCCACTCGGGTCCAATATACTTAACGATGTCATCAATCCATCGTGCTTTCGGTCTTCTTCGCGGACGTTTGCGATCAAGCGGTATCCACTCCAGGATTGCCTTGGTCCATCTGTCGTCCCATCGCCTCGCTATATGGCCTGCCCATCTCCATTTCAACTGTTTTACTCTTCCAATGATGTCACAGACTTTTGTTTGTTCCCTGATCCATGGGCAGGACTTTCTGTCTCGTCTTGTAATGCCAAGCATACATCTTTCCATTCCCCTCTGTGCCACCCGAAGTTTTTGAATTGATTGCGATGTGAGTGTCCAGGTTTCACTTCCGTATGTCATAACGGGTAGAACGCACTGATCGAATACTTTTCTTTTCAGGCAAAGTGGGAGTCTGCTCTTAAACACTATGTTGAGCCTACCAAATGCCTGCCAGCCACATTTAACACGCCGTTCCACCTCCCGGGTGGTATTCCCCTCCATGGAAATCCTCTGCCCAAGATATACAAAGCTGTCCACAATCTCTAAATCCCTTCCTAAAACTGAAATTCTTCTGTCCTGAGCGAAGTTATTGAACATAACCTGACTCTTTTTCAGGTTTATTTTCAAGCCAAATGGTTCGCCAGCCCTTTGCAGTTGTTGTATGCGTCTTTGCAGCTCCTCTGGGTCTTGTGAAATGAGAATAATATCATCTGCAAATCTAAGATGGTTTAAGTTTGCACCATTGATCTTTACACCATCCTGTTCCCAATCCAGTTTACGGAATACTTCTTCAAGGCCAGCCGAGAAAAGAATAGGCGATATTGCGTCACCCTGCCGTACACCTCGTTCTATATTAATTCCCACTTCAAGATCATCAAGGTGAATTGTGGCTGTAGCTCCATCATATATATATATATATATATATATATATACAGTATTCACAGAAAATATATTTAATACGCTTCTGCGGATTTGGTACTCTTTAGCGCACTAGGTATAAATGGAGATATACATTTTAAAAAAGTTGGGTTAAGCTTTAGCTTTATGAATTTTCTGATGATGTTAATTTGGTCAGCCAAATGCGCGTCGATTAATTTCAATGATTTTTGATGTGAGTGGAAAACTCACTAAGAAGATTCTATTTATCAGGTTCCAATATCGATATTATCAAATAGTTAATTAGCATGTATTCCTGTTCGAAAATCAAGTAATAAAATGAATTATGCGAAGAGTAATTCTTGTGAAACAACTCAGTAAATGCATACGTAATTAGTCGTAATTAGTCGTAATATATCGATTCTAATAGGTTTACATAGGCTCTCTCTACACCTTGACTAAGCAGTGCATCCATTATCGCATGCTTTGAGATGGAATCAAATGCTTTTTCGTAGTCGATAAAAGCCAAGCACAGTGGCATGGTCTATTCGTTGTGCCTTTCTATGACCTGCTGTACAACCTGGATGTGATCCATTGTACTGAATCCACTTCTGAATATATATATATATATATATATATATATATATATATATATATATATATATATATATATATATATATATATAATAAACTGTGCTAGTGACAATTTTGGATGTCTAATGAGAAAGATATTTAGTAACCGAGATATAAAGGAATATACTAAAATCAATGTTTACAATGCCATTTTCACTCTCCTGTATGGAGCTGTATCTTGGGTCCTGTATCGGAAACAAATATCATCAAGGCTACCTCCGAAAAATCTTGAGAATAAAATGACAAGACTATCAGACCAATGTGGAGGTACTTGAAAGAGCCAATAGTTTGAGCATATTGAGGGGCCATTGCCAAAGGATGCAAGGGTGTCGAAGCGAATCCTCTATGACGAATTAAAGAACAACAAATGAAATCTAGGAGGTTTAGAAAGAAGATACAAAGACGCCATAAAATTTCTTCTAAAGAATTTCATGTCAAACATGTATGAATGGAAAAAGAAGGCAAACGACAGACCCAAATGGCGTGAGAAGACAAATAGAGCTGTGCAACTCCATGAGGAAAATAATGGCATAAAGCCGCAAATAAAAGGTAGGCGCGAAAAACCAAACAGGCTGGACCGCATGTACCAATTCTGTATCCTCTTGGCCTAGGTCTTCAACAATGGCTGACCAAAAATAATTGCCCTAGCTGAGTTCATACTATTGTCGAGTTGGCAGCCACTATCAGTTAAGTTATACGTCTCAAAACTTATAAAAATTTCTTACATCTCGAAATCAAAAATAGTAAAATTTCAGAAGAATATTTTTTTACCTTAGGTTTTAATGTTAGTAATGGAAGTTCCTACTTCAAACTTGGCAAAATGGTTTGTTAAAGAATTTGAAGTTTACCAAACTAACGACCTTCCTGCTCAGTTATTAACTCAATACAAATCGTAAGACAAATTGAGAATATATAACCACAGGAAGGCAAAGTATTGGCTGACGAGGTTGTGGATGACATTTCTGTTAGTTCTTGTAAAATATTGTCAAAAAACTTTATAATAAACTGCAAATGTGCCTATAAAATTAAGAACCAGAATTCAAGTAACAAAACATTATTAAAATATATTCGATATTTTTAGAAAAGCACACAACCATTTCTTTTTGCCATACCAACATCCCTAATTATTCAAATCATCGTTTCGAAATTAAGACTGCCAATTACTATATTATAAAATAATTAACTGTAATTCTCTATAACTTGGCAGCGTCCAATAAAATCGCATAAGAGTTCAACCAAGGTATGTATGTATGGTAGGTCGTCAGGCCGAAATCCTCCATGGCGTGATAGATTATTTTTTAACATTTGTTCCTATTTTTCGCTTCTTCCTTACAGTTGACAACATTTTAGCTTGTTAAATCCTTCATCTCCTCATCCATCCATCTCAATCTGGGCCTCGCTCGCCTTCTTGTTTCTTTTTTCTGGTTTCTAAAAAATTTGTGGGTATCCGTTCGTCGTTCGTCCTTGTCACATGTCCTAACTATCTCAGTCTCTGTCTTTCTATATTCGATCTTATGTCGGATTGTTGATACATTTTTCTTACGAGGAGTGCTTCACTTCATGCCTTTATTTACTGTTTGCTGATCACCTAAAACTTAGTTGCATTGTTAGATCCCAGGAAGACTTTGACAAACTTCAATACGATCTGAACTCTCTGTTTGACTGGTGTCACAGAAACGGTATGACACTAAATCCATCTAAATGCAAGGCAATGACCTTTTTTCGTGGTAGATCCAGCATAGAATTTAACTATCATATTAACCATCATATCCTAGACAAAGTATCCATTATCAAGGACCTTGGCGTCAGCCTGGAGAGAAATTTGCAGTTCTCAGTTCACTTGGACAATGTTGTCAACAAGGCCTTCCAAATGCTTATATATAATATTAAAAGATGTACCCAAGACTTCAATGACATTCAATCTTTAAAAACCCTTTACTGTTGTTTAAAGTTTAAAAACCTTTGTACCCTTGTACGTCCACATATAGAGTATGCATCTTCTGTCTGGTCCCCCTTTTATGGGGTATATATTGATGCTCTTAAATCTGTTGAGCACAAGTTTCTAAAGCAAGTGGCCTACAGGCTAAACATACTGGATAATTATTAGGATTCTGAAATACTCAACCAGCTTAATATGGTCCCCATCACTGTTCGTCACAGGAGAAGGGATTTTATAACACTTTATAGGATCATTCATGGAAGGGTATTGGCCCCTGAGCTCCTTGAAAAAATTAATATTCATGTTCCACTGAGAACTATCAGAGCCACTTACAGTTTCCACTATCCTGTCCATCGAACTAACTATGGCCAAAACAACTTTATCTCAATAGCTACCAGACTAGCCAATGAACATCCCAATATAGATTTCTTTGGATCTAATAATTCATTCCTGAGTCAGGTGTGTGTTAGTTTTTGAGTGGTAGTTGAGTGGGGGGTAATTATGTAAAATTAGGTAGTATACTGTTATCTTTATATTAATCATCTTTATATTAATTAGAATTTATTTTAATAAAAGGTTTAACAATCTTGTAATTGGGCTTTGCCCGTTGAAAAAAATAATATAAATAAAAAATAAACCCAGTTCTATTAATATTAATTTTTCCTATTGCATTTTCTAATGCATAATTACATTCATAATTATATTGTAGACAGTGGATCGCCTTGCTTTAGTCCTTCCTCGACATCAACATAATACTATTAACTCGTTCCCAATTTCAACGCAGCTCTCCGTTTCTTTTAATGCTACGAATTTTATTAACTTCCTACTTACTCCTGGTTCACTTAGTGCTACATATAATTTGGCTCTTTTAATAATGTTAAGTGTTTGGTTAAAATCAATAAATATTACAAATGTGTCTTTGACATTCAACTAATGCTACCCCATAAATGTTCTTTCAGTAATAAAATCTGAAGATCCCGCCATTCCATTCATGTTTTATTAAATTCTATCTCGAAACCATCGTAAACGACGCATCCTATGGTGCGCTGTAAGAGGAAACACCCAATAAGTACGATAAGCGCACAATCCCATTGGAAGTAAATATCGATTAATAGTCATCCTCCAAATAGTTCTATCTGTAGCTGGAACAAAGGCATAACACACTTGCTGGATAGTTTAATGTCGTTTTAGTACTGCAAGGAAACTAAGATGCTGTTTGTCACGTCCCTCATTCTCCTAAGACGACATAAAACATCTAAATGTTCTCATATTTCTTCTAAAACATCTTATCCATGTCCTGGTAAAAGGCAAAATGTCCAATATTGCTTAAAGCAGTAGCACTGGAAGAATACCTTAGAATGTAATAAAATTTAAAAAATTATCGGTTTGTTTTGTCACATTTTTGCAATCGTATTCAGAAACAAAGAGGTAAATAAGAAAAAAGCGTATCACTTTTTATATTCAAGATGTTATACAACTAGTACATTTTGGATTTGATTATTTTATATATAGTATCAAATACTATATACTAGTTATTTAGTTCACTATACTGACTTCTAAGGTTTATGATTTTTATACAGTTCATCAGGTAATGTGTAATCTTAATCTCTTGCTAATGCTACCATTTACTGTTGAAACGACTTGAACTACTGAGAATATAAATAATTTCTTTTGTGTTTTGTGTGGAAAATATCAATGAATTACCTCTCAAAAAGAGTTTTTCCATATACTTTGAAAAACGCCAGAAAATGAGATCTTTTGTTTCAGTGACCTTTAGTTTAGTATAAAATGTTTCATTTATTAAAAGCTACAATAGTCCTGATATACTGCCATCAATTCATGTTGACAAAACAACAAACAAAATTCACACTGAGCAAAATTCGATCCACTGTCCAGTTTACAAAATAAAGCCATAAATAACGGTAGTGAATTAAATTAATAAGAACGGGCAATAAAATATCGGCTTTTGATTATAAATATGTAAATTGCGATTGAAATAACGGCAGAAAAAAATGTGAGTTGAAGTCAAATGCATTTTTAACAGTATTTCAGAGTTGAAAAGGATTTAGCCGCCTCATTTACTTATGCAGTTAATGTACCGGATAAAATTACTAAATTGGGTAAATTATATTATTTTATATATAATCATAAAATTAATTAATAAAATTTTACCGTGACTGAATACAGACTGATCATTACGTAATTAAATGTATACATTTAATTGAAAAACTATGGAGTTAAAGTGTTGGTTTTATAAAAGGCAGAATATATTTGAATATGTAGGGTGACTTAACCATTCACATAATTCCGAGAAAATCAATGAAAATAGTTCATTAAAACCATGATTTTGTTATAATAGAATCAATATGCAATTTGTAATCTTGTAATCAATATCATAAAATAATCTGACTTACAAATATTTTAATGTTATTTAATGTTTTAATGTTAGACATTGATTTGCGTTATTTGTACCATTACACAAAAAAAAGCTCGTCAACAAAATGCAGCAACTACCATACAGTAGCATTGATATCCCATGCAAGCATAATTCTTCTTACCATCATCAACAAAAGACTAAAGATATTCCAGATAAAGATATTACCAGAAATCGCAGACGAACAATCTGGTTTCGTATCGGGAAAGAGCATCAGGGAATGGGTCTTAATGTGCGTCACTCCAATGAGCGTCAAATAATCCAAAAATGTACCTATGTTTCATAGAGTACTCGAAGGCCTTTGACTGTGTGAAGTGAAAGATGCTCTGTCAAATTCGTAAAGAAATGGTAACACTCCTCCATCGAATACAACTCATAAGCAATCTATACGAACATAACACCGCAAAAGTAAGAGTAAATCAAACATGGCCAGACCAGTTCCGCGCAGCAGTTGGGCAGGGCTGTATTATATCACCCATACTCTTCAATTTATGCACTGAATATACAATAAGAAAATTTCTCGAAGAATGAGGAGGAGGTGTTTCAGTGGGCGGTAGACTTCGGATATAACCTCAGATATGCAGATGATGCCATCATCATCGCAACAAACTATCCCGAACCTGAAACCGTCATGACAAGACTCACAAATATAAGGAAAAAATATGGACAACTAAACGTATCGAAGACTAAGGTCGTGAAAGTAGACAGATCAAACAAAGACTGTTTCAATATCCGTCCAATTGGTCGGCTTTGAAGTGGTAGGTAAATTCGCATATTTGAGGTCCACCATTACCAATAGGACAAAACAAAGGACAAAGGACAAAGGACAAAGCAAATCCGAAATCAATCATCGCCACTAAATTAAGAAGAATGTGGCGAGATTCGTTAATATCAAAAGCGCCTAAGTTTAAGTATCGGTCTTGATTCAGCTGTTTAAGTCGTTACTGGTCGTAGTACGCTTTTATACATTCTGGCTTTAGTTTCGACTAAAAGAAATCTATTTCTAAATATAGTACCATTCTACTATTATGTTCGCTTTACTAACCTCTTTCTGGATTTTTCCGAAGCTAGTTATTTTGATGTCCAGATACTCGACCTCCATCACTTGTTCTATTGGCTTATCTTCAACCACCAACTTGCACCTAATGGGCTCCTTTGCTATTAGTACTGTTTTGGTTTTATCGGTCGACATTGACATATTATATTATTAGATAAAATTCGTATAGCAGCATTTGCAGGCCGTTCTTTGTTTCCACTATTATTATGTCATCATCAGTCTAGTATATGATTTTCAACTCTTAGTTACCCATTCTATATCCCCTATTTGTTTTGACTTTATAATTTTATCCATGATAATATTAAATTAGAGAGAGCTTAAAGAGTTTCCAGTATCTGCTTCTGCTAATCTTGTTGCTACCTTATTGTCTTTGTATATGTCTTCAACTGTTTTGATTAGATCTAACGAGATGTTCCTGTTATATAATAGGTCGATAACGTCTTCTATTTATACTATGTCCAAGGCATTCTTCAAGTCTGTCAAGCACAGGTAAGCCAAAATCTTATACTCTAGAGACTGTTCCTTCACCTGTCTCACAATGAATATGGCATCGGTGTACGAGCGTCCATTTCTAAACCCTGGTTTACAGTTCTCGGGTGCATATATTCCTACCACATTTATCTTTCTGTTATTTGTTATGAGTTTGATCATTATTATTCTCTCCGATATATATTGACACTTCACTATTTGGTTTGTATATTAATTTCTTATTATCACGCCTACGCATTCTTTAGCTCACCGGTCCTTCACCGCACCACTGTAAAATAGAATAAATTAGTATAGTATAGTCATTTTCCTTTCTTCTTTGTTTCCTGTAAAGCGCATAAGTCTATTTTATGTTCTCTTATTTCCTTTTTAACTTCTTGATCTCTTTCGTTAATCATTTTATATTCCAGGTTGAAAAGCTTAAAACATCCTTCTTTTTCCATTATCTTAACACGTTAAATCTGTCCTCTTCCGAGGCAGGGCTTCAATTCTGCAAGCATTCTTGGTTTTCCCTCAAGTAGGATGCTAGCCTTATCTGAGGATCCCTCTTCCTTTATCCGGGCTTGGGACCGGCAGCAGATCACTAAGCTACTCAGTTCACTCAGTGACCTACAGACGGAGTTATTCATATTATAAATACAATACGTTATTCACGTAGTACAGCGAAAGAAAAAAGTATTTGAATAAACCGAGTTTTCTCAGTTTCTTATATGTTAACACTTTTAATTGTTTAAACATCACAGTGATAGAAACTACAATTGTCAACTTGATTGTCAACAATATTATACCATAATTTTAAACAGAATAAAAGTTCAGTAACTAATAGCTTATGAAATAACAATTTTGAATGGAGAAAAAATATAAACACCCATAAAAGTTTCTAAAAATGGCCAAAGAGACAGTATATTTTACTTGATATTTTTTTCGCCCTGAAAACAATTTACTTTTTAAAGAATTTATATTTGTACACTTGCCATTTAGCGATAGTATACGATATTCCTAATTTCCCTAAACGTTTCGTTATTCTTCTTTTAGAACCTGCAGCCAGCTTTTTTAAAACGCCGGTATTAAAAGACCATGGATGACCTAATATTCCCATATCTTCAAGAATCATGTCTCCTTCCTGGAACGATGAGGATTGATGTGACACCTTTTCCTTCTACATCGCAAATCTCACGAACGGTGTCAGTCGCTTGGAGCCTTCTTTAAAATAATGTTGTAAAATTGCCCTAATTTCACGGCATATTTCACTCATTTTAACGTTTTTGTTAAAAAGCGTGGACTGAATCTTTTACAATGGAATCACTTTAATACTGAAGAAGAAATGTATATTTGTAAGGGCAAAAATGTAGAAATCCGATGAGATATTTGGTTTAATCGTAACAAATAAAAACTACAAATACTTTTGTTTTACCCTAACAAACAAAACTAACCTTTGTCACTAAATATAAGTGATTTCCGAAAAAAAAAGGTATAATTTAAATACTTTTAATGAACTAGAGTACTATTTTCTTTTTTGTTCAGACTGATTGATCGTCTACATTCGAAATTATGTAAATCATATTTATTACAGTTCCACGTGTGATGTTTACTCCAGAACAAGAAGCAATATCATTGGTTAGTTCCTAATTTGAAATGAAACAATTTTTTTTAACAGGATTTAACATGTTTCTATAAATTGTACCTGATAATACTTTTGGTCGTTCTTTCCCATTTTCGTTTTCATTGTAGACAGTTCTTTCTTGTTTATTCACAATGTAACATACTGCACCAAGTCTACATACCTAGTGCAGTACGATACATTGTGTATAAACAAGAAAAAACTGTCTACATTGATCATTGGTTAGTTCCTGATTTGAAATTAAAACTTTTTTTCTAATGGAATTCAACATTTTTCTATTAATTGTACCTGATAATGCTTTTGGTCATTCTTTCCCATTTTTGTTTTCAATGTAGATAGTTCTTTCTTGTTTATTCACAATGTAACGTACTCCGCCAGATATTTAGATATGAAACCGGAATTATTGTATAGAAAATACACTTTTATTGTATGAAAATGATCAAAAATATTGTATTCGAAGTATAGCCTATTGCTAGCTATACATTATTCTCATATGTCGGACAATTTGTCGGTGCTACGCCAAAAAAACTCTTGCTCTTTTGAGACAAACCAGTCATCAAGCCATTTCCGTACATTTTCGGAAGAAATAAAGTGCTGCTCAGCAAGTGCGTGTTCCATCGATGCAAATAAGTAATAATCGGATGGAGCCAAGTCTGGAGAATAAGCTGGATACTTTTAGAATATTTCGCAACTTTACGCCTCAATCATTTCCTTGACCAGTTTTGCTGTGTATGATGGTGCATTATCATGAAGAAAAATCATTTTGTGTTGCCTTTTTTGACATTCTGGTCTTTTTTCACGCAAAGCTTGATTCAAATAGATCATTTGTTGTCGGTAGCGGTCAGTATTTACGGTTTCTTCAGGGTTTAGTAGCTCCTAATAGATCAAACCCTTTTGATCCCACCAAACACTAAACATTGTCTTCCGTCCGTAGCGATTTGGCCTTGCAGTCGAAGTCGATGGTTTGCCTGGAATTATCCATGATCTTTTACGCTTAGGATTCCCAAAATATATCTACTTTTTATTACCAGTCACAATTCGATGGAGAAATGACTTTCTTTTGTACCTAGCAACCAGCATTTCGCAAGTGGTTTTTCGGTTTTCCGGCTGCCTTTCATTCAGTTCATGTGAAACACATTTTCCGATCTTCTGGATCTTTCCCATGGTTTTCAAACATATAGAGACGACTTCTCGTGTCACATTTATTTAACTCGCGAGTTGTTGCCTTTGAGCATCATCCTCATCCAACAATGCTTGCAATTCGCTGTCTGCAACTTTTTCGGTAGTCTTCCACGTTCTTCGTTTCTCACGTCAGAATTTCAATTTTTGAATTTTTGACACCATTCAAAGCACTCTGCACTAAGAGCATGCTCACCATAAGCTTCGACAAGCATTCGATGCGATTCTGCAGCAGTTTTTTTAAATGGTAACACAAAATCAATACTGTCAGAAAAATCGCAATCTCCAGGTACAAAATTCGACATGTTGAACGCCATTACAAACGATGCATGAAATGTGCATGAAACTTGTATTGTTGTGAGTTGAAAATCTTTGTCAGATGTCAACAAGGAAATGGCGCCGATGTCGCGGTTTAGCGGTAACTACATTGACAGTTAGGGTCACCTATAGGCAAATTCCGCTTTCATATTTGGTATGAAACATCATTTACCTGGTAGATAAATTAAGCTTTAAATTTTTGTCTAAACTTGTGTCAAAATTTCCCCTATATTTAAAACTCCGAATACAACCCAATTGTTTCGGCGCCCAGTGCCTTCTTCAGATACGAAAATACAATGCTAGAACCTTATTAGTTAGTTATTAAAGCACTACATTCTGCATTAATTATGGCATCATTTGTGATTTTTTTCAGTGTCGCTGAATCTACTAAATAGCCAAAAAGTTATGTAAAAATCATTGCGACCCCCTCACTACAATATCTTAACTTGACTTATATCAAAGTTTTACATCGACCGGTTAACATAGCAACGAATCGTCATTTTTTCAGTATCGTGATTTGTAAAGAAACGTTTTTATTTTTAAATGGCTTACAAACGCCCATGAGCGTGTTCACATGCTTACAAATCGTAAAAAAAAAACGAATCAACTATTTGTCTTTGTATTAAACGAAGAATCGTCAATGACGGATGTATGTGTGAATGGGCCTTTACACTTATGCCGAAATACCGCACAGTCCAAATACTAACCTACAAGACTTGTTTAACCACTTATATACTTATATTACTTTTACCAGTTCGAACCTCTGCCCTGCACTTGCACGCGTTTGTAAAATGATATCACCTCGCGCCAGCCGCCCGCGCATGCAAGACGGATCATTCCTCCTGAGCGCGCTTCTACAAGCTATGTGCTCTGGTAATAAAAACAAAAGAACGAAACGAAGAGCTTGATTGTTAATTACTTTTTTTTCGAATACAAATACTATGATTTCTCCTCTTACCCAGTCTTTAATACTACAATCTCTTCTCTCACTCAGTTTTAAATAAATTAATAAGCGTGTACTAATAAAATTTGTGACAAAATGAAAAGCATCGTTTACATCTGGTGAAACAGTAAAGAGAGAAACCAGATTGTACAACGAGACATATCTAAAATAAGGATTCATTGCCTTGGACGACAAGCCGCAATGTGTTGTTTGTTATCAAGTTCTGTCCACGGAAAGCATGAAGTCTTCGAAATTAGTTTGACATCTGAAAACAAAACACCCATCTTTACAAAACAAACCATTACCGCATCACTTCTAAGCCCCACACGATTGCGGAAAAGCTTATTTTACCCGCTGCCATTAATATGGTTAATGTGATGATAAGCCTGGAAGAAGTAAAAAAGTTGAAAACTATTCCACTTTCAAATAACACAATATCGAAACGTAATAATGAAATAACCAATGAGGTTCACGATCAAATAATTGAAAAGGTTAATTTACTTGAATTTTTTGCTATTTAGTTCAATGAGTCAACAGACGTGTCGAACTTTGATTTAATTATTTTAACAAAATGGTTGAAAAACAATTTAAAATTTATATTTTTTCTTATTTTTGACAGAAACTTTTGCAGTAACCTACGTATAGATCTAGATTTTCCCATCACAAACCAATCTCAAACAGAACTTTACCGATTTTCCGACACAGGTCCAGTTTCAAAATTTTCCCTTCAATTACTAATCTAAAATATTAAAACGTAATAAAAAATTGATGTTTTATATTAAATAATTTGTATATAATCTGGTTTATTATATGATAAGCTATTTTCCTGAAGTATTTTTGAAATATCCACTTAAATATACCTTATAATATAATAACGTATTCTCTAATCTTGAGTTTTAAAAATGTTGAATCAAATTGTGCAATTTTCTGAATTTCTACCACCTTTCTTCGGGTCTTTAGCACCTCTTGTCTAGAGAAGATAAATTTTTGACGTGCACATTTAAACTAAAAGATTTTAAATCATAATGGAGGGTTCCGAAAAATGTTTTAACCTACCCAGTTCATTTAATTGTAGCCATAATTTTCGAAGGGCATATTTTGATAAAATTTTTTGAAAATAGGTGATAATTTTTGTAAAAGTTCACACTTTGTAATTACGGCTAGTAATTCTGCCATGTCAGAAATAAGTTAATAATTACATAAGGAAAGAAGAAAAGAGCTGTTTAGGAGTATTTATAGAGTTATTTTAAAAATTGTTTTCCTATTACCGTCTGGTCATTTTTACTACTAAATCTGAAGATACAAGTAAAATATATAAAACTCAATAAGTCGAGGATAAATTAAAAACTTTGTATCACTGATTTAATTATTACAGTATGAAAACATTTCACCAAGATTAATTGACTTCAGAGCAAATATAGTAAATCAAAGTGTAATTATATTTATTTTGTTAAAAATCTTTGGTTGGTAGTAAATTTTTACAGCTGTCTTTAAACGCAAGTATCAATTTCCATGTAACTTGTATAATACTTGATCTTAGAAATGCAAATTTTTAAATCAGCTAACTATGTTCATGTGTTTACAGAATATACTTAGGTTAATTTTGAGGTGGAATATGATTTTTCATACTCATAAAAACTGATTGTATCATACAATAATTCTAGACTGTAGGTATCATAAACTATAATGAAGCTGTTAAAATCAGATTAAGCAGTTTTTAATCAGGTTGTTAACTTTCAAAACTTAGGGCTTTCGTAAAGGATGATTTTTTAATGCGTCGAATATGGGAGCGCAGTAAAAAGAATTATGAGTTTGCGCGCTTGTCTATAAATATGCCTCTCAATAGTCTGGTAAATCAACATGGAATGTTTAACATCAGAGCAACATTAGCAAATTGTCGAAATTTATTGTCAAAATCACTGCCGCCAAACTTATAGAGCACTTCGTGAATTTGAACTTCGTGATGATTCGCCGAATTATCGACAAATTCCGAGCGCATTTCACGCTGCTCGATATTAAAACAAAAGCAAGAAAAAAACGGGGCGTTCCGTAGACAATATCGCCTCTGTTGCTGACAGTCTTGGTGAAGATCCAAATTTATTAATTCGTCGCCGTTTGCAGGAAGTTGGGCTTTGCTATTCGACTACTTGGATTATTTAATTCCGAAATTGAATAGTAATGATCTCGAGGAGATGTGGTTCCAACAGGTCGGTTACACATGTAATGCAGCCAATGCAGCAATCGATTTATTGCGAGAACAATTCGTTGAGAAAATTATTTCGAAGATGTGATATGTTAATTGGCTACCAAGGTCATGTGATTTCACGCCTTCAGATTAATTTTCTTTAGCGTTATATTAATTCTTTGGTCTATGCCGATAAACCATTAACTACTGTTGCCTTGGAAACCAATATAACTCGAATAATTGCGGACATAAGACCCCAATTGCTGGAAAAAATGATCAGAAATTGGAAAATTGTTTTCAAATATTAATGCTATTGAATGTTATTTTACATAAAATAAATAGTTAAATAGCATCTTATTTGGTTGTTGTTTTATTTGAATTTAAAGTTCGGATGCACTAATAAAATCACTTTAAATGTTAATATTAAAAGTATGTAACTCGATAATATGTTTTATAAAATCAACAATACTAATATGTAAAAGAACTAAGACTTGTTCATAATCATAATTAGTCTGACAATTGTTTTGACACACTGTGCCTTCGTGAGATAAAAAATATAATGTAGTTCAGATACGAAAATACAAGATTAAAAAAATCCACACCATTGAATGTTACACAGCAAAAAAAAATATTTTTATTTAAAATGAATATTAATGAATATTAATGAAATTTAAATGAATTATTTAAAATGAATATTCATTAAATATCAGCTACCTAGGTTAAAAACACTAATATGTGTACAATTTTACTTGAGAATTGATTTGGCATTACAACAAAATGTAATGAAGCATAAGAGGCGTCAGAAGCGTCCTGGATACGGTTCCTAATACATTCTTTAAGGATTCTCGGCAGACATAAGCACAACAAAATTCTGGAAAACATTCTACATATATCAATTACATCAATATAGAAATCAATTATTAGCAATAAAAGAAAAAAGCGATAATATAACTAGGATATTTGGTATATATATTTCTCTTATTTTCTCATCAATGAGCTTTCAACTCCTTCAAACATTCACCTTGCATGTCCTTCAAACCTTCACCTTGCATGTCCTTCAAACCTTCACCTTCAATTAAATCGATCTACAATAGCCCCTTGCCAGTTTTTGTTGTGTAGTAGTTCTTTAACACCTCTTGTTACATTGTCTTACCACAATGTCTTTAGCCTACCTCGTTCTCAATTTCCTAGTATTCGTCAGCTTTCTGGGATTCTTGCCACTTGTTTCCTGCCGTCTGAGTCGCTGAACTCTCATAAAGTCTACAATATTCAGATTTTTATATAATTACTTGATTTCGAAATTATACCTGATACAAACATTTTGCTGTTTTCATAGACCTTAATGGTCATTTTCTTTTGTGTAAGTGGGGTCTTAGGACAACTGCAGAGTGTAAATAATTTTGTTACGCTTTACGATACGATTTCTAATATTACCTGTAATATTGTTGTTTTCGTCTGCTGTGTTTCCTAAATTCATTAACAAATGTTGCCACCACCGATTATCCAGTTATGTTCTCTTCTTCGATTAATTCTCCTTTCCATTACCTTTGTTTTATCTATATTTATTTCCAGACCAGCTCTTTTAGTTTAAAGATCTTTGAGATCGTTTACCTCCTATCTATTTTTTGTATTTTTTGCTATTCCATTTACGTATATGTGTATTTCACTGATGGTTTTGTTCAATTGGTTCATTGGTTTTGTTCTCCATTGGAGGGGCCAATAGGGAAGCCATCAGTGTTACGACATCGAACGCTACTTCACCAGTTTCATTATTTATTTACAAACAGTAATTTTCAATCATTTCCTGAAAACGACATAAAACACATTTTTATAAGACCATTTCTATATTGGAGTAGAAAAACATTACTTACAAAAACAACAGCTCAGGCTAATAGGCAATTCTTGACCGAAACAATAAGTATTATCAGTATTATCCATTTTTCATCAATAATTCTAATCTGCGAGTAATACGACTTTCCTTTAAGCGGATGAGATTACTTGTAATAATTTTCTGCAAGAATTTTGTATAAAACTTAATTTAAATATCCAACGGATTCATCAACTTTAAAATTAGTCCTTATCGTTTGTTCAACACGCAAGCAGCAATGTAAGAAGCAATTTCGCACCTCCATTTAAGTGTCTAACTTACACAACTAATTTAGGCGCTAGTATTCAGTGAACATATATTTCCCATGCTTGATCTGTCCAAATGTTTCGTCATGAAGTGTCTTTTGATTTGAATAATTATAATTAATGCTAGAAATGCTAGATACCAGGTGGGGTTTTAAGTTTTGCAAAATTTTAAAACAATGTTTGAAATATTATTTGTCAAATTGCATAAGTATTTAGCAGTTATAGAGCAGTTATAAAAGATAGATATAAAAAGACTAAATAGTTTATATTTAGAATGTCTAGCACGAAAAATAAATGACAATCACTTAATTTTCCTCACAAATAGTATGAACCGACAAGATTCAAACTGTTATGAAAGAGATTTACATGTGTTCCCCTCTGTAAGTTATTAATCACAACAACAAATCTTTCGACCGAATCACCGTATGTGTTTCATTCTTATGACGAACATTAAAGTGACACCGCTGACATATGATGAGGTGAAAATTGATGACTGGCTACGCGCCGCACTTTATACCAGATTAGTTGAATCTAAATGATACCCAAGAATATTTAAAAGTATTTTATTGACGTATTAGATGTGATTGGAATAAAACTGCTATCAGAATATATTTATTGATTAATTAATGTTTTTATTAATTTATTTTAATTTTCAAAAATGTAATTCTAGTTTTAATAGTTAAATAAAACTGAGAATTATTTGATTATAATTAAATATTGGTGAACTACTTTACGAAGAATTGCAAAAACTTTTTGAGAGGAAATGTAATATGGGGTTTTTTTTTG
Organism: Cosmopolites sordidus; assembly: GCA_031761425.1. Lineage (NCBI taxonomy): Eukaryota > Metazoa > Arthropoda > Insecta > Coleoptera > Curculionidae > Cosmopolites > Cosmopolites sordidus. The sequence goes on from JARFXV010001295.1 coordinate 298,841, forward strand.
TGGGTATATATATATAATCAAATATAGGAATCGACTAGCGCAATCGAAATATAATATAAAATTATTAAACTTCGATAAGACTGAAGACAGTCACCAATAACAATATTACATTAAACGTTTTATTGAATGTTAGCTGTAAGACATTAATATCCATCATTTCTCACAAGGGTCCATAAAGCAGATAAGCAGATTATAAAACAGGGTAAACTTTGCTTCTACAAGGTACTGAACAGGACATGTTAGAAGATAACTTTAATGATGGTGTAATTTGGAGAAAATATGTTGAACTAAAATAATACTACTGAAAATTTCGTCGTTTTTTTCTTATTGGGAGCTTTTTACGTGGCAAACTAACTTTGGTTATTTAGTGATTGTAAAGTAATTATTAAATCAAGTGGTCTAAGAATAAAAGTGATACAATTTAATAGTTAATCAGCAATGTTTTCCAGACATTTAATCTCATCAATATAGTGCTCCACTCTACTTTAGCCAGGTAATTAATTAGCCAGGTTCGTAATTTTTCAAGTCATAAATTGCCTAAACCATGGATTTGCTGAAGATGTCAGATTGGATTCCCTCGTTGGTTTTTAGAGATGACCTCAATGAACTTCTTTTAAATGGATATTCTTAAGTGGAACTTCTTTTAAGTAGTTTCATGAATGTTAACAGGTTAATAAATTTAGATGACTTAGAAACTGGAATTAGGAAAACGACTACAAATATCCTTGCAGAAAATTTTAAACATGCACAAGTATATTAATATATGAATATATGTAGTTGCCAGAAATTAAATAGGGAATGGATGGCACTTTAAATCATCTATTTGATCATCGCTATTTCAATGATGCTTTGTATAATTTAGAATTTACTTTTTAATTTTACTTAAAAGAACATGTAAAGTGTTGCACATTTATATGTCGTACTAATCATGTAAAATTAATGTAAAAAGCAAGGATATAATTTATGTTGAAACGTCGGAGTGACGAAAGTTGAAACATTATTTGATTTTTTTTTTGATATGATTTTTATATTTTAATTCTACATACAGAAATTTTTGTTTTATCATTTTAACATCAAGTTGCTACTATTGGTAAACCAAAAGAACGCATTCTGCTAATTATATAATGATACTCCTTAATAATGCAATTTATGAACTCTCGAGGTAGTTTATGTAAAGTAAATTCAGTAATCTCTCCCAGTGCTATTGTAGGGTTAAGAAACATACAAACCTTTCTAGAGAAGATATAAAGGGTTGTCCAATCAGAGTGTCAACATTTTAATACGAAGCATGAGGTATATTTTCAATAGTGACTTGAATGTTTTGTTTAAGGTCAAGGATTATTCGGGGTATATTTCCAGAGCTACAACGTAACCCCATAAAAAAATATCCCAGGACGTGAGATCGCTGGTCAACTGGCCACCAAGATTAGCCCAGTTGACTTCGTCATTTCTCTAAATAACGCATCCTGCAACCTTTTCTTGCAATACATCGATTGTCTGGGGTGTTGTGTGAGAAATCACATCATTCTGTTGAAAGAAAACATTGTTTATATCCACATTTATGAGTTCAGGTTAAATATATTCTGTTAGAATATTCCTATAGCATTCTCGGCTAATAACAACACGATTTCCATCATTGCCTTCAAAAGAATTATGTCCTCTCACTCCTTCAGCCCAAAAACCGCACCAAACTATAACATTCTGAGGATGAACAGTATGTAACTCCCCAACCATTTGAGGAACTTTGTCAACCCAAATCCAGCAGTTATGTTTTTTCACAAACCCACTAAGCCAGGAGTGCTTCGTCGGGAAAAGATCTCTAACCCAATTCCTGTATCATGTATCCTGTCGTGGTGAATTGAAGCAATTTACCAAACAGAGCAGTCTATGAGTGACATTTATATTTCAAACAGCCACTATTACGTTTCAATTGCCACTATTACGTTTCAAAGTTCTGACACTCTTACTCGAAAAAATTTTATTACACATTTATTTTCACATTACACATTTTCTTCAAATATCATTTCATTCATTCAATCATTGTAATTACATTCTTTAATATCTTTAACCAGATATTGTGTTCTTGTGTTTAGTCAGATATTGAAATAATATTGATAGGGTAAAATATTTTTAATCAAAAATTCGAAGACTTTAGTAAAGGGAATGAACACTTTTTTCTGGGAAATTAAATATAAAATTAACATACATCTGTCTTGTCTTTCCTTTGTTTAAAGGACAGATCCTAAATTGATAATTTCGAGTTTTTTTTCCTTATTATTACTTAAAATTCCTATTCAATACATTAACCGCGTTAGTACACGGCAAATCCAAATTTATCGCTTTCACCATGTAATTAAGTGATCTCGTAAAATGCCTTCGATGGCAACATTTCCCATTGAGCCAAGTAGTTATGTTAATTAATTTAAATAAAAAAGTGTATTCATGATTCAGACGAAATAAAAAGTTTTATTATCTTATGTAAAATGTCGTATTTAAAGAAAGTTAATTTTGTCTGATTGAAACCGATTGAAACTTAATATGTATAAGATCTACAATTTTGCTCAAATTTTACCAAATTTATTAATAACTCCATTTATATACTGAAAAATAATTTGAAATGCATATAGCTTATTCTGAAAGTGATATTAGTGCAAAGAGCTTTAATTGGCTATAAATATAAGCATTTGTAACTAATTTTCATTTTTCAGATTCAGAAATTACATTTAATGATTTATTTTTATTTTTTGATTAAGAAAAAAGAAGGAACTAATTTACTCAGTATAACATTGATAAAGTTACATAATAAGATATTATAAAGAAATGTTTGTAAACTAGCTATCTGCAAAAAGTATCTAGCGTATATGCAAAAAATAAATGTCCTGAAAAAAAAGGTAAAACAAAGTAACTGCCATTTTCCATTATCATTTTCGATATTTCTATCGTTGGTAAATGTTGAATTGCGGCCAGACATCGGAGGCCTTCTTTAAAAGCTTTATATGGCATAATATGAATGGTCCTATGTTTGGGTTGTCCACATGATATGCCATGCACATGCCAATTTTGTTAGGAATACAACATTTTAAACAGTTTCTTTCTATAACAAATTTATGCCTAGAGAAAATCGAAAATATTTTTCAACTCGACTATAATCGGGGTATTCTAAAGCAAGGTGAGGGCTCGGGCTCTCCGCGGCTCCCCTTGCTCAATAAAGAAACCACTACTTAATTTATACTTTGCTCCACTCAATGACATCTGAATTTTATGACTTAGAAAAGTAGATACCCCCAAAGCATAATTGTTTGGTTTAGCAACAGTCTAGGAAGGTCCAATGTTGTGTTGCCGCATCAAATATTAAAAGTGTAAATCAGAATCAACACACCAAAAGAGAATGTCGAAATACGTAGTGCGTAAATAAAGAAATGAGATTGGGCCATATGGTTCGATTTGGCGACACTGTTGGCTTCCCATCTGGAGAGGGAACATCTGATACGTTTTCAGTACGCGTATCATCAACTCTTAAGAGTCACTTAATCGTTCGTATTAATTCTTTTCATTAACTAGATTTTTCTAGAACGCCGTGACAACAATTTCCAGTAACGGTGCGCCATCAAGTTCTATTTCAGACTTGGACGCCGTTCGACGGAAACTTTTGCAAAACTTTAATAAGTCTATGAAAACAGTTTTTTTGTGAAGAACCTAGGTTTAAAGGTGGTTTAAGAGATTCTCAGGAGGCCGAGACTTGAACCTTCCAGGGGAAGGCCTTCAACTGCAAGAAGTGGTGAAAATGTCTACAGAATCCTGATCGTTGGTTGATAGTATTAACAATCGGAAGATAATTGAATTTGACTCACACGGACTGAAGAAAACCTGCGCAAAAATGGGTTCGAAAAACCTTTCGCATGATTAAAAGGACAACAGAAGGGAAACCTGTTTTGACTATTTGGACCAGCTTGAAAATGACCCTTGTCTGTATCTGAAACGTGTCATTACTGGTAACACGTCTTGTATTTTTAAATACGACCTGAAAACGAACCGCTAGAGGCAAAAAAGGCACACTCCAACTTCACCAAGGCCAAAAAAGCCAGAATAAGCATATTGATTGCATATTGAGAACAGAAGCATATTGATTTCCTACAGAATGCACTAGAAAAACCCGGTTCACGAAAAGAATTGCTACGGACCACCAAGTGACTCTAGGAAGTTTAAACTAGCACTGAATATGCATTAGATGTAGGCGTACCTCTCCCCAAAGGAGATACCAACAATGTTGCCAGATAGAATGCTACGCCACCAGTACAACTATTATAGGGTGATTTTTTAATGCGTCCGAACTTTAAATTCAAATGATCAAATAAGATGCCTTAAACATATTTATTTTATGTGAAATAACCTTTAATGGCATTACTGTTTTTCAGACAAATGTCGTACAATTTCGAACAAATGTCCGCCGGGGCTACTTCTGACAAAGCGCATTCTGTTAATCCAATTTCCGGCCACTTTTAATCAGTTAGCGTCCCATGTCCGCAATTATCTGAGTTATGTTGGCTCCAAGTCGTCAATAGTTGCTGGTTTATTGACATAGACCAAATATTTAACTTAACCCCAAAGAAAATAATCTAAAGGCGTTATATCACCTTGGTGGCCAATTAACAGGTCCGTTCCTTGAAATAAATTTCTGACCGAATTGTTCCATCAATAAATCAGTTGTGACGCTGGCTATATGCCATGTACAAACGTCCTGTCAGAACTACATCTCCTCCAGATCAATACCATTAACCAATACCAAGCCCAAATCCCTGCGATCGGAGAAGAATTGATAAATTTGAATCTTCATCAGCACTGCCTCAACAGCAGTGATATTTTCTTTGGAACACTCAGCTTATTGTCTTGTTTTTATTTTAGTATCGAATAGTGTGAAATGCTCTGATGTTAAATGTTTTATGATTATTTGCCAGACTATTGAAATACATATTACAGACTTGCGCGCAAACTCATAGTTCATTTGATAGCGACCCCTATCGGAAGTTCGGACACACAAAAAATCACTCTTAATATTTACACACCTCGTATATGAAAACCTTCCGTATGAAATAAATGTATGCATAGTACCTTTATATAAATACCTTTATAATTAATTCCTTCATTAGAAAAAAAAAATCTTTATTAAGAAAAAAACAAATCATATTAAAAGCCGATAATTATATAGTAATTTGGCTGGATATAATGAGTGTCATTATTTTAAAAATTGCGATAAAATAATTGATGGTTCCAGTAACAACAACGGACAAATATTGAAACAGAAAAGATTTCGACAGAATTTACATATCAAATTATTAGTGTATAAAAATCTACGCGTAAGCCGGGTTACTCGTTTCTGAAGCGTAATTACATAAAATTTTGTTAAAAAGCCGCCACGAAGTAAACCCATAATTAGAGGCCGGATTTTCACACCTCGACAAGAAAAATTTACGAAAGCTAAGGGCCAATTTCGTATTTACACTTGTTTTATTAAAGGTTATTTCGGCATTTTATTGCTAGCTACGAATCGATTCGTGCGACCCGCGTGAAATAAAATAATCATTTGCATATATATCACATTTTTAACTTTACAACATGACGTAAAAACCGTATTTAGCCTTCTCTACTTTGGCAGAAAATAGTTCTTCGGTTCGTTAAAGAGGTCTTAAGTAGAGCTAAAAGGATTGCCCCTCGGGTGATAATAAATATTCGACTTAAGTAGTTCTAGAAGGTTTCATATGAACTGAGTAGTCTAAAGAGTTGTCTTTATGTTGTTTCAATTGATGTTAACATATTAACAACTAGTAATACTGGTTAAGAAATATACTGTCATTTTCAGTATATAGAAAATGACTTTAATAGCCTGGAATAATAAATAATAAATGTATAGAGTAATTTCTTTATCTAAGTAAAATAATTAATCTAATTAAATATATCTAATTTCTTACACTTTTCAACTATTTTTTTAATGAACTCAATACGTAAGGTAAGGTTGCTTAAGTCGTACCCCGGTATTATCTCGTTCAAAATTTGTAAAAAGCACCCTCTAGTGCCATAAACCTGAACTATTTAGTCATACGAGTAAACGAAAACAAGTGGGTGGCTGGCCGGCTTCGTGAGACAAAAATAATCAAAAGGTATTTTTTTTTCACAATTTTCATTAAAATATTTGGCTCATTTGTAAGCTTTTTAAAGAAGGATTATAACCTTTAAGTTATTTTTAGTTTTACGTCCATTTTTATCGTTATCTGGCAATCCTTTAGGCACACTCAAACGGTAGAATCTTTTTAGGTTATGTCAGTGGTTTCAGTTTTAAACTTTGAAGATATTGTTGCTTAAGTTGTACTTGTAGATAATTCCTTAATCGTAACGGTACGATTTTGGTATTTACTTGTTTACTATTTTTTTTATCAGCTGATGAATATGGCGAAGAGAAAGTACAATACTTGGAAAGAGAATATAGACGAAGCTTTACTGAAACATCAGAATCTACACTACGACGACATTTGAAAGTACATTTGCATTAAGTCAAGCAAATTTGAACAATATTTGCTTGACCTAACGGTATGTCACACGGCATGGCAGAAGAATTAGCACAGCATTTGATAAATTTCGAATCCGGTTTCTTTGGATTAACTACTGAATTTAGGAAGCTTGCCTTCGAGCTTGCTGAAAAATTTTAATTACCTTATAACTTTAATAAGGAGAAGAAAATAACCGGCAAAAAGTGGTATTACAGGTTTATGAAAGACCATCCTACTTTGCCCTTGCGTGTTCCAAAACCAACATCGATTGTTAGAAGTAAAGGGTTCAATAAAGGGGGCGTTAATTTTTTTTTTGATTAATATATATATATATATATATATATATATATATATATATATATATATATATATATATATATATATATATAGATTTTGATAAATGAAAAAATACTGGATAAATACAAGTTTACTGCCAACCAAATATATAATATAGATGAAACTGCATTATCACCGTTCACAAACCTCTTAAAGTTATTGATCAAAAAAGGAAACACCATGTGGGTGCAATCTCAAGCGAAGAATGGGGTCTAATAACTACAGGTATATGTGCCATGATTGCAGCAGGCAGTTCATACCTCCCATATTGATATATAAGTGTAGCAGACTGAATGATATCTTAAAAAAAGGAGCTCCACCAAACACAACATTTGGGTGTTCGAAAAATGGATAGATAACTTCAGAACTTTTTGCAGCATAGTTGCAATATTTCATTAAGTGCGCAAGATTAGAAAAAAGTGACCAAAAACAAATTTTACTTTTTCTGGATGGTTATAGCACAACTACCAAAAATTTAAATGCAATCCAGAGAGCTCGCGATTATAATATAATAACGGTTTTCTTTTCCTGCCCACACAATACATTGCCTATAACCGTTGAACAGATCGTTCTTTAAGTCGTTAAAAAGAGTTGCAATGAAGGGGCATCTTCGTGGCTACGCTCAAATCCTGGCAGTATCATAAAACAGGGTAACGTTTCAGAGCTGCTTGATAAATCGTACTCTAGATCGCTTCGTGTGGATATAGTGCTAAATGATTTTAAAGCAACAGGTTTGTGGTCAAGTCATTAAAAAAAAAAAGGATTTCGTAGCTACTGTACAAATATCTTATTGATCAAATCAAAAACCTGCTGATGTAACTGAAAAAATCACACTCTCAGGCGTTATATTGTCACTCGCTAGAGATACATCGCTACCCGTAGTCGTAAATTCGACAATTGTTGCATCGCTACCAATCGTAGTATTGCCACCAATAGTTCCATTGCCACCAAGTGGTGCACCTCCACCAAAAGTAACAACACCAGCCTTAGTACCTAGAGATACTAAGGCCCCACATACCACCACCCACCATTCAACTTGGACCTTCAACAATATAACAAGATACTTCACTCGGAAATAATACAACAGTTGATAAAATCACTAACACTAGTCAAATAATAATATCTTACTCGAAAACTTTATCTCCTATCCCTTGCATATCAACAATTTTTAAAAAATAGAGAAAGGTACTAAGGCAACAATAAAATTAACTTCTAGCCCCTACAAAAACGAAGTAGAAGCCAAGGAAAATAAATAAACCTGCAAGTTTTACTATCAATAAATTAACGCGTCAAAAAAAACGAAGTGCAAATGTAATTCACTTTAAAAAAATAAATCAATTATTGCAACTCAACATGAATTTAAGTGAAAATATCCTTATCGTCTGGCGCATCATTAATCGATAATGTATCATTTATTCCAAACAATTTCGAAAATTCGGAACAAATGGGGATAGGCTCCGCATCAGAGCTCCAAGAACAGTACCAGATGTGAAAAAATATATACGTGCACCTGGTGTACAATGACGAATCTCTCCACGCAGTTTATAATGAATCTTGAGGAGTGATGATCACATATTTTTCTATAAGATTCAACTTGTTTAAAACCTGTTGCCTACAGACAATAATAACCGATTAGAATACTGTAATATCATCATAAATCATTTCCATCAACTTGACAATTTTCATGCAAAAGTAATAGAGTCATGAAGCTCATTTTCATTTAACTAATCTACTGAATAAACAGAATAGCCCTTACTGTGCAAGAAAGAATCCCACCACAGTCATCAAAGTCATCATATGAAGTTATAGTTGGTGCGGTATTCATACTCAATACATCACTGGACAATATTTTTGAAGACGGTGGTAGAATTGCAGTTACAGTGTACGGTGAACGCTATAGATACATGATTCAAAACTTTTTGATGTCTCAAAATTTTGAAAAACATTTTCACTAGATGTTTAATTTCTGGCAATGGAAATTATATTTATGGGGAATTTTAAATTAAAATGTTTAAATAAATTAACTCCAAGCCATTCATCAATTCAAGGACAACATCCCTGCTGAAACGGCTGCATTAACACTAGATATGTTAACAACATTTATAAAATATGTGTTTAAAAAGGCATAAAATTGCTAATGGCTTACATTTGATTAACATAATTTTGAAAAATTAATCAAAACAGAATTTAAATATAAAATATACATAGTTATAAATAATCAAAATGGTAGCGTCAGACTGACCCCATGACTGATTTTCAAAAAATTAATATCATCAATACCGTTTTCACTTGATATTTATTTTATACCTGTACAACTAATAACTATCCTCCTATATAGCCAGTGTGCTTTCGCTGACTGCAAGTATCCCGAGCTAAATTAAAATATCTAAACAAAGGTGTTTGTCAACTGTCACCGAAGACAATGTACGACGTTATCTCTGTATCTGTGAGACAAATCCTCACATCTTATTCATCGGACCGTAACAGAATATTGTACAAATCTGTTAAAGTTTACACCTACTTCTAACCGCAGATTAATCATTTTCCAGTATCTCTCACGGCAATCGCCTATCCCCACACCTAGACCCCGCTATCCATCTTATAACCAGAAGATAAAAAATACTTTGATTTTATAATTAAACATAATATAAGCCCATATCTCAAAAATATCAGATAATATTAAATGAGTCTACAAAAAACTATATAACAAGGAATCTAAAATCTAATGACAAAAATCTGTAATCTAATATTTTTTTTAGACAAATATAGGTCGTGAGACGTTCGATATAAAACAATTATGTTGAGCTCGTAGAAAAACAACATCAGTCATTTTTATAAAGTTCCCTATGAAATTAGAGCCATTTAATTAAAAATTTTGAAGGGCAATTGCGTATCATTCTTCTGGCTTTTATTTCTACGGTTCCTAGGTGGTCCGTCTATTAATTTTTGTCTTTGAGAAAAAAATGTTTGGGTAATAAAACCCCTATTGGATAATTAGGGTGGGTTGTTTTGTATATCTTGTTACCACGTATCTAATTAATGACTCTGCCTTATTTTTTACGGGTTACATTCCAAAAAAATTAAAAAGTTGTTTATCAAAAAAGGATTATTATGTCATATGTATGTATATAACGATCTATATAAAATAGTATTAAATGTATACTGTGGTTCAAGATATATCATTGACCGATTGGCTGCAATAAACTCATAACAACCCTGTCGTAACGCAACCCGGCAAAGTTGCAATAAACGAAAACAGGGCCGGGCCTAATAAAATAACAGGTAAAAAGATAAAAATAATTTTATACCTGGTTTAGTAGTTTCGAAATATTTTAGTTTAGTTCGCAATATTTTCTTAAACAGTGCAGTTCAATAACTTCGATCGCATTTTGTAATACCCCAAACGTGCTAAAAAATGTGTCGTTCTCGGCAAGATAATGACCATTATGCTTCCGGTAGTGTTAATTTTAAAAGAAAACTTTTATCGCCCGATACTAAGCAAATTGTTAGAAATGTGTATATTTCTTCATTGAATAGGGAGCTTAATGTAAATGCAGCCGCAGCTGCATTCATTACAACTTGCATTGCAACCGCATTCACTGCAACTTGCAACAGCGACTAAGGAAAGATGAAACCAACATTCTTTGCAGCAAAACTAGCCTCCGGAGAATATTATCTCAAATAGGTTTTGCATGTCAGACCATTAATAAAAGACAAATATTAATGGAATGACAACGATTGCGACGATGGTGTTTGACTACTCAAACTCTATAAACAAAATAGAAATTAGAAAATCGTCGCACTATCTACTTTAATGAAACATAGTTCGATACACATAAGACGTCAGCAAAAGGATGGGTAGATACATCAAAAAAATGCCAAAGCAAAGTTCCAGCGAACATGGGAAAAATAATTACATTTTTACATGTTGGTTCCGAGGATGGATGAGTTCCAAATTGTTTACGGTTGTCCTCCAAAAATATTAAACATTCATCTCTGGACTACCATAACGACACCACAGCAGAAGTTTTTTAAGATTAGTTTATAAATAGCTTTTTGTCCAATGTGACTAAGGAAAGTGTAATTGTAATGGACAATGCTAGTTATCATCACCGCCAAAAAATTAAATTCAGAAATATGGAAATCGAAATTCAGAAATATATGTTAAAAAACGATATATACTAAAAAAATATATTAATATATTAAAAAGGAATATGTATGTGATAGCCTTGCTGCCGATATGGGGCATGCGGTTTTACGCCTTCCCATATATTAATGTGTTTTTTTATCCAATTGGGCATATGTGGGCATCAGGTAAAACCAATATTAGAGCAGAAAACATTTGTCCGAATCTAAGTTCAAGTGCTGCAACATTAATGTTGAAGAAAGTATTCCCAAAGAAAGTTGGATAAATTCTATTAACCATGTTGTTAAAATAGAAGATTCCGGTGTATCATTTAGTATTAATATAGAACCACTTATTAATTTAGATCAAAGTGAGATATGAGAGCGACAGCGAATTAAATGTGTAATTAAATTTAAGTTATACTTTTTATTGCACTAATAGATAAATTAATTGTATTATTATTGTACTCATAAATTCAAAATACACAAACCAATAAACAATGTTTTAGTCATACATAATAATAATAATAAATAATAAACCTTCCGCTGAAAGTGTTTCGCCAATTAGTATCCTTTACTATCTGCGACCACCCAGGCTCGAAAGAAACGAATATGCATGAAATGAACACTTGATATAAACACATTCATCATGCGTACGTTTTACAAAATCCCTACATTAGAAACAGATCCAGCATATCGAAATTAATTTCACAGGTTATTTACCTTGCAGTATCCAGATATATCAGTTACAGCACAACGTATATCTGATCAAAGGAGAGTCATAATAAGAAATAAACTTATTCCAGAAAACGTACTTGCACAGTTGCAACAAGAAGTTGCAGACGAATTACATTCCACAGACTCTCATATTAATGAAGAAATTCAGAATACTAGAGCAAGCATTCCTACCGACGCTTCACATAATATAATTAATAACATTACATCAGACCAAACATATATTTCAAATGATGCCCAATCCGATAGAAAACTAGTTCGCTTGAACCGCGAAACGTTCACCACAATACTAATAGAATACCTAAGAACTGACCCAATAACAAGAACTTATATACCAAAACAAATTTCCACCATTAGACTGGCAAAGAACGTTCAAAGAATATTCTAAATGAAGAGATTCTTCCGGAAAAGGGCAACATTCTTAACTCATTCGAAGACATGCACATAGTTTTCTATTGCGCGGCTCAAACTGCAGTAGTTATAAATGGATTTAAAATAATCAAGCAACCTTATGAGAAAATGCCATCACACCAGAACACTAAAGAGGGAGGGTAAAAAAGATTAGAGCGCAAGATTAAACGTATACGGGCAGATATAGGCAAACTTCTGGATTTCAGTCGAGACAATCCCAGCAAAAAATTGACGATAAAAGCAACCAGAATATTAGAAAGGTTTAGAATATATGATACATGAATACTAAATATGTTAAAACGAATTAGCATCTCAAAGATGTTATCGATACCCTAAAACAAAAACTTAAAGAATATAGTTCCCGTATAGATCGATATAAAAAAGCCAAGAGGCAAAAGGCGTAAGCAGCAAAACTATCTTTTTAGAAAAGACGTGCGAAAATTTTATAGAAACCTAACAGATAGAATTACTAATAAAAATCTTCTGGGGAGTTCTAGTACACCATCCAGCCAAGATATACAGACATTTTGATCCAAGATTTCGTCAAATCACGGCAAATATAACAATCAGGCCAGTTGGCTGCGTATAGAAGAAGCAAATACAAAGGCAATTGAACAAATACCCCATCCTGAAATTACTATAACTGTACAATAGAATATAACTAAGAACCTGCATAATTCGAAGGACACTGGAAATGATAACATTCATAACTACTGGTATAAAAAGCTCATATATCTTCACCCAGTCATAGTAAGATATTTCAATAAGTTCATAAGAGAACCAAAAGAAATTCCCCGATTTAAAACCAAGGTAAAACATATTTACTTCCCAAAGAAACCGTCTCTAATAACCCAGCAAAATACGGACCAATTACCTGCCTTCAAACGATATGTAAACTACTATCATCATGTTTCACAGTACTACTCACAAGACATATAGACAAATATGATATACTAAATGAAGAGCAAAAGGGAATGAAGGGATGTAAAGAATAACTTTTTATAGATTCAGTTATATTAAAACACCCTCGGAAGAAGATTCGAAATTTATCATGCTATTATATTGACTATCAGAAGGCCTTCGACTCGATTCCACACTCTTGGCTAATTAAGATACTAGCACAATACAAAGTTCACCCAGCTTTAAGAAACACACTTCAAGAACTGATAAAAGAGTGGCGCACCGCCATTCATTTATCGCAAAATGGAAGTACCACCAAGAATGAGGAAATCAGGGTGACAAGCGGCAGATTACAGGGGGACTCGTTGAGCCCCAGTTTTTCCTGGCACGGTTTTGCCTGGCACTGAATCCACTCTCTAATCTGATTAAAAGAACGTAAATCGGATATAAACTCAAAAATCAAAATGTGTCGCACCTACAGTAAATGGATAATTTAAAATTGAATACATCATATCCACCGAAATTGCAACAACTCATTCAGGTTGCAGATAAATTTACAACACATATTAACATGCACTTTGGATTAAATAAATGCAGAACTATTAACATAAAGAGAGGATCCGCAGAACAAGAATATATTGAGCCAATGCAGGAGGGCGAAGTATATAAATATCTTGCAATACAAAAGTCCAAGAGAATTGTGCATAAACTCATTAAGGAAACACTACAGGATTCACGTCCAGACTGGAAAGCATATGCAGGTTTGACCTAGACAGTAGAAATGTAGTAAAAGCTATAAACACTTTTGCTATACCAGCCTTGACATATTCGTTTGAAATTATATCTTGGTCAAACACAGATATCGAAAGGCTATAACGAATAAGTAGAACTGCACTAACGAAATATAGGAAACACGACCCCCACAGTAGCAAAAAAACGATTTATATTACCAAGAATTGAAGGAGGGAGAGAAATTATAAATATATGAAACTTACATGAAAAACAAATATCCAGTTTAAGAACATATTTCCATCAAAGAATGATTGAATGTCCGCTATATGCCAGCGAGTGTTTAGCTGATGATAGGTATTCGCCTCTGAATGGAATAAATGGAACGACGAAATAAGAGCATTAATACAACTGGAACAATTATACAATAGTGAAAAAATATATATTATACAAGATGTGCACACTTAGAACTACCAAAAATATATTATTAAGGATGCACGAGTAGCAAATGACACATGTAGGAAATGCCACGAAAAGCCAGAGATTATCCAACATATTATAGGAGCATGTGGTAGATTCTCCCAGACGGATTATCTTCACCGTCATAGTAAGGTGGGTAGTATAATCTACCAGGAGCTTGCAAGTCGTAATCGCCTTATAACAAAGCGAGCTCCCTATTATAAATTCACCCTCAAAGGCGGTACTAAATTCCGCCGATTTCAGGTTATATTATATTGTTGGGCAAAAAGAAGAAAACAGCATTCCTAATCGACATAGCTGTTCCAGACACACACAACATTTAATTTAATTACTAAAAACTTCAAAAATATACAGACCTCAAGTTAGAAATAAAGCGGATATGGAAGTTGAAGAACCAGGTCCATGTAGTGCCATTGATAATTTCAACAACTGGTATTATACCAAAGAACCTGAACAATAACATCAAATTAGGGCTAGAACAAAATCTGTTTTGAATAATGCAGAGGGCGGTAAGCCTTAATACCACTCGCATCACCCAAAATTTTTTGGAAGATTAAAGATGTTTTGGCTACGGCCCGCACTTCATTTAAAATCCAGCTTAACTGGGAAAAAAAAATATAGAAAGGAAAATAATAATAAACTCAATGAAAAAATCTACCACCATTGTGATAAAAAAAACATCTTTGAAGAAGAACAATAAGGATGTATAAGAGCAAGTATGGGCTGCAAGGAACAGTTGACGATCGATGGTGTAGTTCTTGACCAAGCGCGAAAAAGAAAACGTAACTTAAATATCTGCTACATAGACTACAAGAAAGCATTCAATAGTGTCCCTCACGATTGGTTGGTTGAGGTTCTGAAGTTCTATAAAATTAGCCCGCAGATTATTAATTCTATAAAGTGTCTGATGAGAAAGTGGAACACACATTTTTTTGTCGATCAACAATGCATTGCTATTAAAAATATCGAGAAAGGAATTTTTCAGGGAGATTCCCTTTCTCCAATTTGGTTCTGTCTAGCCTTGAACCCTTTGTCCACATTACCAAACAACAGTAATATTGGATATAAACTTAACATGAGGAATCCAAGAAAGCTCTCTCATCTATTATATATGGATGACCTTAAATTATATGGAGAAACTAGTGAAAAATTAAAGTACTTGATAAAAACGGCCGAAAATTTAGTAGGGATATCAGAATACCATTCGGATTGGACAAATGTTATACTATTAGCATACCATAAGGGAAAGGTTCAGAGTCAACATTCAACATTCTGTAACATACAATAACTGGCACCAGAAGAATCCTGCAAATATTTAGGAATACCCCAAAAGTAAAAACTTGATCATAACCAGTTAAAGAAGGACTTTTCCACTCTATACCAAAAGTGACTTACAAAACTTTTAAACACCAAACTGAACAGCGGAAACCTCATTAGAGCGATCAACGGTCGGGCAGTGCCAACTCTGACATATTCTTTTGGCATTGTTAAATGGTCAGAAACTAACCATGATGAACTTAATAGATTGACACGCCGAACATTAACAAAGTTCCGATGCCTATATCCAAACTAATCTACGAAATGAATATACATCCCAAGAAAGTTGGGGGGTAAAATCCTTCTGAACGTAAAGAATTTCTGTCTCAATCAAGAAAATAAATTGAGAAAACACTTCATTGATTCAAACAGTACGCCAATGAAATTAGTTGCAAATGAGAACCGGAGTTTCACCCCATTAATCCTAAATAAACAAAACCGTATTAATAGCAGAACAACACTTACGGATTGCGTTCGAGAATGGAAAGGACAAACATTACATAGAAGGTATCCTAAGTCACTCGGAGATGGCATTGATTGAACTGACGAACAATTGTCACTGAAGTGGCTGACCGATGGACTGTTGTACCCAGAAACAGAAGGTTTTACGATATCTATTCAAGATAGGGTAACAAGAACAAAGAACTATGAAAAGCAGATACTGCATTTGGATGTAGTCGATAAGAGCAGGAAGTGTGGTACTCTGGGGGAGACAATTGAGCACTTTAATGGCGGTTGCCCGGCCCTTGCTCCTAATGCTTATTTAGGCCGCCATAATCAGCTGGCAAAAATTAAACATCAGCAAATTAAAAAAAAAACTTGCTATTAGAAAGCGCACCTCCTCAATATTATAAGAACTCGCCTTCTCCTGTACTTGAATCAGCCGATACCTGATTTGATCCAATTCTTTACTGGGACATACCAATCACCACTGATCGAACGGTTGATTATAACAGGCCAGATATTGTTATAATCAACAAAGAGGAGAAAAGGGTTTTTATAATTGACATCGCAGTGCCGCGAACATTAGAAAAACTGGGATGGAAAAATCCACAAAGCATGAAAATCTGGCATATGACTTGAAGAACCAGTGGAAACTGAGTAAAGTAGATGTAGTGCCCTTCGTTATATCCGCCCAAGGCCTGATAAGCAAGAGATTTTCAAAGAACCTCGAGAGCCTCGCTATCTTGAGATCGATTGCCATAGTAGGACAACGTGCCGTGCTCTTGAAGACGTGTCACATTGTTCTTAAAATATTATGCTAGGATAGAGAAGCTGAATTGCTTTTTCATCTTGGCATTGAAATATCGACCAGCATAAGCTGAGATTCTACATTAAGGATAAGCAGAATAATAATAATTAAATTATAATTTAACAATATTTTATTTTTCCCAAAATTATTCAGAAGTTAAACCACTCGGCTCTGGCACGTTTTCAAAAACTAGGAATATTTTTGAGATTTATTGGGGCAATTAACATTTTGCCGAAGGACAACGAAATATCTTGAAACGGACTATGCCCACATTGTTGAAAGAATATGGCTGTATGAACGTATGCTACTATATTTTAGAATTTCTCCATGTTGAAACTTTCTTATATTAAAAAATAGCTTAATATTCAAAATGTTATTTAAATATAAAAAAATATTTCCAAATATTAATAATAAAAACCATAATTGACTACTAAAGTAATCTACCAAAGTGAACTTCACTATTATTCGTAATTTAAATTTTATATTATCGATCGTGAAAAATAACACTTTAATAAGTTTACAACAATCTGTCGTTGGCAATTGATGATGTGAAACGCAATGATTGTTCCGTGATTTTCGTCAGAATACTCTTACTGAGCATTAAACCAATATTCATAACCAACATCATAACATATATGTTAACATCATAACACAAAAAGAAACATTTTACCCACAAACATTCGTTTACTATTAGTATAATTCAAAATCGTCGACTACAAAGAATATAATTCCTCTGCATTTTTCTTATTCATTGTTAATGCGTCAGGTTTTGTAGAAATAGTCAGATCCATTTGTCAGTTTTCTCAGTTTGTTCCGATTCTGTACCATTATTCTCACCTACATAGATCTGAATTATTCCCCTGTCAACCTCTCTTCTTTTTTCTAGTCTTTCTTGTTTCTAAATTTTTCATTCCTTATTTTGCCTAGTTTTACCTTGCCTGTCATTGTTTTTAAGCCGGATCCACATATTGGCCCACATGACCAAGCCAATGTTTGATCCAACATTGTATGTCCTCTCTCACATTACAAGGGGCATCCACATATTGACTATACACTTATCACGTCATCACTGCACAAGATACTGCACCAGTTCCTATGCACCAGTTCCTTTGATGTGGAACAAAAAACCGTCAAAATTTGTTTTCTTGTCTAGTTCTTTTTCATTGAGAATGCCGCAGTGGGCGGAAGGATATACATAAGGTCCGAGAAAAAAAGATGGAACGCTCCTGTTTTTTGCGATTATTTAATTTTTTGTTCCATATTACCCATGCCTTGTATTTAGCAACATGGTTGAGTTACTGCAAAATGTACCTGATTAATTGATATCTATGAAGAGTGTTTTATCTGAAATGTTTGGAAATAATGATTTTAAGGTGGGCCAAAAAGTTAGGACAGTTTTGATTTTTGCAAAATACCTTTATGGAAAAAAAATATTATTACAAATTAATAACCTATTATCCCCTCCCCTCCATCAATTTTCCACAACTGCAATTATTCGTTGGAAAGTGTTTCGTAAAGACCTTTGCGTTGTTTTGAGAAAGGCTGGCTCATTCTTCCTCAATTGTCTTTTTAATTTCTCTTGAGCTGGAAATTCCCTACAACCTTTGGCTAACATTGTCGATAATATTTAGATATGGCAATCCTGCTGACCAATCTAAAATTATGTTATTCTTCCGTTTAAAATATTCCTTAGCAACCAAAACCACATGCATAAGAGCATTGTCTTGCTGAAATATAATCATTTGGCGTTCTTTCCATAGTTATGTATGAATCAAATGAGTCTTTTTTTCATTCCCGATAAAAAACACTATCGCCACACATTTATCGTTTTGAAAAAATTGTGTCTTCCTTTCTCAAGTAGTGGAAATAGCAAGAGCAACCGTATGGTCTGTCCAGATTAAATTTATTTTCATCAGAAAATATTATTTGATCCCATTCTTTGTCCCAACGAACATTTGGAGATTTCCAAATCGACATCCTTCGCTTGTGCATTTACAACATTGTTGTTCCTCACAAGGCCTTAAATATGTTAAACATCCCATGATGAATGGAAAAAGAACTGGATTAAAGTTGTAGGTTGAATAAAGATAAACATGCTGTCTTTACAAAATAAATGAGTGTCATATTTTTTGGTCCTCCTGCATTATTATCTGTAAACACACAAACTAAAAGATGCTATTGCGTGGTAATATGACCCACATTCCGCTCGGGGTTATTTTCAAAAATAACCTCGAAACGGCACATCAGGCAGATGGGGCAATATTTCCCGTGACCCATCGTAAAACCATTGTCCTCTATTCCATTGGTGCTTCCATTGCTTGACAACCGACATGGAATGGGTCAAGGGCTTCGCTCCATTCCTCTCTACAGGACAATTAAACTAAGGAGGGTGAATCTTAAGATATTTATATTATTTATAACATATTTAGCCGATAACACTTAAGGTGCTTCAGCTATTATAAGTACTTACCGTCACCTTCATACCTTGAAAGTCTTACTTCTCATCTCGTTGGCACTGTCACTATAAACTTCACTTCATTTCATTTAATTAATATATTTTTTTGATTCCGTTCGTGAGATAGTTATACCATCAAAATGATGCCCCATAGCGGAAAAATTTATCGGTGATTCCTCTTTGGACATAGTCGACCTAGTCTTCCAGCTTCTGGAGTTTCGGTCTTCTTTGCATTCTGCCACCCTGCTCTGCGACTGTCTCCGGACGGTAGTCTGTTAGCCGCCACAGTTCTTGATTAGGATGACCGTCATCCTCAAGAAGACGTCTCTGCTTTCTCCGTGATGCATTCGTGCCTAAAGGAAATCCATTTAATCTCTCGGTGTATTTGTTGGTTCCTCACGAACGAGGGGACGTCTAGAGCATGTCTCAATTGTTGATTGTCGTAACATTAAAGTGATTTAATATAGATTTTCACCACGTAACCCCACACGGTCGGACCATATATTAAGATGCTTCTTATTAATGAATTGGTCATTAAAAATATGAATCTTACTGGTAATTTGCTATTTCTGCAGGTTAACGTGTAAACCGCAGTGGCCGCGCAGCTCTAATGTCTTATTCCCATCTCATCGAGCTGTCGAACGTGACTCCTAGATATTTCACCGTATCTTGCCAGGTCACGTTTTCATTCTCTATTCTTAGCGAGCTACTGGTCTTATTCTTTGCGATATGTGGATCGCCTGAGTCTTCGCGACATTTACCTTGATCTTCCAAGTTATCATTCATATATGCTATTGTTCTTCAGTAAATCCAGATGCAATATACAATAAGAGATCAATAATAACGAAAAAAATGGCAAAAACCTAAAGTGTCCTATCTTTTAATCCCAGACATTATAAGTTTCCACTATTTGATATCATAGTACCTAGGTATTCAAATATATTTAGTGTTTCTAGAATGTTTTATTGATATGTAGTACTTATTATTCTGTTGTTCTTTTACCATTGATTGTCATAACTAGGCTTGTTCCTGTATTCATTTCCAACTTAAGCGTTTCGTCAACACATAAGGAGATTTACAATTTTGATGCTGTGAAATTTCCATATCATTTTGTATATTTTTTTCAATTTTTATTTTGACACCTTCTTCTGTTTCAGTATCTGTAGCAGTAATTTCGATCTCAAAAATATCCATTGAATGAGTTATATCTGGTAAATATTGTGGAAATTGATTCAGTTATTATTTCAAAGCCTTAAAATAGCACAGTTGGATAGCATTTAGAAAGACTGGTTCGAAAAGTTGAATCATGACATTACCTTAAAAATGATAAAAGGCGTAATGAAATGATTAATTCATTTGACAATAAAATTATTACATAGCATAACATTCTTTTAATTTTTGATAAAAAACCGAAAGTTTTTTGTGAACAACCCTCCATCTTTTATGGGCTACCGAAAGTTCGTATGGTTACCTAAAATCTATATAGATTTATATTTTATACATCTATTAATATTTCATTTAATTAAAATTTTTATCGGAACCGTGAGTATAAAAGACTAAACTCGAAGAGATACGACTAAACATAAAAGAAGGAGATGATTCAATCTAATTCTAAAACTAAACTATGTTTTATATGACAACGGAACATATTTACGAATGTATTGTAAAAACCAAATTAAGCAAGCCTTACTTTAATTAATTAAATTTTAATATCGAAGTTTAACGTTAAATGAATAATGTGATCCATTAGTAGAACATAATTTAGTTTCGGAATTGGATTAAACCATCTCCTGGAGATGCTAAATATGGTTAGCCAAACATGCGCTCATAAGTTGTGGTGTTGCGGTAAATTTCTTCGAGTTTAGTATTTCACTTGAAGTAAAGATGTACTGCCTATAAATAAAATATAGTTAATTTTAATTTATGCAAATAAACTTTCAAAATTGCGGTCACATCCAACAGGTGTAAATTATATTTTTGTAAAAAATCAATCAAGGTGTTTGGTATTTTTCATCGTTTATAACTTAAGTATTCCAGATTTATTTGTCTGACCTTAAGCACTATCTTTAAAAATAATCATTAGTTTATATAAGGACGTGAACGGAAAGCAAAATGTTAATGCACACCAGAAGATATTGAAAGAAAAAATGCCAAACAATCCAAAAGCTAATAACCAACTTTGTTAAAAATTCGTGTTTCAATGAAGGGAAATTAAGTATATGTTTTCGAAAATTGAAGTCTCGTCATGAATACTAACGCAATTGATTGGCTAGCTATCTCCTCAATGTCATCAAATTAAAAATCTTTTTGTTCAAGAAGTATTATTTAAGTATGCAAGATTAATCATTTTGTAATTTAAAATTTGCAACGATATAAATGTAAAGGGAATATGATGGTATTTTTATAATTCGCATTGGGAAATTCAATCTCCACCGCTTTTTTACCTTTATTTCCCGATTGTTTTCACTTAAAATGGTTTGAACTAAATTATATAAGTAAATTACCATAATATCAAAACATCAGCAAAATTGATAGAGGTTCTGATGATGAAATTTCCATCCTTTCATAACTAGTTGCCAATCATTTTGTTAAGAAATATCACTATAATATATGGGCTTGTCCGGAAAGTTCGTAAGGATTATTTAAGAGAAAGAGAAACGAAAATAGTTTAAGTAATTATTAATTTAGTATATTATGTATTTACCCTTATTATTTACAACTTTTTGCCCTTTAGATCCATAATATATTTTTGTCATAAATTAGCATCTTTATTATCAAAAAACATTAACAGGTTGTGTTTCACCTCTTCTTCCTTAAAAGAGTTCTCATTTAAACAATTTTGGAGGGAGCGAAATAGATGATAGTCCGAAGGAGCGATGTTCTGTGGGTAAGATGGATTTGGCAAAACATCTCAATTGAAGCCCAACAATTTTTACGGGGTCCTGATTGAAACGTGTGGTCTTGCATTGTCATGATGGAATACGGCGCCTTTCCTGTTTGCTATTTCTGGCCGGTTTTCTAAATTGTTATCTTCAGAGGATCAAATTATAAACAATAGAGGTCGATATTGTTGGTTTGATTACGCGAAAGAAGCTCAAAGTATATGAAGTCGCTTCCAATCCCACTTAATACAAAAGATATTTTTTTCGGGTGAAGGCCACCTTTCGCTGTATTTAAAACCCCCTCCTCTTTTCGTCGACCATTTGGAAAAGGAAATAACGATCACATGAGAGGCCGATTAGAGAGGCCCGGTATGTCGAAGTTACAACCATAATGGCCAGAAACAAACCACTGGGTCAGGCCGTCTTCTACGTTCAAAGACACCTGGACGATCTGATGGAATGGTTGATAGCCTGGAAGATCAAGGTGAAAATCACCAAGACATATATATATATATATATATATATATATATATATATATATATATATATATATATATATATATATATATATATCTCAAAGAAAGAGCAGATCTGGTCGCCAAATGGAAATTGAAGATAAAGATGTGGCATTGCAGGTATCTTTGCACCACATTAGACAAGAAGATGTCATGGTAACAACATACGAAGAACGCACGAATGAATGCCGTGATCGTAGCGAAGATTGCTGTCCCGCTAATTTGCAGAACAAGCAAATTCAAAATAAAAATACTAATGATCAGATCATTAGTGAGAAGCGTTACGATGTATGGATTAATCGCGTGGGTTTACGCGGCAAAATCCTATATCGAACAACTAGAAAGTTTTGAAAACAAACCGGTGAGACAGATTCTGATACAAAGTGAGACAGATACAAAAAGAGATTATGTGGACTCCCTTTAGGCAGTGCATTACAGAAAACGCTGAAAAAGCCTTTCTGAAGATAACTGACCACCCAAATCAAGAACTGCGGAGGTTGACAGACTACCGTCTTGAAGACATCACAGAATTGGGTGGCAGGAGGCACAGAAGACCGAAACTCCAACTTTTGGAGGACTAAGTCGACTAATATCCAACTAGGGAACCAGACAAATCTACCGACGTAGAAATTCGCCACAGGGGACTTCATTTACTGAGTTGGAAAAGAAGAAAAGAAAGTGCAGTGAAGTTAGAGTGATATATTTTCATTAACAGTCAACACGGTAGGCGACGTAAGTACATTTTTAAATAGTGCCGAAGCACCTTAAATGCGTTCGGCAAATGAGATAGTCGAAGAATACCTTAAGATTTCACCCCCCTCTGGTACTTGTATCCAGAGGGGAGTGGTGCGAAATGCTTGGCTAAGCCTGTCCCGCGGCCAAGCAGCGGAAACACCAAGAAAGAAAACACGGTTCTTTTAACGGTTTTTTGAGTAGCTTCCGACTACAGAAATCATATACCAGCAGTGCAGTTTCGGGATTATATTAGAAAATAATATCAGGTGGAAGGAGGGCGCGAACGCCATCGCAACGATCACATGGTAGTATTATGCCACATTATTAGTCAAATTTCATGAAGAGTTGAGAGTTTTAACTACTAATTAAAATTCACATATCCTCCTCGGCTTCGCCTAGTGAAATACATTGTGGAGACTTAATTTTTGATTACTCTCATACATAATGCCTAAATGTTTCGTTTAAGGTCAAGAATTGTTGGAGGTCTACTTCTGTAAGCCCCAAGCCCATTAACCCCACAAAATATAATCCAAAGGCGTGAGATCTTGGTGGCCAATTGACATTACCATTTTTTGCGAAATAATGAGTTCAGCGCACTTTTCTTGCAATAAATCTTTTCTATGGTGAGATTGCAACTTACGGTCTTGTTGAAAAGAAACATTGTTTATATCCACATGTTTTAGTTCATGTCAAAGATATTATATTAGCATATTCCTATGGCGTTCACCATTAACAGTAATATGATTTCCATCATCACCTTCAAAAAATGAGGCCCTATCACTTATTCAGCTCAAAAATAACATCAGTGACTTTCTGAGGATGAAAAGGTAACTCTTGAATCGCTTAAGGATTTTCAACGGTCTAAATGCGGCAGATAGGTTTAGTCACAAGCCCATTAAGCGAGAAGTGTGCTTCGTCGGAAAATATTATTTTTTCTGCAAAGTGGGGTTCGCCTTCTAGCTGCTCTAGAGCCCAATTCGTGTAGCTTGTATCATTCCATGATAAATTTACACGATGTACTGACTACAGCAGTCTATGGGTGACATTTACATTTCATACATTGTTGCCGCTATTAGGTTTCAAAGTTCTTAAGCTAATTGGAAAACTCTTTATTTAGTAATTCGATATTATATTTCACTACACTGTAAAAAATTAAATATATTTAGCTGCCAATAAGTTGCAATAAATAGTAAGATCCGATTTTTACAGCTACCCAGACATTAAGAAACCATATGCTATGAACGATGTCTTATTAACATTTTTTTAGTAGATTCATAAAACATTGAACAATAACCTGTTCATTGTTTTATGTCGATTATAAAGCTCATGAGATCATTAACTTAAATTTAGATATATTTTTTACATTTAAATTATTGCCTTTAGCTACAATATGATAGTCATACCTGCTAAATAAAAATGTTATAACCCTGATCGATATTAATTTAAAATCGTTGAGTAGCGTTTACGCTTCATAATTAAACCTTATGTGCTTGAAATATTTAATTATCTTTTAATGGAAGAATATGTATGACTAAATTCCACCAATTATCTAATTAAATACATGATGAAATCGAAATTAACCGCAGAAAAATTTAATTGAGCTTCAGTAGGTTTCGTGATCATAAAAACTCTTTGTATTAAATTGGCAGTTTTTAAGTATCGTTAACAAACAGAGGCTGAAATTAAAAATGAAACCGTTGCAATTACGTAGAATACATTTTAGGTTTTCCTTAAGTAGCTGAGTAAAAACCACATGCTAATTGGGCTATTATTTTTTTCATTTTTAAAAATTGAAATATAACTATGTGCCAATATGAAAGTAACCCGAGTAACCCTGTTTAATCCTAGAATGCTTAGGTGAATCGCATCACTATTGTTGCTTAGGTGGGGTTACCTATAACCCCAGTTATATATTTTTATATAACGTTTAAAACAGCAAAAATTAAACTTTTATTTTAATAAAACAAGATTTATTTTAAATATTCAGTACATATTTCAGCCCTATGGTTATTGCAAACAACTTCAAAACGCTTTGCAAAAGCTATTTTTGTTTTTCGGTCATATATTCTCGCACATAAACAGCAGCGAATTTGTTTCTGAAATTTTGTCGATGGTGGATCAACCGTTTCTTCTGAGTTCATAAACAGCATATCCTTTATTAATTCTTTTAATATTCAAGGTAATGGTTTTGTTAAACGTCTTTCCATATGTGGTCTTGCAAGTTGTAGTATAAGTTCAAATTATTTTTTTCGAGGAACACTTTTTTTCTGATTCTGTCACATTTAACAATTTTAAAAATAATGATGGAGTTAATGACGGCTGGATCCATCATACCATAAAAAAAGCCTAATGGCCATTGTGAGAGGTGAGTAATGTGTGCACCATTTGATCAAAAGTATCAACACCTTTTGTCGAATAATAAAAATTGATTATTTCGGGTTTTTTGTTTTCATCTGTTGCACTACCAGTATACATTGTGGACAAAAGTAGCACAGATTTGGCTTTCTTACGGGTGAAGGGCTAACGTTTTTTGATTGTCAAATGCAAACTGCGACATAATTTATTTTCGTTTATTTGGAAGAAATGATGGAGGAATGTCCATATTTTTTCTGAGAGTACCTACTACTGATTATTAGTAATCAGCAAGTATTTTCGCACCCAAGGGGATGGAAGTAAATCAATTGTCCATTATAAAATTACGTCCTGTTCCATGAATATGCACTGTCAATTTCTTTACGTAATAATCTGGGAGAGGTTATTTATTTGGCCTGTCTTCTTTGCCAATATAAGGAATAGTCGCTACCATATAATATGTGCATGAATCAAACATCGTTATAACTTTAATACTATATTTGTCAGGTTTTAACCAAATATAGATTCTAAAAGGGCAATTGCTGAGAAACCTCAACAATTATTCGTCAATTCTACAATAACTATGAGAAGTATTTTGTACAGTTAAATATGAATATCTCCCATTTACAACGTACTGGAGAAAATTTATCTAGTGGGTTTTTTATGGTTTTACTATCAAATGTGAGGCAACTTACCAGGAATCTAAATCTTATTTCACTCATTATGCATCGATATAATTGCGTTCCAGGTTTTGACAATATATTGGCTATAGTGGGATGGTTATCGTTTCTGCATCCTGATATATAAAATAATCCTATGAAAGCCAAAATCTCGTCGACATCTATATCATTGAAAAATCCACAATTATCCACAATGTATGGATACCTGAACGGAAAGAAATTAATTTAACAAAATGCACCAACATGTATAATTTATTGATGAAATGTAAACAGCACTATATATCTCCAAAATAATAGATAACTAGCGATAAAAAATTTGTTGTTTACAAAAACAAAAGCAAGCATGATGAGCTACAGAAGTTTCTCTAAACAATGAGAAGGAACACAAACTTATAGATACAAAAAAACTTACTTTTTTTAATTAGCTCATTTTAGTTCGTGTTTCTTTTGAGTTCGGTTAACCCAGTTTTCGAAATATTTATGGCAAAAGCGGCCATGAATAAAAAATGGACGATTGTTGAACTTAATATTAATATTCGAATACAACAAGTGATAATAAATTGATAAACCCTAACTATATGGTAGATAGCACACCAAATTAATGTTTGTTTTTTCATTAAACAGTCAATAGTTTCAACGTATGTATGAGAGCTAATTATGAAGAAATGTGCGATAATATAGAAAATGTACTGATCACTTCCGGCAAATATATTTTTGAATAGAGATCAGAATTGACAGTTATTCAATTACTAAAGTTACAGTTTTCTAACGAAAAATCCCAAAATATCCACAAAACATATTATTGCCGATAGCTTAATTAATTTTAACTGTTTATTTATACTGTTCAACCGCATATATTCACAAATCAGAACATATTGAAACTTTACCAACCTTTTAGAAAACCATGGGAACTCAAAAATATCAACTTCTTAGATAAAGATTATACAGTGTTTTCATTTCAAAAGTAGCCACTCTCATTATTTCTTTTAACAATGGAAATTAGCTCTAGACAAAAACACGTTAATTTAGATATCGAGGCAGAAGTTCAAAAACCATTGTCCGTTATATTTTATGTTTCACCTCCTTACTTCCAGCCACCTGTATCTAAAAATTTGCGTTTGCTGCGTTTACAAAACTGAAATCGGATGAATCGTTCTCGTAATAGAGGGAAAAATAATAATATATTACTATCGATGACTGTAAATAGCATTTTACGTACGAGTGAAATTTTTTTAATAAAAACAAAAATAAATTAATTTAATAAATGTACTTTTAAACACAAGATTTAAAAATATACTTTATTTAGTGCTCAAAATGTCCTTTTAAAAGATGTCCTTATTAATTAACATACATGTATGCGCAATTCTATTTCTTAGGTCCTGAATATCCTGCGGCGAAGTTTTTTTATACAACTGTCTTCTAGATAATCCCAAAGAAAGAAATTCACTGGCGTTATATCTACAGATTTCGCCCACCATTCCACATCGCATCTTTTAGCGCCATTTGTCAGGAAACCTTCGATCCAGTCATTGTCGAACATGTAATGCGTAGTGTCGTGGTGCGCCATCATGTTGAAAGTATAAATGTTGTTCATCGAACAGTGGGTCTTCTTTTCATCGATTTGGTTTTCGAAGGACTGCTTTATGAATGGATCGATTTGGTTTTCCATTAAGTTTATGGTAAACATAATTCACCGGTTAAATTTTCTTCAATAAAAATCGGACCTATTATTATATTCCCCAGAATTCCAGCTCAAACGTTAATATTTTGGGGAAACTGCCTATGACCTTCTCGAATCACATGTGGATTATTATTATTCCAGTATCTACAGTTATGTTTATTTACAAAACCATAAAATGTTGCTTCATTGCTGAAACAAATATTCTTTATTAAATTCGAATTATTTTGGATTCAACCAATCATTATGTCATAAAACTAAATCATTCTCTCATAATCATCTTCCCTGAGCTGCTGAAGAATACTAAATTTTTAAGGAAATAACTTGTTTTGTTTTAAAAATTTGCATATGGAACCAATGGAAGTATTTGTTAACTTAGCTATTTTTGGAATTGAAATGGTTGGAACAGCAGCAAAATGGCCTAAATTTCAATCTCTTTGGGTTCATTAAGAACTCTCAGCACTTTATTCACATTGTTACATACAGACTCAGTCTCCTCAATTTTTTTTTACGTATTGATATCCTATCTTTTTGTCAGTTATAGCTATCGTTTTGTTCATTAAAAACTCGGGCTCTTCTGCGAAAATACTAATCTTCAGCACCATAAATAAAAGTAATTTAAATTTTCTCTTGTAAAGTATACATCGTTAAATTCTGTCACTGTTACTGCAACTGACACCACTTGACAAACAGTTGAAAATCAGCACTTCTGATATAAATCTCCTTAATTTTAGGTGCAATGAGGAATAAAGTGTGCATTAAAAGACAAATGAGCGCCGAGTTAAAATAAAATGTCTCTTATCTTACTTTTCTATTGGGGAAAAAATAGTGTGTGTAAAAAAAATTAAAACAAACATTGTAAACGCAATGTTGCGATTCCGTGAAATACTTATTAAAATGTATTTTTCCTTCTATTATGAGAACGGATAAGGCAGGATTTCAGTTTTCAGGATTTCAGTTTTGTAAACGAAGTTTAATTTGGATTGTCAAGACTTATAAAATGATATGTTAAATGATAAGGATTGATATTTAAAATTTTTTAGGTAGAGGTAACTGGAAGTAAGGAGATAAAATGTAAAATATACGGGACATTGGTTTTGAATTTATCCGTCGATATATACATTGACGTGTTTTTGTCTAAAGCTAATTTTCATTGCTAAAAGAAATAATGAGGGTGGCTACTTTTAAAATTAAAGCACTGTATAATACTGTAGTTTGAATCCATCTGTATATGTGTATTTTAATCTCGTTCACGTTATTCCTCCGTAAATTGTAGGTGTATTCAGAAATTGCACTTTGTAGAACAGATAAAACATAGTGCTAAACATAAGTTATATGCAGTCTGATCATAACACTTTCTATTGACTAATGATGGATATGTTCAGTGTAGCAGATATAATTGCGTACAATTAGGATTAAGTTCAACAGCTTGGCTACTTTGATCTCACACAAAATAGACTACACCCCCCTAAAATTCGATCAAGATACAGTAATTACTTCCTAAACCAGGAAATTCAGGATCTAAAGAGTATATAGTTTGGCCGAATTAGTGAAGTACGCGCACATTTCAAAGCAAATTACAAGTCGGAGGATAGAATGTTTATCCTGTTGATTTTTATCAATAGGGTGATAAATTTGAGTTTGCTGTAGGTTAAATCATATACCACATCAGGTCGATCGGAAAGTGGCTTATCTCCAAAGTAGGTTTCTACTTTATTGAACTTTTAAATCACTTTTGCTGAACGAATTGATATTAACTAGAAAACAATGGTTAATTAATACTGACATTTACATTTATATAACAAACAATTTAAACAGGATACAAAATAACAAGTCAAGAACTACAGCTTGGTATGGTATAAATAGCATATAAATTAAGTTAATTAATTTCAAACAATGATTTGAATAATATATATAAAAATACTTCTATATCACCTTAATAACAGATAATGCATTCATTTAAAAATGATACGAACAAGGAAGTAGGTAACATTGTATTAAATTTTGGAGTAGATTACACCGTGCGGCGTTTATCGCATCAAGCTTCAATCTTCGGCGGCCTTGTCAATCAAATGATATAGGCCTCCATGAAAATTCGTGGAGGCCCATATTTTCAATTGCTTTCTTCACTTCTACTCTCCATGATAATTTTGGTCTTCGTGTATCATGTATTGGAATCCAGTGCCATATCTTTGAAGACGACCGTTCCGTCTGCATCTTGTTTATGTGTCGATACCAGCATAGACATTTCGCTTCTACAGTGTAAATTATGCCAAAGGGTACTCCCATTTCTTCCATTATTGTTTCATTTCCGACTTTATACATAAGAGTCTTACAACAGTTGCATCGTGAAAATTCCATTTCTATAGCCCTCAATCTCTGTGTATTTATATACTTATACTGTATATGCTCTCCCCTCTACTCTTATATAGCATTTGTTTGGTGTTATTTGGCATATTTCTATTCCAGATTAACGAGTGTAGCTGTAGTATTGCTACTCTGCCTTTCCAACTCTGTGTCTTATTTCCTCTTCACTTCCGCCATTATTGGACATAATTGTTTCAAGGTATTTATAGGTTTGGCAGTTTTTTACACTACATCCGTTTTCTAACTTTCTTCCCTCCCCACCAACTACCATGCATTCATTCAGTTTTCTTAAAAGTTCTATGAACTCCCCCCTTTTTATATTCTTAGGTTAACTTTAGCAGCATGTAGACGGCATCGTCTTCTTCCTCGACGTACTTGTACTAAACATATAAATTGCTATTTTCTGTATCTCATTATGCTCTTATGCTCGTCTTCTATCTCTTTATGCAAGCCTTGAATTTTTGGTATATTCCAATCAGCTTTAAATCCACATTTTCGAAGTAATAACATTATTTTATTTTTATCTTCAATATACCACTTAATAAACAAAGTTGTTAATTTTGTACACAGAGTGCCTATTTTTCCAAATATAAACTGTTCAGATTTTCTTTATGTGAGGGATGACAGAGCTTTTATTATCAAGTAAAAAAACAAAAAAGTTTAAGAAGGATATATTGAAGGCACGAACAAAAAACTAATAAAATAT
This sequence comes from Cosmopolites sordidus, assembly GCA_031761425.1. Taxonomy (NCBI): domain Eukaryota; kingdom Metazoa; phylum Arthropoda; class Insecta; order Coleoptera; family Curculionidae; genus Cosmopolites; species Cosmopolites sordidus. The sequence goes on from JARFXV010001295.1 coordinate 330,038, forward strand.
TTAAATGAAACCGTTAAGAAGATATAAACTAAAATTAGAACATTTTCCACCGATTCTTAAGTACCTTTTAACAACCTTGAAATACAATTATTCGTGTATCAATGGCTTATTATACTATGTAATGCATATTAATAACCGATATCGTATCTTAATAACGTATAAGGGATTCTATTATATTTATTTTCTTCCTAAAAACAAAAGCTTCAAGGGATTACATCCTTATATAATGTATCTCCAAATTACTTACACGAAATAATAGCCCGGAAATGCCGCTACAACAAAACAAAATTAACCATCCCGTGTCTAATGAAAACATAGTGAATCAAGACAGAAACCCGGGGCGGGCCCGGTGTCGGGGAATCAGGAACCGGGTGTATATTTTTCAAACGACAGTGGCTGGACGACGACGTCAACGATGAGGACGATCCATCGACGATTCTGCAAACGAAAAGGCATCAAGCAGGTGATCCAATTAACGGTACCCGTAGTTGCGGATCACCTGTAAAGGCCAGGCTCACACGCGCTAAACGTCCGAAATTCCGCTGTCGATGTCCGCCGGTTTTGAATTAATTTATTGGCTTCCTCGTAAAATATGCAAGTTTAAGTGGCCAGTTTGATGGGCATTCATATTTTGTAATGCCATCTGCAGCAAGACGGAGCAGGTCTTTGGCGGCTGCTGAATCGTTTCTTCGTACAAACTCACTTTCAAATCGTAAAACTACTTTTTTAGTATATATTCAGGTAGTTTTTTCTTCATTCAAGAATATTGTTAGCAGAATTATAAAGTTGAACATATAGAAAACTTAAATGAATTGCTATGAAGACTCATGAAAAAGCACCTTAGTGGGACCAGAGAAAAAAGTATTTTGGATGGAGTTCAATACAGGCAACAGTTCAGTGTTTCGACAGATCGATCGTCGAAACAGATTCAGTGTTTCTTAGTATTAAAAAAATTAATGTAGTGCTTAAACGAGATAAAATACAACGAAATAAATAAGCACATATTAAAAAGCAGGAAGAAGACAAGAATAAACACATAATTTTAATTTTCAAAAGTAATTCAATTCAAACCGAGTAGTGGGCTTGCATTCCTCGGCTAATCATCAATCGAGTCTCGGCCTTCTGAGGATACCTTTAAACACCTGAAAATCTGGGTCCTTGACAAAACCTATTCTGTTGAAGTTTTGCAAAAGTTTTAATCGCAATGTTGCGACTATGAAGCAGAGTTGAACTCAATTTGTCAGTGCATCTCTGCTCGAAATTATTGTCATTTATTTTCAGAATGCTCTAGAAAAATCCGGTTTAGAAAAAAATATACGGACTACTAAGTATCTCTTCCACTAAATATATTGAAAAATCAGCTTACATGTAATGTTTTGGTAAAGTAAGGTAGAATGTTTATGCCAATTTCAAAGATCTACTGAACAAGGATTATATGGATAGGATGATGATATAGTCAAGTTGGAACATCGATGCCTTAAGATTATATAATTATTTACAATAAATTATAATAAGAATATATAAATAACTGATATACTTTAAAACTTGGACATTTGCTTTTTTCCTTATCATATTGTAATTATTTGCTAAGGTAAGGTAGAATGTTTATGCCAATTTTCCATCTCTTAAAGCGTAGAAAATGAAGTCAAATGAATTTTTGCCGCAACATTTAGCGAACAAGGATGATATAGTCAAGTTGGAACATCTATGCGTTACGTGTATATAATCATTTACAGTAAAATATAATAAGCTATGTAATTATCTTACAATTTGAACATTTGCTTTTTTCCTTCTCATATTTCTCTTTGATTTGCTCTGAACTCAATTTCTCTATTAGAACCTTTGGTGTGAAACACTAAACTTGAAGAGGTTTACCACTAAACACCAAGTCACTTTTTTGAACTTCTCAACGCACATTTCGCTAACCATGTTATCATCATCAGAAAATGATTTAATCTAATTCTAAAACTAAACTATGTTCTATTTATATGGAAACCCTACCTAATGAAGCCTGTAAAAGTCATGAACCGTGATATACCAATATATCTTCGATCACAATTTTGATAACTAATTTATAATATATATATTACACAGTATATATATATATATATATATATATATATATATATATATATATATATATATATATATATATATATATACTGTGGTCATGTTCGATTTCATGTTGGGCAATATAAGATTTTTCATTTCTCCCATATCTAATATGGGTAATATGTTCTTAATATCTTGTGAATATGGATCTTTTTGTTTGCCCAATATATCTTCGATCACAGATTTGATAACTAATTTCGTAAATCCCCGACTTTTTTATGTTGATCTGCTTTGACCTTTGGATTACCCAGGATAAAGGATAAGGTAGGTAAAAAGGATAAAGGTAATCCAAAGCATTTGGATCACCTTTTGAGAGCCTACAAAACATACTTTAATTGCCCTATTCGAAATCAAGACAAACCATGGGTTCCACATGTTGCTTGTAGTAATTACAAAAGATGTTTAGAAGATAAACAGTTTTCGGTGAGAAAAATAATATAAACATTCATTCCAAGTACCTAAACCTCGAAAGAAATTGTCTCAGTCAAGCTCATCTCAAAGTTTAAATAAAAATTCTGAAGATGAAGAATTTTTTATGTCACAGGATGTCAAAATAACTGATCAAGGATCCGGAATGACATATTCTCTACGTTTTTCACAAAAGGAGATGGACTCTGTTTCTGTAACGATATAAAAGGTTTATTTGAAGATATTGCGATACCTTTTGTTCCTAGTGAATGGCTTTTATTCATCGACAGCTCTACGAAAAACCCGAAAGCAGTTTTATTACAATGGAAATAAATTTCCATTTCTTCCGGTCGCTCATTCTATACATCTCAAATAAAACTATAAAAGTGTTAAAATGTTACTTGAAGCATTAAAATATCAAGTGTATAAGTGGTAATTAATAGGAAATTTTAAAATCGTGGTATTCGTAATGGGACTACAGGTCCGATAAACAAAGTATCCGTTTTCTTTGTGGAATAATAAAGGGGATGATCAGCTCTGTGTTCGACGATCATGGACGATAAGAATGGAATTTTATGTACAAAACAAAACGTTAAATATGAACCAATTGTTGAACTTGAAAATATGTTAATGCCGCTTTTTCATATTAAGTTAGGGCTATGAAACAATTTGTGAAAACACTAGATAAGAAATCTGGAGCTTTCAAATTTTTTATATTTTTTTTTCCAAAATTGTCAAAAGCAAAAGTTCGGGTCCACAAATTAAAAAAAAATTGACAATGAAGAATTTCCAAATTGTTTACTTTGGATTTCTGGGAAATAGCAAAGTCCAAAATTACCAAGAATTAGCTGGTTTGGGTAGTCATGGGTTTCAGGATGTCTCTGAAAGTGTATACACTATATGCTCATTTAGATAAATTTAGAAACAATATGAGAGCGTACTCAGAAAAACAAGAATAACGTTATCATCAAGATGTTATGGACTTCGAATGCCGTTATCAAGGTGAATACAATGAAAATATGATGAGAGACTGTATTTGGGATTTAAAAAGAGAAAATACTATAACGGAAAGAGTAACAGGGTTCACTTTTAAACGATTTTCCATTATTTTGTAAACTAATATAATAGTTGAAGTTAATAAAAAGAATATATAAATATATTTGTTTTGGGTTTTCAACAGATAAAATTAAAATCTTAGATTTTTTAAATATTGCACAAACGTTCTCCTCAATAAAAAAGCAAACTTTTTTATGAAATATCCTTTTTTTCTGATTACAGTCGATAAGCCTATGGTAATTGCATACCCTAATTTCGAACGCAAAATGTATGTTAACTTGTGTTTGAAGTATCAAGAAAGGATCTTTTACCCAATTCACGAGAATTTTGCAAGTTTAAGGTCCACTATTGGATAATCCGTAATTATCATATTATTGGTGTATTCCGTATTTAATGTGGAGAAATAATTGTTTAGAAAAAAATATTTCCATATAAAAAAATCAAATTCGCTAACATCTAAGATCATATTGGATATATGTTAATATTAAAAACTCTTTTTTTAAGCTTTTCACATAAGAAATATGTAGTACTGTTTCGATAGATAAAGAAATTACCCACAAAGGAATATTTCAATTAATCAACTAAAAATTATCTTTACTAGACGTCCAACAAAAAACGCCCTATAAAGCAGCAAGAACAAAAGTTTTCCATTCAACAAAAAAAAATCTATCTAACGACCGTGGCGGGCATCATACAAAACACTTTTACTTGTTGCTAATATACATTAATAATGTATCAAGTTCGTTTTGAAGAAACGCCGGAGACTGAACAGCTGTCTTCTTTCTCGGCCACACGTGCTTGGGAGTCTGCATCAACGACTAGACGAGGTTACTGTACAGGCCGTTCTTTTTTTATTCGTTTCATTCACATACTCTCGTCTAGTTACACAATGTTTTCTAGCACTTACGCCGTCAATGGGCAATAGTTGCTGACGGCTGTCGGGCCGCGACTGAATCATTTATAAAAAATTAGATATATTTTGTGAACATTTCATATAAAGTATTCTAAATTATAAAATAGTTATATTGTCCGTGGCTTAATTTATTAATACAAATATACATGCATGTTACATATAAAATAGTTTAAAATGGCGATAACGGTAAAAATGGTAATTAAATGGTAAGCAATAATAATACCAATATATACATTCCCATGCGTGTCCTCTGGTATTCGGGTCCAATACTTGATGATGTCATCAATCGTGATTTCATTCTTCTTCGTGGACGTATGTAATCAAGCGGTATCTACTCTTGGATTGCCTTGGATTCCGGTACTCTTCCAATGATGTCACATACTCTCGTTTGATCTCTGATCTATGTACAAGACTTTCTATCCCATCTTGTAATACCAATCATTCATATTTCTATTCCCCTCTATGCTACTAGAAGTTTTTGAACTAATTGTGATGTGAGTGTCTGAGTTTATTATTTGACATTATGCTGAATCTTGCAAATACCTGGCAGCTATATATAACTCGCCGTTTCACCTTCCGGTTGGTATCCAGAACCGTTGAAAACCAAGATATATGTAGTGGTCCACCACATCCAAATCTCTACCCAACATAGTAATTTTTCTGCCCTCGGTAAATTTATTGGACGTAACCTGACTCTTTTTCAAGTTTATTTTCACATAATTAAAAGAATAAACGAATTGAAATGGAACTGAACCCGAATCGCAGAGGAAAGATCAGTACAGCGCAAGTAGAACCAGGCTGAAGAGGCCTTTATCCTGCACTTAATGGACAATGGCTGAGTGATAACGATGATGTCATAACCAGTATTTACTTAAAAAAAAAAATAGGTATGTATTGTTCAAAGATGGCACAAAAAAATTGTAATTTGTACAAAAAAATTTTGAGGTTATTAACCATTTCAAATTTAAGGTTTCTCTTTCACCAGAAGTGCACAGTGCATATATTGACCAAGCAAATTTACAATTATATATCAGACATAATTAAAGCATGTTGCGCCAACAAACTAGCCAGTATGATCATCAAGTTGTAATATAGAAAGTTTATATGGTTTGAAAAATTTAAGCAGTACATATTTTGGAAAATGGGATTGATACGAAATGAAATGCAAAGCGTTATTTATTTTTAATATTTATTATTTTATCGTTATTTAATTATTTTATCTTCTTCTTCAACCTTCTATCATCCATCATTGGATCTGCCATTTGTTATTTCGCCTGTCTCTCTCTTCCACTTCATGGTGCTTTACTGCCATCTTTCATATGTCATCTACCCCAATCTAATAATTACTTTATATTAAAAATCCAGTTGCATCAAATTAAATCAGACTAACATAAGGAATAGTCGGGTACTACGAATAGTTTTTAACCAAGAAATCTTTGACAATAAAAAATGTCCATGGATGAGAAATTCAGAACAATTTGGAATGCCTATGAGCCTGTCAGATACACAACGCTAATTTTGAAATTTTTCAGTCACTATTTGGGTGTTCCCTTCAATTCGCAGCATGATTAGTAAAACATTCTTATGATTCAGTCCCTCCCTACCATGAACAGACTGAATCGTTGCAAATATATCTGTGACACTTTGACTCCACTTAAAACCACTTCATCTTGTTTTTTCGACAGACGTTGAAATACGACGTCATGTTTTATGTCATTACGAATGAAGAAGAGATGCCAGCGCATTGAAATTTGTAATGGTGAGAGTGTCATTATATCATTACATACTGCGTGTATTTATTCGGAAATGGCGCTGTAGGTTTGGTTTGGTTTGTAGGTTTCACGAAGACTTAAGCAGGCCGCTTTTCCATGGTACAATTAATTATTTGTATACAATTGAATTTTGTTAATCAACCAAAAACAAATTTGTTCCGCTTCATATAACTAGAAATACACAACTTGGATATAAAAATGTAGTCTTTTTCAACAGTTTTTTTCGCTTACTATAATATATTTCTTATTCCAAATTTTGTAATAAAAAACTTGCAAACACGACACATTTTTGATTAATACAATATACTGGGACATTTTACATCAGGAATTTTAACGATGTCTTTATATATGCAACTGATTTCATATTATTTTTATTATAGATAACGGCAAGTTGAAACTTTAATTATAAAGGGGCCTTACACGATTTTATCCATCTTTGTGATAAACGAAAATTTATTGCCAACATCTTAATTGATATCTTTCAAAATGGATGGATGGTATATCAGTGGCGGCTCCAGTTTATATTGAGTCTAAATACAATAAAGTAACGTTGACATAAAGTATATCGTTGCTTTAATTTCAGTTAAGAATATTTGTTTGGGTTTGGTCTACTAATCATATACATCGAATTAATAAATATTGAATGCTTGATATGTGAGGCATTGTTAATTATTATTTTTTTTTTTTTCTTCCAACTAGAATATATTTCAAATATTATTAGGCAGATAACCTGTTTTTTTTTTTAATTTTTAGTCCAGCTTATAAGTCATCAAATCATCATTTTCTTGGGCACTCTAGATTTCTCCCATTAGGCGATTTATCTCCTACAGTTTTTAATATCCTATTGTATTTTAATATCCATCCTTCCTATATGTTTATCCCATACCGTTTTCCTTCCTTTTTTCTCCTAATTAATGCTTTCTATTTTACAACTATGCCTTATGTCAACACTCCTTAGTTCATTTCTTAGGGTTTTGTCTGTTACTCTTTCTTTTTTATATAATTCCATTTTTGTTGATTCCAACATTCTTCGTGTTACACTTCCATGTATTTTTTCATATATGTGCATCAATACTCGTCATATTACACTATTGTATATTTTTACGTTCAAATCTACATTGAGAAATATATTTCTGGATATGAATATTGAATATATATTTTACTTTCTGCTCAATCTTTTCATGAGTTGATATATTAATGACTTTGTAATTGACCGCTGTTAGATTCTCTATTGATTTATCTTCGGTTATTAGTTTACACCAAACTATTTCATTGCCATACTATATTGCGTTGCAGTTAAGTAGAACTTTGAACCCGTATAAAGGGTCGCCCAATAAGAGTATCAGAACTTCAAGATCAGGTAGAATGATAACTGTAAGTAATAATTCGGTCATTTCTATATTATCTTTAAGAACAAATAATATCGGTCAATAGTCCCTCTCGTTTTTGCCTGTTGAAATGCATTCTGGCAACTGAATTTTTAATTACCCTTTTACACAAATCTCGTGGTATATTTTCAATAGTAGTGTGAAAGTTTCGTTAAAGGTCAAGATTTTTTCGGGGTTTTTTTCTGTAAACCATAAATTAAACATAACCCCACAAAAAATAATTCATGGATGTGAGATTCCATGATGGTGGCCAGTTGACATTAACATTTCGCGAAATGATGCGTTCAATAATTTTTTTTGCGACAAATCTATTTTCACATTTATCAGTCCAAGCCAAAGATATTCTGTTGACATATTTCTATAGCTTTTACCATTAATGGTAACACAACAGTCATCATCGTCTTGTTGTTGTTATCGTCAATTGTCGTCAAAAAATATAATCTATAATAACCTCCTTTTTTTCCAAAAAAATATTGTATAGTAAGTGATTCATATCGTCTATTACTTATTGTTAAACATTTAAAAACTTTTAATAGGATTTAGAAATATTACGGAAAATATAATAAAATTTAAGATATTTTACACAGTAGAACTATTTCAAAATAATGAAAGTGAAGATAAAAATTTCAAAGTGGGCGTGAACATACAGTTTCAATTCGTTTAATATTTATTCTGCAATCTTGAATTAATTCGATAAAATTCTTGCAAAAGTGAATCTAGGCCAGTTATCACTGAAGCCAGACCAGCTAGACCAGACTCTGAAGCCAGGCGTGGGACTGTTGAAAAAAAATCATTTTCAAGCGCCTGAAGATTGTCTGAGAAACCAAAGCCTTACAATCGTCATTAATAATATATAATCATATTCCTAGTAAAGTTCAGAAAACTGTTCTTAGAAGGTGTCACCTATTTCAGCAAAATCCGTACTTTATGCATATTCATTTCACGCCAACCTTGTTTAACACCAGGGGAATTATTCTATAACAGATCAGCCAAACATAATATTGCCAGTCAAGCGAAAGCAAAACACTTTATATCATCCGACTCCCATATTCTTCATTTATTGATACATTTGCTGTGTACCCAAAACTTAACGTAAATGAGAGAGAAAAGACGTGCTGTAAACTTCTTGATTTGGGATCAGTGTCTTTATTTTCAGAAATCATCTTTTTTACGTCTAAAATTTATAGTTTGCATATACAATTTCAACACTTAATACAACGCAGAATATTAATTCTAGATTATGGAGGATATACCACATTTTGAATAAGATGGAATAAATAATCTGATTTAAGAAGCATCAAGAAAAAGTAGTAGTATATAAAATGTGTTTACGTTTATATGTGTATACCTTCACCTGCAATATTTAATGAGTAAACCACCCTTAATCAGAATTTAAGAATTAACTATTATAATATACACTGAACAACAAAAATAATGCAACACCTAGTATACATATTTAATTTTTTTAAATTTCGGTTTTGGAACCTTTAGTGTTAAAAAGCTTTAATTAATAAATACATCCAAAAAAAAACAGGACCCGTTTCTGACCTTAAGCCGTCATCAGTCGGGCTCGGAAACCGGTCTCGGAAGACACTTGTTGAAGTTGATGGCGACTGAAGGACTGGCAATTTTTACGTGGAGCACGGGAAAAAATGTCGTTATTTTTGAATATTCTTAATATTCTCCACGAGCCCACTCTCCAATTTTTCATACTTTAATACATATAATCATCTCCTGATAATACTTACTTAGAACATCAAATATTTTCAATACGATCTGGTTTGAGTAGAAAATTGATATAAAGTTTTTTATAGATGTTTCAACCAAACTGCAAATAACATGTCGGTCAATAAGTGCACTGTCTGACAAATAAAACATACTTTTTTTTGCAAATTTGGATTTTATTCATCAATATATTCTCCTTGAAAAGCAATACAATCATTCCTGTGCTTTTCTAACATTTCTACACCTTTTTTACAGCACTATATCTCTTTGCCTTCCAAACATTCTCTTCATTAGAGAGGAATTTCTTTCTACCAAGCATTTTTTGAGATCTGAAAACAGGAATTAATCGCTGGGGGCCAGATCTGGAGAATACGGTGAATGAGGAAGAAATTTGAAGTGGAATTCATGCGATTTAGCCATCTTCGCAAACGATTTGTGACACGGTGCATAGTCTTGGTAAAACAACAATTTTTTTGTTCATTTGGAGCTTTTTTTGCGATCTCATCCTTCAAATGTACTAATAACACTATGTAATATTCGCTATTAATGGTTTTACCTTTCTCGAAATAATCGATTAAGAATATCACTTGCTCGTGTTTTCGATCTCTTTGGACGGCTTTTACCGGCTACTGCCACTCAGCTGACTGCCGATTTGACTCCGGAGTAATGGATCCATGTTGAATCCATTGTCGCATAGCGTATAAATAAATCCTTTTTATTTCGCTTAAACAGCTCCAAACATTGCTGAGAATCATCGATACGTTGTTGTTTTTGGTCTGCTGTAACTATCAAAACGCGGTACCAATTTCGATAGCAATTTGCATTCCCCAATGTTCATGCACAATGGTGTAAACACTTCCTTTCGACATATTCATGATATCAGCTATCGCCTGCAGCTTTACTTTACGATTTTGCGAAATAATTTTGCAAATTTTACTGATGGTCTCTGGTGTAACCACCTCATTTGAATGTCTAGAGCGTTCAGCATCATCGGTGCTTGTACGCCACGTTTAAATTCAGCATACAGCATAGTTGATTTTCCTGGGCAGGGTCCGGGTAATGTTTATTATGTCATTGTTTTGCTTCAATGGTATTTTTTCTTCATCAAAAAACAATGCTTAACTAACACACAAAAATCTTTTTTTTTTTTCGTTGTTTTGAAAATAACGAAACTAGTGCTACTTAAAGTACAACAACTCAGAAACTACTAGACACATTGTCATGAAATTTTGACACATGCCGTCTGAAGGTTGGCACAATTGACCACTGGTAAGGATTTTTCGTAAGTGACGCTATCTATATGTCAGACCAGGGACGTATTGACCGATGTGCTATACTCGACGTACTCAAGGAATGTCATTCTTGAATACAAAAACTAACAGACTTTTTGCTTGTTTACATTTATAATTCTACATACGATCGCTAAAACAGTGACAAAAAAGTATCTGGCAAGTAAACAGTTTAAAAATGTACGTTTTAACATGTTGTGGGGTATTTTTCGTATTCCACTTTACTGTGCATTGTATGTGCTAAAATGTAACCATTCGAGTATGACGTCATTTCAGACAATTTGCCGAATTTGCCTAGAGACGAGCATTTAATGGATCAGAAGATGGAGATCATCAGATGTTTTGGGGATCACATACAAACATACGCACGATTTTCTGGTCCTTCTCTTAATATCCAACGACGTGACAAATGGGCTCTTGCCAAGTCGGCATAAAAGTATCCGCCAAATCCTTTTGTTGCAGCTATGGGTAGAACTGTTTCGAGAATGACTGTTAATCGATATCTACCATATTTACGATTCAGGTTCATTCTTCTCATCTTAATTGGGTGCTTCATCTTACTGCGCACGATGCGAGCTAGAATTGAATGGGACTTTCTGGAATTCTCTTTATTTTAGTGATAAGTCGAGATTTGCTTAGGTGGTCATGATGAACATAGAGAGCTCAGGCGTTTTTGGTGGTGAGAAATTCTGGTGGGTGAGAGGGGAGAAATTTAATTTTTGCATTCTAATGGCATACAGCTATTATACTAGAAATTATGGTATGAAGCGATATATGCTTCAAAAGCGGTTTCACCCCAGTAACAACCAGAGAATGTCTATACGGAGCCCATTATGAAATCGAAATACGACAATCCTTCATCCTGCCCCTGCAAGCTCGACCAAATTTTATGTTTCATCAATATAATGCCAGACCAAATACGACTCGTCAAATAATGCAGTTGTTAAAAGAGTTTGCGATAGCGACACTCAACGTAACGACAACAATGGCTGACGAGATTCCCAGATTTTCACCCATTGAACACTGGGATAGCAGTAGTCGAACCTTTGAGCGATTACTGTAATGCGTGTAAATTAAGATTACTGGCTGCATGTAAGTTTAAACCAATTTTAAGCATGTGAACAACACCTCTTGCATCATCTAAATATCAGTCCATGCCCCGGAAAGTTACAGGGTATTAAAATATCAAAGTATATATGTCAACTGTAAGTGGAATTCCTTGATTTGTATAATGGTATTATACTGTCTTTATGTGCAGAAAAATTTCTCAAAAATAGGTAGTCCAAAGGTACGATGTCCGTTGAATAAGCTAGATGTGGTAAAACATCCCAATTGAATCTCAACAATGTTTGCTGGATCCTGATTAAAACGTGTGGTCGTAAATTGCCGTGATAAAACAAGACGTCTTTCCTGTTTGCTAATACTAGCTGTTATTGTCCAATTGCTGTCTTCAACCGATCTAACAGTGAATATTAGAGATCGGTTGGTGTTGATAGTTTGGTTGCATGAAAGAAGTTCAAAGTGTATATGTTCATTCCAATTCCATCAAAAGCTAAGTATAATTTCTTTCGTATGAAGGTCGCCTTTCGCCGTAATTAAAATCTCTGACCTAGGCAACCCCATTGTTTTTTTTTTCCTTGTACCATGTCATACGCAACTCACGTTTCAACAACAGTTACTCTCCGCTTTAGAAATAGAGCATCAGATTTTTTTTTCAGCAAAAATCAGACAAAGAGATTCGATTCAGCAAATCTCGCTCATGAAGTTCGTGAGGGACCCACATATCGTATCGGCAGACATATCCATTATTTTTCAGATGGTCAAAAATTGTCGGTTTGCCAAAATTTCACTTATATACTATTTCACAGACCGTGGTACGTAAATATTTGCCTAGTATGATCTTTATTTCGTCGAAATCAGTGCTTGAAAAACGACCAGAACAATAGCGGTCTTCTAGGTCAAATTCCCCGCCCCTGGATCGATTAAATCACTTTTATAGTGTGGTTTCTCCAACAGAACCATATCAGTACACGGCACATATCTTATTTTTTGTTTGAACAACGTTCTTGGATTTTTTGAAATAAAAAAGTAAAATGTGGCGTAAATCCAAGTTATCGATCGACATTTTCAATTTGAATCAACTTGACTAAGTGATCGAATCTAAACGTAAACATTGTAAATACCATAGGAATTAATAATATGTAAATAAACATTACTAATCCGATACAGATTATTGTTTACAAGTGTTAAAATAGCAACTACTGAAAAATTCCTACGAATTTTCCGGACAGCCCGATGTATTTTTCATATTGTTACATTTTTTCTTTTCTAGTTAAACTTGATATATACATAATCAGTAATTTGCTTTTGTCTGACTTGTTTTTGTTAAGATGTAGTTAAAGAGAAAATGATTTTTAATCAATCTTATATAATGTTTGATCAGAATTCGGTCCTGTAAAATTTGTATTTTCCTGAAAATGAATAACATATTTCGATGTAAAAATAGTTATAAGTAACGGTATCAAAAATATTAATGAGTGCTGTTTTAATTGGAACTAAATATATCTTAAATGGTATAATATTAAGAGAAGAGGATAAGTACGTTTTCGGAAGATTTACCCATTAAAGGAGACAGCTTGACTTGTCCCGTTTCAGATTAATGTTTAAATTAAAAGTAGACTTGCGTATTTTTCAGCTTTCTTTGGCTCCTTTAATTAAAATCCAAAAGGACAGTATTTTTCGATTTGTCCTTTAACGGACTTAGTAGAAATTTTCATTTTACTTATACAGAAGACTTTTACTTATGTTTTCAAAAATGGATTTTGTCTCGTTACCCGATTTCGTTGAAGTTCTCCACGACATTGTCATAAATAAATATCTCATAAGCGTCGTATGGGTTTTATATTCGCTAATCAATTCAGATATTTCGATTGATATACTGTGTTCAAAACTTCTATTAGCCCATGCGATATTACTGATGTGCCGGTCACAGCATATTAAATCAATGGAATATTTCAGTAGTTATGATACAAATGCCAGCCATATAACCAACCATTTATAGTTGGGGGTATACAAGGGTATAATCTTAATTGGATAGTGCGATCAAATGCCATCGAAAATGTTACACTCAGAAAGGTCGGTTGCTTTTAATATATTTTCACAAAAATGTGCGAGGTGTGAAAATAAAGTAATGAAATTTACGATGTTCGATCTAGCAACATTTTTGGCTTCTCATTTGGAGATGAGGTAGACCAAACATCTGATGCGTCTTCAATAGAGTTTGAACTCCCTTAAATACTTGCTGCTCCATAGTAATTATTTTTGTTAACAAGATTTTTCAAGTGCGTTCTGAAAATTACTGACAAACTTTCGAGCAAATGTGGTAAGCAGTTTGTAAAGTGGTAAGTAAAAAACCTGGTAAGACCTGGTTAAAGAAATGGGAATCACTGCCAATTAATCCAAGTACACGCACTTAACATTATCTTTGCACAAGGAAACAAATATGCAGTCATTAAAAAATGTATTTATAATTTGTAATAGCTTAAACCAAATATGGAAAAGTGTTGATAACATTATCCTTTTCTGCTTATTTCATTTGATTTCCAAAGTAGAAATAAAATATATATAAACATAATATGAGTATTAATATTAATCTTGATGTCATGTGCTTGTTCGGGATTAACAGTTTAACAGAAAGACTGTCTCAAGTTACGTAAAGTGAAAGACCTGGTAAAGAAGTAATATAGTTGTCACATGTCACAATCTTGTTGGTATGTTCAACTACTTTACAGAGTCGTACAACACACTGAGTTGGTTTTTACAACTTTAGCTCATTTGGTGTGAATCTTATTCTATTAGAACCCGCTCTTATGTACGCGTTATAAAAGTAAGATGTCTTTGCATCACACAAGCACACTGTTTTCACGCCATATTTATTAGACTTTTTTTAGGCATATATACCGTGAAGCCACATATACTACGAAATGGCACTAACATTTCATCGGTTGTCAAAATTTCAGTAGGACAATATGCTTTTTGCGAGTTTGAAATAAATTGGGTGAATAATTCGGTAATAGGAGCTGCCTTACCTACTGGCTTTCCCAACTCGAGGATACTTGAATCGTCAAGGCCGATGACAAAATTTCGAAACGTTTTTAAGACATTGTTGCTTTGAAATAAGGCCTGTTTGTAACATCTTTTGAAAAAAATTACTTAATTTTTTCATGAATGCCCTTGAGAATGCTCGATAGGACTAACAAGCCAATGTAAGCTTCCATTTCTATAACGTCTGTGTCTCGGTAGTTTGATTTTTTGGTATTGGGACCTAATGAGCTTCTGACAGAGGAAAGTTTTTAATTTGACCATATCATCGGTAAAAAAAACTTTCCAAACTTTGCCTTTATCAGGCATTCTTCTCAAAGCTTTTGCAGGATCTGCAAGACCAGGTGATCCGCAAATAATATTTTTACTAGAAGTATGAGAATTTCTATTTGGTTCTTTAGTTGATCAAAACTGGGGTGGTCCAGATTAATTTTTTCTCATCCGACTAAGTATATAATCAGGCAGTCTTCGACTTTGTTCTTCTTCAACAACCATTTCATCAGCACCCCCAACTTCATCAAAAACACTATCATCATCAATAGTTTGATTTTCATTCACAATCTCATCTATCATTCACAAGTTTCAAAAGAAAAGTAAGAATAGCTTTCGACCTGGTCAGACCCGTATATTTTGATTAATCAATCTATCTAAGCCAAACAAAGAAACTAAACTTGAAGAGAATTACCACTACACACCAAATCACTTTTTATGAACTGCTCGACGCACGTTTAGCTAACAATGTTAGCATAATCAAGAGATTATGTTCTATTTATAAGAAAACCCTACCTAACGAAGCGTGTAAAAATCATGAACCGTGAAGTTAACTAAGTCTTACATTAATAATTCACAAAGTTGACTGAACGGGATTGGTCCTTTATCTCGGTTCATGATTTTCTTGCATTTTTCTATTTGAATGCTTTCATATGTATCCAAAGCCATATTATTATTAACACTATTAATAAGTCTTAAATTACTAATATCTATACTGTGGTCATGTTCATGTTGGATTACATGTTGGGCAACACAAGATTTTTCATTTCTCCCATATCTAATGTGGGTAATATGTTCTTTATATCTTGTCAATATGAATCTTTTCTTTGCCCAATATACCTTCGATCACAGTGTTAACAACTAATTTCGTAAATCCGCAACTTTTCGTGTTGATCTACTTTATCCTTTGAATTACCGAGAACTTCTCTTAATTTATTATATGGTTTGTACACAATCTTAACGTCCACTTTTTAAAAATTAGTTTTAAATAAAGGAAATATGACTTTGTCTAAATTACTGTCTAAATTTTCACTATATTTTAGTGAAAATTTACATATAAGCCTTAGTCCTTTAATTTATATTAAAATAATGTATAGTAATAAATATATCTAGACCAAAAGGCTGAACAAGCATAAGTGAAATGCTCAGTTAGTTTCGTATAGTTAAGTTAAAAATATATCGTAGAATATACGAGAACTCGAATCGAATACAGAAGAACAAAATGTAATTTCATAGAATTTTCGGGTATATTTTCGATTGTGATGGTGGTAAAAGCGCCCATCGGCGGCAGGTGGTTTTCACTGAAAGCACCGGGCTGCTTGTGCTCGATCTCTCATTGGTCGACTGCCACGAGACCCGTGCCACTACGCAGAACGCATATGCAACGTATTTTCGAACATTGAATTTAATTGCTGCCGCAACGAGAATGTACGAAAAAAAGGCTGTTGCATGTGAGACTGCGTTTTTATTGGAACCTCGTCAGATGGATGTTGTAACAAGCTGTTTGACTATATAAGACTTACTGAACATCTATATTATTTTCTTCACTTATACACATGTTATCTAAAAAGAAATGAAGCGGAAACCATAATAAAATACATTAAAAAAATCGAAAAACTTTTTTTCTTTGAAATTAGCTCCTTTTGCATCAAAACCCGTCTTTTCTATCTAGAAAGATTAAAAAACACGAAATAATTGCAGTGAGGCAAATCGAGTAAATAAGACTGTTAATCAAGTTGGAATAATATCTTGTATACCAGGATGTAAAAAACGTATTGTAAGTAAAGTTTGGATACCAGTTCATGTCAACTATTGCATATGACTTTCTGGGGTTTGATAAATACAAGCATACTCTTGATACAAGATATTTGCAAGTAAAATGTTCTTCATGGACTAATGTCAGTGTAGTAGTCAAATCACTTCATTGGCGCCTTGTCCTTGTTGACATATCACAACAATACAAGTTTTATACAACAGCATAGTTTGCAACAACGTTAAACATGTCGAATTTTTTGCCTGGATATTACGATTTACGGACAGCATTGATTTTCTGTTTCCATTTGAAGAAAACTGCTGCAGACTCGCATCGAATGCTTGTCGAAGCTTACGATGAGCATGCTCTTGGTTAGGTTTCGTTTGGACACAGTGCTTGAGTGGTTTAAAAAAATCAAAAGTGGTGATTTTGACGTGAGAAATGAAGAACGTGAAAGACCACCAATAAAGTTTGAAGACAGCGAATTACAAGCATTGTTGAATGAGGATGACGCTCAAACGCAACAACAACTCATTAAATGTGACAACGATCGAGCGGATCAATCGGATCAATTAAATGTGACACGAGAAGATCTCTCTATATGTTTAAAAGCCATGGAAAAGATCTTCAAGATGGGAAAATTGGTTCCACATAAACTAAATAAAAGAGAGCAGGAAAACCGAAACTTGCAAAATACTGCTCCACGGGTACAAAAAAAGTCATTTCTCTATCGAATTCTAACTGGTGATGAAAAGTGGATATATTTTGAGAATCTTAAGCGTATATATATATATATATATATATATATATATATATATATATATATATATATATATATATATATATATATACATATGCTCTGTGTTTGGTAGGATCAGAAGGGTGTGATCTATTATGAGCTGCTAAAACCTGGCAAAACCATTAATATTAAATACTACCGACCACAAATGATCGATTTAAACCAAGCTTTACGTGAAAAAAACAACCAGAATATCAAAAAAAACATCACAAAGTGATTTTGCTACATGACAATGCACCATCACAGAGCAAAACTGGTCAAGGAAACTTCATCACTTCAACAGTTGCTCACAGTTGCTTTTGGCATGGCATCTACAAATTGTCAGACAGGTGGGAAAAATGTAAAGCTAGCAATGAGCAATACTTCGAATAAAATATTTTTCGTCATTTTCATACAATAAACGGGTATTTTCTATATAAAAATTCCTGTTTTATATTTCATAACTGGTATGAATTGACATGGCGCTTAAAAATCGATCAGAAACTGAGAAAAAAAACTTCATGTACTTTTTTCGTTACTCGAAAATCAAAATAATGTCAACTGATAAATGGTGAAACAGTCAATAATCAATATCTGAGCGCTATTGGTGTATTTCTGATGAGCGATTTAACTACATATGACCTTTTTGCTGCAGTAATCTCAAATTACCATTTTTCGATAAATTGTTTGCGTCCATTGAAATTTTAACACCAAATTCACAGAACGAACTGAAGACTTTACCAGAAATTGCAGTGTTTCAACTATTAGATTATTCACTGGTATAAGTGTGTAGTATTAAATAGGATCTGTTTTGAAGGCGGCAAAATAAATTTGTATTGTTAAACTAATATTTTGAGAACTTGTGTTCTAGAATTTGTAAACAATTCCCGATATTATTTGGGCAGAATGTTTATACCCAAATAAAACGGCACCGTGAGTTGTATTTATCAAAATATTTTATATTTGTTTAAAGTAACATCTAGAAACTCAATTAATGTTAATCTTTAAGTATTTTATGAAGTTGATTTTTTAGCATGTTTCGGAAAATACGTTTATTTCATCACGAATTTTCAGTTGATTTTTTCATTGGTGTATCAAAATATCGTCCACCAAAGTAAATTTTTCAATCATATATTAATTATATTACTAAATCCATAACTATCTCTTAACAATATTTCTTATCATAGTGACATCGACGTTTAGTTTTTGGAGTACCTCTAGATTATATTAGTTCATGAAAATTGGTAGCAAAATATGTAAAAGTCTGCACCATTATGCTGCAAAGAACGAAAACGGGGAAAGGATAGGCATATTTATCACCCTGCTCAGTTTATAGATAGCTGACATCACATGTATTTAATTATGCAATGTAAGCGGAGAAGTAAAACATTGTCAAAAATATATCGAAATTGAACAGCCAAATTTGTTTTAAAGTGGGATGGCAAATAACTTTTAATTCAAGTTTATATAGTTCTACTTGGACAGTAAAAACTGTAGATTTATAGATTCAAATTAATTCATAGATATATCAGTGGTCAATTTATGTGGATTTAAACTCCTAAATTGTTCCTTGGTTTCATATATTACTTATGGTCAAACAAAATAATTTGTGTCTTTATAAAGTTTTATCCAATGCAAAAATATTTCATATGGTTCAATAATTAAAAGTTCGACCTCAGAGATCAGCTATATTCGAGTCGACTTCTGGTAAATTCTGAGTTAACAATGCTAAATCGCCTTCAAATTCTAGGTAAAATGTTGCTGTCGTCAAATATAGTGACTCATCTGATCTGTGCCTCATGTGATCTATGCCTCATATCTGTTAAATACCATCTTTTTAATAGTGATTCTAAAATATTACACGTACATAACAAAAAGGCAAAAAACTAAACCATCTGAAGAGTTTAGAAATAAACCGTCCCAAAGACGCGAAACCCCTTCTAAATGACCAAATAGACCTCAACAAATCCCCTTTGCTGAATTTGTACAGACAATAAATAGCATCTGTGTGGATTTCTTAAAAATGTATTATTAAAATGTATAAATAAAAATGTATATTTTAATTGTAGTCACTTTTTGTATTTATACCTATTTGAACATCAAAAATAGCCAGTTCTGATGAAACTAGTGTTAGCGAAACGCGTCAAATATTAATAATAAAGTAGAAATATAGACGAAACAGTCTTTCATTAAATAAACATAGTGCAATTTAAATGAAGTTCCAGAATCGTATTGACCAATGTGGAAAGTTACTCAAATATTCGAGGCATGAACATTTCAGCTACCGAATTATGCAATGCAATTAAATCTGTACGAAGCTGCATTAAAAATAACCGGGTTTGGGAAACATAAAACGAGTTTTTCTGCAGTCATAAAACGGCAAACCGCATATTATCAGAAAAATAGATCGAAAAACTCCAAGTATGTAATATAATTTGAGTTTCACCATTTTTAACATACAGGTTAATATTTGGGCCATTCGATATTCAAATATCAAATGTTAGGTTATTGCGTTTAGTTTCGTTTTTGATAACTATTTAATTAAGAGCTTGTAATAGTTGTTGATCAATCGAACTGATGATGAGTTAAGTAATTCTTACTCTTTAATGGCTTATCAATAACCTACATTCATTATAAAATGAAAAATTGAAAAAAAGGATTACACTCCCTCATTTTTTATTGATAATAATGCGGGTTTCTGTTCCTATAAGGAGTGGCATTTCATTTTTAGGATAAAGTATCTTCCCAAACGCTACATTATTACAGGCGAGTACAACATTAATGTTTTTGGCTTAATTGACCCCTTATTGCATGAATTATGAAGGAGATTGAATAACATTTACTTTTTAGTGAAAACTTTTTTTATTTGTTTTAAATAATCAGTCCAAAATTAAAAAAAAAGAATACAATTACTATTCTATAAATTACTATACGAAACCATATATGACTTCGTATGCGTAAAATTAAAGCAGATTCCATTTCTCATTGTAGCATAAACTTGGCATTTTTCACTTTTCGTGATAGAACAGAATTTTGAGCAGTTCTAACATATTTGTCGATTTTTTTCATCCACTTGAGGAAACTATCCACGTTACTAGAACGCACAGTATCCAAAGCTAGGTCTTGATGCTTGACTGAAGTTTTTCGTGACTTTTTGTGAGATATCGATGAATCGAGAAGCTGGATGGAGTGCCGACTCGGCTTGAGATGGTGTTCCGATGATGATAGCTGAACGACCTCATTTTGTGTCTAACCTCATGTCTATCATGTGGAAAAAATCCTTTTGTATCATTTCCGAGATGGCAAATGGATTCTGTAATAACCGAGCAAGCAATAAAGTAAATCTACTCCTCCATGTGCTGGTTATAAACCTCCGCAGCTTGAGGAGATGTTATATCCCTGTATTGTTTTTCTTGTTAAAAATTCGGCCGTTTTGTTGTTGTCGGCTCACTGCCTACGTAAGCTGAGAGTATATTCACAGTCAGATTATCGAATCAGGAAACTAAACTTAACTTCATGTCATCTATGATCACTATTTTCTCTACCATAATTGCTCATCCCTTTTTCTAAATATCTTTTTGACAAACTTTATGACGAACATGGAGAAAGTAAGGTTCATATTCAGGGTCGGAAACTGAAGCAAGATCATCGTCACTCAAAAAACCATCTCAAAGAATAGGATTGACATGCTTGGAAGTACCATAGAACCAGGAAGTACCCATTTATATAAAGAAAAGAAAACAACCTTGAATGCATACGAAGCCATATTTGCCAGACAGTGTTTTAACGGGAATGCATATGAAGCCAAATATGGTAATTTCAAAAGAAACCCAAAAACCAAAGAAAACAAGTAAATACACAAAAACCACAACAATCCCATGTTTCTGATTATGTAAAGAAAGTATTTTAAAATTATTGATTTTTTATGTTTTTCTTCCATAGATAAAAGCATTGATTTTTTATGTTTTTCTTCCATAGATAAAAGCAGCACTAATTTAACTGAACTTCAACGGCGGGCATGCTGCACAAAACCTCAAATAGTTTGACAGTCTGCACTTATTAGAGAGAACAAAAAATACTTTCCGTTACACGAAGACATGCACAATTAGGATTAGAAGTTAGTTTTGAAAAACAAATCTTTTAACATATTGAAAAAAAATAGAAATTTTTGCAGCCACATATGGCATTGTATGCGATAAAGGGTTAAATCAATTGGAATTTCTTAATTAAAAGAATAGTTTATTTTAAATCGGTTTCATTAAGAAGAATATACTTTTTCACCAAAGCAACGCACGGGCGATTTGTAATGTCATTATTATTATATTAATAAGCGAATTAGGCTTTGATTTGTTACCGCCTTATTCAGACTTAGCAGCGTTCGACCTGTTTTCAGCAGATGACGATATTTATAATTTTTATATCAGTATTTCTCTCATATTTTTCACGGATTTTTTAGAGCATCCTCGTAATTAGTCCTCGTAGTTAACCAAATTCGAAACTTTTTAATTTAAGTAATTTTATATTCAGCATAAGAACTTGAAGAACTAGGAAAGCTATATGCTTCTTATACATGACTTATAACAAGATATTTGATTTAAAATTCAACATGCGAGGATAAAAATTAAGTTACTTCGAAACCGATGTTATCAGCATGCCGATATAAAGACATCAAGTATAGTAAACGCACTAATTAAGTTGAGAATGCGAAGAAATCTCACGAAATGTCTGCCTACAACCCATTAACATATTTACTTAAAACAGAAGAAAAGCGCCAGACACTTTTCGAAGCGGAAAAATTTACATACTGACCGTTCTCACATAAATTCATCAGTGGTCGTGTGACGAAAGATACAAGGAATCTGTTGGCACTACATTTTAAACCGTTTTATTTGCGTTCGTCAAGTTGTCACCGTTAAATTTTACATCGTCCCCCCATACGACATTTCAATGTATTTCGGCGAAGTTGCTTCATTGAACGTTGCTGTCGTCCATTTGCATTTTCAGATTATCGGCTTTCGACGTGGGAGATTTTCGGCTCAACGGGGGTACACATGCAAAATAGTCAGTCTCTTTTAGTCTGTCGTCCTTTATTCAAATCGATCCTCGGTTTGATAGACGTGTCCGCTACAGTTGTGCCAACTTTTCGGCGCATTCAAATCGCCGCTGCCCTATCGTATCGTTTTCATCTAATTTACAATAAGATGGGTGGTTTTTGTTCTCTCTTTTAGATTGACTTATGGCTGAAAAGATAACAAATTGATATTATTTTATTGTCGTTGGTATCGGACTAAGCTACTCGCTTGCCAGCTATGCAGTTCGGATATCGTTATGTTACAGGGTTACGTTCATTGTGGTAAAATAGAATACATTTATTATTATTATTATTATTTTATTTTTTGAAGTGAAACTTCTTAGGCGGCGATTCGATAATCGATATTTGGACGAGAATTGATAGTAAAATTTCAAGGACGCGTTACGTTTAGGTACATTTCGTTACATGAGAGAGAAGAAAGATATAACATAGAGAGAATGAAAAAGAGAGATATCGCCTCCGTTCTTTCTCCAGGTTTCTGATCAATTTTTTTGTTTTGAGCCTCTCGAGGTCGGCCATATTTAGTAGTGATAAGCGTTTATCTATAGACACGACTGCCTGGTGAAAAGGGGACTGGGGATTCCTCATATATTGTGTAAGCTTCGTTGCTTGTGAGTAATGCATAATTTCAAGATTCCCGCCCTCCTTCAACCCTGGGTAGATACAATCGTGTGGTGATGTCATACTTAGTTAATGTCATTCTAATACGCTTATCCAGTGGTTCTCGATCCGTCATTGTTCAGTTTACAATGCCAAACGTATAAGTTAACGTAGGGATTGCCCATATGTTGATTGCCTCAAATAGAGCGCTGGCCTGTAGCTCTGTTCTGAGAAGGAGTCTAAGTCTCCGAAATAATTTATCTTGAATTAACTTCTTCATGGTCTTTAGGTCATGTGTTAGTGCTTGTTGAATTTCCAAGTAATTATAATTCTTATCTGCTGGCAGTGATTTAAATTCGGTACTGTCCATAAGTACAATATATTCCGAGTGTTGATTTTTTTTTCCTTTTTAACATGAATAAAGGCACATTTATTGAGACCGAAATCCATAAAGATATATATGCTGAATGTCCGTACTAGTTCTAGTTGGCTTAGAAGTTGCCCTGTACCATTCGCATTCAGTTTTAAGTCGTCTATACTTCTTTTAAACAATGTAAGTAATGTAGTAATGGTTGTCAATGTAAGTATCGTTGACATAAACAAAAAAAATATTTACTTTCACTCGTTACTTTATATATTACAAATTAATATAACTTATATTTTAGTTTAGTTTTGAAAAAGGGGGGAGAGTACCCTCCGAAACGTTAACGTTAAAAGTTTGTAAAATTTTTTATAACATTTTTATATCTTTAAAATTTTATTCCTTAGGCAAATTTATTACAAAAAAGAATCACTGAGAAATTTGTCTCCGTTTGGTTTTTTGTTTTTACCCAGTGATTCTTTCTTTAAATAAGAACAGGTATTTTTGATATTTTTTGAGTTTTAGCTAGTGGCGAAAAACCCAAATAAAGGAAAAAAAAATATATGAATACGCCACAATCATTCAGACATTACTTAATTCTAGAGTTTCTAGGATTATCCTACATATAATGTTCCGCCAGTCAATTTTACTTGAATAAACACCAAAAGTGAACTACTATCATAAACAACAATATAAATCCCCCCCCCCCCCCCCCCCCCATTTTATTATCAGTATATTATGATGCGCATGTCCTCTAAATTAAACTGGAAGCTGTCGTATACTCATGTGCTTCTTAAGATCCTGATTTGTCTCTAAGCACAATTTTATTTCGCTTTATATCCCAGGTAGTATACGGCTAGAATAGCTCCAGTTGTAGTGCTATTGATGTCAGTTCATCCCGACGTCTGGCCCGTCGGACCCTTTTACGTACATCATGGCTACCGAAACAAAATCTAAAATCGTTACATCATCTTAGAGAAAGCACTAAATAAGGACGAAAAGCACGCATCACCAGTCGATTAACGTTCATCCTCAAAATAGTCCTACCTAGCTGTAGCTGTAACAATAAATGCACTTGCTGGATATTTTCATGTTGATTTCTTAATGCAAGGAGTTTAAGATACGGTTCGTAACATCCATAGATACTTCTAGGACTACCAAAATCCCGTAGTCGTGCATAACTCAGCTCCATAAACGATCTTACACTATCTGGTACCTCATATATACAGGGTTGTCCATTTCGTGGTTCAGAAAATTCAGCCCTATGTTTTGACAACTGTCAAACTTTAATGTCATCCAAAGTGTGATTTGTTTAGTTTAAGGTTTGTCATTTTATAATATGGATTGTTTAACCACCGAACAACGCGTTAGAGTTGTTAAAAGTTTTTTCAGAGATGGTAATTCTGCCGTAGCCACGTTTCGCGCCTTCCGAGCAGAATGTGGTTGCCATAATTGTCCTTCTGGGAGCACAATTTCCAACAGAGTCAAGAAATTTGAAAACTGCTGCTACGAATGTGCTAATGTGCTAATGTCTGCTACGAATGTGCTAATGTGCTAATGTCTGCTACGAATGTAGTAAGACACGTGCATCATCATAACGCTCGGTCGATGGAGAATATCGCTGCTGTTAGTGAAAGTGCGGCTAATACTCAAATGTATCGATTCCTCGGAGTTCATAGTCAGTGGTCTTGTCTTACGGCATATTATGGCGTATTTTGTATTTTGTTCAACTCACTCAAGTATTGAAGCCCGCCGACTATGAAATATGCCGAGCATATGCCGATCAGGTGCTTGAACTGATTTTTCTAACAAAATCTTCTTCAGCAATGAGACTCATTTCTCGCTCGGCGGATACGTAAATAGGCAAAATTGCCGTATATCGCGCTCTGAAAATTCACAAGTGATTGTGGAGAGTCTACTGCATCCACAAAAGATGACTGTTTGATGCGCGTTATGGTCTATTGGTGTCATTGTCCCATATTTATTCAAAAAACGAAGAAATAGTGACTGTTAACGTCAATTTTGAGCGTTATAGCCGTATGATAACCGAGAATTAATTTTCAACAGAAATTGAAGATATTGCTCTGAGCGATATGCGGTTCCAACATATCGTCTCTTAAAGTCCAAAAGTCCCTCCTTTTCAGATATGAACTCAAAGGAATATGCAGATTGGGGCATCGGAGTAAATCAACTAGATTCTATTAATAATGGCTTCAAAATGGAAACCGAAACGTCGAGATTTTACAAATCTAAAACGCGGTTCTACTCGAGAACCTAATAATTCTAATTTGTGCACCTCAAAACGCGCCTCAAAGTGCACCTCAAAACACCCTGCCTAGAATAGTGCTGATCAAAAATTGAATAGAACCTGCTATTGAGTTCGATTTTGTGATGAGTCTACATTTTGCTTCAATGATCATGGTGGACGTAAAAGGTTCAGACGGGTTAGACGTCAGGATGAACTGACATCAACAGCACGATAATTGGGGCGGTACTAACGGCATACTGCGTGGGGTATGGAGAAAAATCGGGATCTTAAGAAGAAGATGAGCAAAGCAATAATATAAGGAACATGCACATCATAATATAGTGACAATAAAATGGGGAAGTGTTGCTTAGGATGATAGGATCAGATGGGCCAGAGATGAACCGACATCAACAGCACTACAATTGGAGCCGTACTAACCGCTTACTGCCTGGGATATAGGATGAAATGGAATGCAACGTTAAGATCCAATTTTCTCTACACTGTTACAATATTTTTTTTTAGTTTTAAAATTTTATTTTTTGTCGTATGTCGTATCGTCGTCGTCGTTTTATTTTTGTTGTATGTAAAAATGTAGATATTGTAGTTCCGAGGGCTTTGGATACCCACAACATGCTGAGAAACAAAAACGACATATTTTATATATATATATATATATATATATATATATATATATATATATATATATATATATATATATATATATATATATATATATATATATATATATATATATATATATATATATATATATATATATATATATATATATATATATATATATATAGATTTGTACAGTTTCGATAAAAATGACCTGTTTTCTTATTCTCTTATACATTTCAAAGCCGATGCACTGTAAAGGTTATGAAAATAAAAAAGTAAATGTAATTAAAAATATCCATGTTAAACTTATCTCGCCATTTTGTAAGCCTTCATTTCATTTAAACTTAAATGCCGCACTGGTCTTTGTTAAATTAAACAACGATTGCTAAACGTATAATTTAGTCGATATCTTTTATATCCAACCACTGTTTTAATACAACTACATTATATGGATATATCCTATATTGTGTACAATAATATAATTCTCTTCAATTAAAAAACAAAACAAAAAACACTTGCTGACAATCCAGCACGAAAAGATATATTGAGTTTTATTTTCTTTTTATAACTTGAAAAATCAGACATCTCGAATCGAGATTGTCATTGTTGAAAATGCGCACAATGTATCATTTTTCTTCAATATGTTCGATAAATCGATCCGATTCCATTACATGCATTATTTAAGTTTCTTTCTTTTACGTTATAAATTACCCTTCTCAGTAATTAGTATATTATACTGAGTGGTCAAAATTACAATTTAATCTTCACCTTTTGGCACTGTAATATGCATATATATATATATATATATATATATATATATATATATATATATATATATATATATATATATATATATATATATATATATATATATATCTTTACATATATATATATATATATATATATATATATATATATATATATATATATATATATATATATATATATATATATATATATATATATATATATATATATATATATATATATATATATATATATATATATATATATATATATATATATATATATATATATAATTAATTATATATAATTCCAATAATATATATAATATATATAATTCCAGTATACCTCGCCTAAGGTACTGGACGGGTCACGGGTGGTGGATAGTGAAAGTTCCATTAGATATTAATGGACAGCTGCGAATATTCCAAAATAAGCAGCCCCGAACCAAGGCAAAAAGAAAACTAAATCCACTTAGCGTCTGACTTGTATCAAGCGGCTGAGTGGTCAGCGTCTGTTCACCAGTGGTGAAGCTGATATTTAAATTCTGGAACTAACCCCTCCAGTCTTAACCTCTGAACCGTCATGGTTAAAACCTTTAATTCAAAGTACAAGATGAAGCGTTCTAGTAATTACAAAATTACCCCAAGAGGTAGACAATCCTCTGCCTGCTTTGCTGGTACAACCGGACTTTCGGATTCTGGGGCGTCCGGGCTTAAACGCAAAATCTTTCAGAGGGAGTCGGAGACCTCTGGCCAACGTCTGAAACCGAAAATAAAAACTTTCTTTGGAACGGTAAATATCAATTCTCTCCTGCGTCCAGGAAAACTACACGAATTGGAGCGAACATTAAATCAGCAAAAAATCCAAATTTTAGCTTTGTAAGAAACCAGATTGATAGATGATAACACCTTGGAATTCGGCAACTACAGACTTTTTAAAAGTAAAACGGACAAAAGAATACTCAAAAATACACCACATCTCGGTGTTGCTTTCGCTGTCTCAAGAAACATTCTTGGTTCTATAACAAATGTCCAGCCAGTAAATAATCGACTTATGACACTATCCCTCAAGTGTGCTAACAAAAACTATACATTAATCAATGCACACCTCCCAGATAACGAAGAAACTAAATCTAATCTTGAAAAAGTAAATAAGTCCTGGGAAATTCTGGAAAAGACTATCTCTAAAATTTCCTCTAACCATGTAAAAATCCTATTGGGTGATTTCAACGCCCAACTAGGGAAAGAAAAAAAGTACAGGAAAACAGTCGGCAGTTTTCCCGCTCATAAATGGACTAACCATAATGGTCGAAGATTGGTTGAACTATGTTCTCAGTTTAATCTAAAAATAATGTCAACCCATTTTAAGAAGAAAATAACAAAACAAAAGACCTAGAGGTGCCCCAACACGTACATGGGTGAATTTCAAATTGACCATGTTGCCATTTCGTACCCCAATTATAAAGAGATTTTGAATGTTCAAGTCAGGAAAGGAGCAAATATAGACACGGATCACTACTTGACTAGAATCAAACTTAGCTTAAAACCTCGAAAACTTATTCAAAAGGGGCTGCTAATACCAAAGTTTGACCCAACGAAAATAAAACCAGCCCTAACAGAAGAACTTGATAAACAACCTGCGCAGAACTGGCAAGAATTAAAACAAAAAATCATTAAAACAGCCTTAAAGTTGGTCCCTTTACAAAAACGTAGAAAACATCCGTGGTGGGATGAAGTTTGCGAGCAAGCAGTATTAAACCGAAGTAAAGCATTCAAAGATTGGAACAGCCAAAAAACAGCGATAAACTATAACATCTTTTTGGAAGTAAGAAAAGAAACATCGAAGCTAATTAGACAAACTAAAAGAAAATATGAAAACAATCAACTTAATGAAATAGAAAAAGATTTCCAAAAAAATAACACCCGAAACTTTTACAAAACATTTAAAACTAAATTAACAGGCTATCAACCGCAGAGCCTATGCTTTCAAAAGGAAAACGGACAATTAGCTCTAAATAACCAAGACAATTGCAAGGAACTTGCGAAATATTTTGAACAAATACTAAACTGTCCTGAGCCCTTAAACAAATTACCAACACTAAACCCTAAACAAACAAACCCAGATTCATTACCACCGAATGAAGAGGAAATAATTAGGCAAATCAAGCGGCTTAAAAATAACAAAGCTTCTGGTGAAGATGGAATCACTGCTGAACTTTTGAAATCCGCTGGTCCAGGTACAATCAATCAAATAACCAAAATTCTACAAGAAGTTTGGCGAACCGAACGGATTCCGGAAGACTGGAAAGATGCTCTAATCCATCCACTACATAAGAAAAGAGATAGATAGAACGGATGTAAACAACTATAGAGGAATATCTCTTCTCCCAGTTTGTTACAAGATTCTATCTTAATGTCTACTAGACAGAGCACAGGGACAGTTAGAACCGAACATTGGTGAATATCAAGCAGGTTTTCGACCGGGCAGATCCTGCCCTGAACAGATCCTCAATCTAAAGTTGATTCTAAGACATCAAAAACTGTACAATAAAAATCTCGTCTGTGCATTTGTGGATTTCCAAAAAGCATATGATTCTATTGACCGCGAATCTTTATTCCGAATCTTGAAAGAACAAGGACTACATCTGAAAACGCTGGCAATTATTAAAGCAAGGTTAACTAACACGAGGTCAAAAGTTAAATTCATGGGTGACATCTCAGAGCCCTTCGAAATTAAAACTGGTGTGAGACAAGGGGATGGACTCTCGCCACTCTTATTTAACTGTGTTCTAGAAAAAGTAATACAGGAGTGGCGTGAAAAAAAGTCGGCACTGAATATTGACCAGCCCATTAAACTGGGGAGAACCAACATCAAAATTGATTGTCTGGCATTTGCTGATGATCTAGCAATTTTAGCTCAAGATGTATTAACGGCACAGAAACAGATTGAAATCCTAAAAGAAACAGCAGAAAAGGTAGGACTCCAAATTTCCTTTGAAAAGACAGAATACATGACCTGCAGCAGACTAGGAACACCATTTCTAAAAACGAAATATGGTAACATCAGACGAGTCTCTCAATTCAAATATTTGGGTGAAATAATCATGGAAAATGGGCTAGAAAAAGCGGCCAATAAGGGTAGATGTCAAAAAAAGGAAACGGCATTGAGACTTACACAAAATATTTACAACAAAAAATGCCTATCTAAAAACACAAAACTGAGACATTACAACACGGTTATTAAGCCAGAATGTCTATATGCTGAAGAAACGCTCATTTTGAATAGAAAGATGGACATCGAGGACATTGAAAAGAAGGAAAGAAAAATCATAAGAAAAATCCTAGGCTCCAAACAAATAAATAGCACAACATACCGACTTCGAGAAAACCAAGAAATCATACAATACACAGATATACATAGCGATATGAGAAAAAGAAGACTTAAGTTTTACGGACACATCAAACGGATGAATCCGGGTAGGCTAACTAGACAAATAGTCGAATTTTATGAAAATAGGAGTAGAGCTAAAGTAGAAATAATTAAATGGATTGCTAAAATTCAAGAGGACCTAAGATCAGCAAATATTACACAAAGTGAAATTCAGGATAGAGGCTGTTTCAGACACAAGGTTAACGTTTGGAAGGTTGGCCAGAGAGAAAAATGTAGGAAGACTGGAACAACTTGGTCTGACGAAAGGAAAAAAGCTCATAGCGAAAGAATGAAATTAGTATGGGCTCAAACGAAGGCTAACAACAACAAACGCCTCTAATTGTACTTCGCGTGGTCCACCAGGGCCCATACGTGAATAATAATAATATATATATAATACTACTATATTGCTAATATATGTAAGTGGAGGTGTCACGGAGTAAGTGAGATAGCAAACGTCTGCTTCTATGTCTTTTTCTACTACTCAACCCGTTGTGCGCAAATGTTACGATAAATAAACGTGACACAAAAACATAAAAATATGGAATCTGACGCACGTCTATATACATACTCAATTCTCGGACATGCGCATAAGACTTAAAGTAGTAGTGATAGAAACGCATATATGTCTGCACCATCATGATTTCGCCGATCTCCAGACCTTGCGAGCAATATAGTAGTATTATATATATGGTAATATTTTGATAAATAGTATGTCTATACCTTTCCTTGTTTTATTTTTTATACTAGGCTTCAAAGAGAACTTGAAATCATGTAGGATGATGAGTGTGAAAAGTTATAGTCTTTCTTTAACCTTTTCATTCTTCTCTTTTAATTCTTTCAATTTCATAATATATACTAATTTATTATGATATGTTTTCTGTAAAATGTTTTTTTTTAATATTAAAAAAAAATGATATCAGTGGCATTCAGAAACGATGATTTTCGAGGATAGAGTGAACAAATTAGTTACTTTTCAAAAAGATAGCAGCGCGATTGCAAAGCTCATTATTTTTCTGAAAAGTAGGTTCCTTTCTAGTAAGGCTTCATGAATTTCTAGCAGATATAACATTTAGTTTATTCTTGAGAGTCTTCGAAAGAAGATAAATTCGATAGTTTTGCTGTCATGGAAGACAGTGAATTTTATGTGTTGAATAATACTATTTTTTGCGTGGAATAATCATCACACAAACTAAAGAAATGTTAAGGGATAAGTGGTTTATTAGTTTTAATGTGGTGAAACCGACACAAGTAATGCTCCCCGCTCAGGACGCATCTTTGAAATCAATACTGAGGAAATGGTAAATAAAATCCATAATATCGTGTTGGCTGATCGTTGACTTGAGAAAGATATCA
This sequence comes from Cosmopolites sordidus, assembly GCA_031761425.1. Lineage (NCBI taxonomy): Eukaryota > Metazoa > Arthropoda > Insecta > Coleoptera > Curculionidae > Cosmopolites > Cosmopolites sordidus. The sequence continues at coordinate 362,057 of JARFXV010001295.1, forward strand.
GCGAGATGTGTGCCGCTTTTGAGCATTGCTGATCAAAAACGAAATCAAATAATCATTTTACAGTAGTGTTTAGACATGTGGAAGAGTAATTCAAAAGAGTTTCTGCAGCGATTCTTTACTGAAACTGGAATTCATCACTACACACCCGAAACGAAGAAACAATCACAATAGTAAATTTTTCCCGGAAAACATTCCACAAAAAATGTTATTAGTCATAGCCAATGTTTACTAAAATTCACAAGGCTTTATCTTCATCGACTATTTGGAAAAAGGAAAGACAATCACAAAAGAGTATTATGCTACATTATTGATTTTATTTTACGCAGAGTTAAAATAAAACATTCTAATTTACACTATTAAATGTTCTGGATAAAATATACTTATACTGGCTATATATAAGCTTATACTAACAAAGAAAGAAGGAAAGTAATTTTGTTTCAGGGCAAAGCAAGGCCACATACAGCAAAAATGCCTCTGGACATGATCATCGAGTTGAGCTAAAAAATTTTATCGCGCTCGGTGAATTCAGCAGACTTGGGTCTTCCAGATTTTCATCTCTTCCGATCGCTGCGACAACACTTGATTCACATTGCTTAAGCAAGTCGAGCAAAAAAGTCGTAATAACTTTACCACCTCAAAACTACTAAGTTTTAGTCGATCTGGGATTGGGACATTTGCCTGAAATGTGGCCAAAGTATATAAAGAGTGATGGTCAAAGATAGTTAAAAAAAGGCCCAGAATTAAGTTGAGGACCTAATACAATTACTACTCAACAAACATAATTTTAATATGAAATAATTATAAATTAGTTTACATTTCTAGGAGTTCAGATGTAAAAAATAAGAAATGGATTAAAGAAAATATTGGCAAAGGTGTATTACGGTGGGAGTTTGTTTTAGTTTTAGCTAAAATGAACTTCCACAAAACTAAAACGAAACAAATGTGTTCAAGCAAAAAATAATCAGGACCCTGATCAATCCTTCAATTGCTTTCGAACGTTCAACTCGAGCCCGATTGATGACAGCTTAAGGCCAGAAACCGGTCTCGGGACATACTTGTTGGTGTTGGATGGCGACTGAAGGATTGATCACTTTTACGTGGAGCACGGAAAAATATTCCTTGTTTTCTAAATATTTTTAGTATTCTCCATTAGCCCACTGTGTATTTTTCAAAAATAATAATGTTCATTTTATTGAGTTAATCCGAAACTAAATATAAACATAGAAGTATTAGTAAATTATTTATACATTTACTCAGATTTACACAGTATGTCAGAAAAATAACGGAACATTAAAAAAAAAGAATTAGTGATTTTACCAAAATTATTTCATTTTATTCAAAATACCCCCCTCCCGCATCAATACACCGCTGGGCAAGTTCAACCAATCCTAGCATAGATTTTTATGTCGTTTTTCGGAATCGCATCAATAGCCCTCGTCACGACTTCTTGGACTTGAATGATACAGTCATAAAACGTCCCTTTCCTGATTAGTTTGAGTTTCGGAAACAGGAAATAGTCTCACGGAGATAAATAAAGCGAATAAGGAAGATGTTGAAGCAGATAGACCTGTTTTGGTCGCCAGAAATTTCCAAACTGAGACGGTCCTGTAAGATGGTGCAATATCGTGCAATAAATACCAACTTCCCAGCGCTCTAAATTCCATCCTCATTCGAAAGATTCTCTTCCACAAACGCTCCATAACACCCAGATAATCTTAACCAGTGACATTTTGACCCTGTGGAACGAATTCCCGAAGTATAGTACCTTTATAATCGTAAAAACAAACAACGATTGCCTTCTCTCGTGACTTCTGGAAACCCAATTTTTTCGATTTCGGGGAGCCGGGAGACTTTCACATACCACTTTGGCGCTTTGTTAGAGGATCGTACTTGAAAAAGTAAGTCTCATGATGGTAATTTCGTTTTATACAGGAGAAATACAGCTTTCACACTATATATTGTTTCAATTCATGGCTCCAATAGTTCTCTTTAAATTTAAAATGTTCCTTTATTTTTCCGACATACTGTGTAGTTTCCCTACCATTAATAATTGTTTATGAAACCAATACTAAAAGTAACACAAATAATTTTTATAAACATAAAATAAAAGTTGATTATTTTTATGACACCTGCTTTATAAACTTATTCGTTCAAAAATTAAAAACGAATAGGATATTTTCTACCCCTTTAAAATAATTCAATAAGATCCACGCAGATAAACCACATTATATATAATTCCAGGATGTCGTCTAGGTGGTACTCGTAATTCAATAACAAAAAAACTGACAGATAATCCGTTTTCGTGGTAAAAAAAAATATTTATAAATTATAACCACGTTCGAAACTCACTTAATTATACGGTTTACCTCGTAAAAAATATACTATTACATCCATGTTAGAGATTCACTGAATGAAAGCCGTCGTTATGAATGGACCATTTCTGTTGGGTGCGTTTAAAATTCACGAGGCGTTTGGGCTTCCTAACAATGTGTTTTTGGAAGGCACCATTTAAGACACAGTCACTGTATCGAATAAATTCATTTTAATAAGCTGCAATGGAGAAAATGCACAATAAAAAAAAATTAGTATAATTTTTCGTTCGATAAAGAAGTTGGCAAAAACTAACAGATCTCTGGTAATTAAATTGCCCAAGCTCGGTATTTCGTCCAATTAAAGGTCCACTGTTCTCGTTCAAGAATTACAAAAATATTAAATTAAAAATAATAACTTTCTTCATGATCTTTAAATCGAAAATGAGATTTTTAGCGATAAACTGATTTATTTGTTTCAGTTTTAAAGTTCAACGTTGATTCCTGTTTGCAAATTTAATTATCTTGTCTTCATCGCTTAAATGGCTTTATCGTAAAAATATCTAGTTCTTCGAAAGTATCAACATCAAAAATACTAGTGAATGTCAGATTTCAGTCTTTCATTCAGAAAATTTGAGTCAAAAATTGTAACATATTTTAACAGATGAAAAATTAACAACTTATTGGAAAAATAATTAAAATCCTTTTTCTGGTGAACAGAACATATTGTTTTAAATGGTTATCTTTTCAAGATGCAGTTAAAAAAAATTTATTCACCTATATTCACCTAAAATTGGTTTATTAACCTAAAATTCGTTTATCTTTTTCAGTTTTCTGAATTAGATGTTCCATTTCAAGAACATTCAGAAAACCTGTGTATTTATTGGGTTAATGCAAAAGTTCGTCCCGATTCTAGCTCTAGATGGCATTGTAACCGAAGTGTTATCTACTTAACAGGTGTAAAGTTTTGAAGTTGTTTGATAGAAGGAATTTCAGCCAGTACTTGGGAATTTGTAATTTGGTTGTTTTTTGAATTTTATTAAGAATTAAAAATAAAAGAAAACATTTTCGACATATTGTTCTCTTCTTCGTATCCTTCTTTACAGAAGGGTCGTGACCTGTGGAAACTCGTTTCGTTCGCGTACTATCCGGACTACTCCTCGCCAGCGTCTCTGTTTCTGGTTTCCTTGGTTGCACTTTGGAGAGATGTACTGGGTAGGTCTCTAATTTGGTCTGTCCATCTTTTTGGAGGACTGCCGCGTGATCTAGAATCCTGTATCCGTCCCTGTACTACCAGTCTTTCCAGATTATTGCCATCCCTGCGTTTAATTTGGGCAAAAAATGTTAGTGTTCGCATATTAGAATGCGTTTGTTCATCTGGCCGTCTATGGAATACGAAGGGCCCGTCTCTAGAACCAAAGTTCAAAAGAATTAATGTGCTTGAGATCTTGTTTTTAATGGTCCATATTTCAGCGGGATATAGCAATACGGAAAAAACTAAGACTATTACTGCTTTATCTGCTTCTTTGTGTTCAGTGTCTCCATATCCCTGTCTTTCCATATCTTCTGTCGTAATGTATTTCTTGTTCTCATCTTATGAATATTACTGCCCACAGTCGATTTTAAAGCTGGCTTAATTAAATATGGCTTTCATTTTTTATTTTTTATGATAATTAAAGTCAGTTCTTCGGCCGACCTTGCAAGAAGTGTATTCTCATCGACATATCCAGTTGGTTATTTTAATATAATTCGACATATTACGCTTTTATATTTCCGAAAAGGCAACAACGTTTCGCAGGCGCAAAAGAAAATATATGCTGTGTATGGTGAGACTATCGCTGTCGATTCCGCTACCGCTACCTTCCGTAAGACGGTTCAGAAAGTTTCTTGAAAACAATTCTAATTTAAGCGATGCACCACGTTCTGGGCGACTGCCAACAAAATATTGTCTGTAATCCGTAAATATTGACTGTGTAAATTGTAATAAAAGTGATCGGTATAGAACAACTCGAGAGATCGGAAAAATTCTTAATACTGTCAAAGCGATTACATCAACTTGGAATGGCCAATACATGGATGCCGCATGAGTTAACGAAGAAACATTTAATAAACCGAATTTATCATGCTAATTCTCTATTGAAGCGCAACGAAATCCAACAAGATCCATTTTTAAAGCAGATAGTGAGCAGTGATTCACAACTGAGTGCATGAAAGTGAACAATCATCCAGAAGCGACCTGAATCAGTCTACTGAAATGATATTGCATTCAATCCAGACAATGTTATACCATACGTATCTTTTGAGACCCGACATACATTTTTACAACTTAATTAGGATAATTTGGTCCATCTACCAAAGCTTCCTGACCTTGCACCCTCCGACTACTATTTATTTAGATCGCTTCAAAACAGCTTAGATGCTAAAAACCTTATTTCCTTAGAAGACTTAAAAAATCACCTGATTCAGTTGTTTAGCCAGAAAATTCAGAACTTCTATGAGGGATTATGCAACTACCGGAGAGATGGAGACAGAACGGCATATACTATATTATTTAGATGTAATTCTTGTAAACAATTTTTTTCTTGAATGTTTCTCAAAGAAATGAAACTAACTCTTGTATTAATCCATTACCGTAAATTCATTGAAAACATTTAATTTTAACCTTCCAAATAGGCACCACAATGACAATATACTAAATGGTGATATCGAGTTATTTAAAAGGGATACTATCAATCCAGAAAAAATCTCATATTTTTCTAAGGCTAAATCACCATAAATATAGTATGGCTGCCTAGATTCCAACTCTGTTTATAGCGTGGATGTTTATATTCGTTTATACTGACAATACACTTATTTTAACGTTTTTGCCATACTTCGAAAGAGTTTACTAAGGTATTTCCTTTCCAAAGCGCCCAGCGAACACTCTTGAATGGCTTCTATGAGCTCAGAACGAAGTCCACTAAGTGGCTTCTTCAATCGAGGGAACAGAGAAAAATAACATGGAGACCATTTTGGACGAATATAGTGCCAGTAACGAGTGATTTTTTTGTCTGTCCCAACTTCCGATAGAGGTCGCTGACAAACGAACTGTAAGCTTGCGCGCCTAAAATGTCAAAATTATTCAGTATAGTCTGGAAAAGCTTCATGGAACGCTTAACATCAGAACAACGCTTGCAAATCGTCGAAATGTATTTTCAAAATCAATGTTCTGTACGCCAAACTTATAGAGCACTTCGTGAATTTTATGGTGCAGAATCAGCCAACCCAGCGATGTATTCGCCGAATTATCGACAATTTTCGAACCCATTTCAGGCTTCTTGATATTAGAACAAAACAACACGTACAACGCATAGTGTTGCGAAGAAAACATCGTCTCTGTTGCTGACAGCGTTAATAAAGATCCAAATGTATCAATTCGTCGCACTTTGTAGGAAGTTGGGCTTTGTTATCCGACTACGTTGAAAATTTTGCGTAAAGATCTTGATCTAGTACCTTACAAGATCCATCTGGTCCAAAAACTCAAGCCTCAAGGCTATCTTTTACGTGGTACGTTCGGCGAATGGGGTTAAAATCAATTGCAGCTTGACCCAGAATTTAACCACAAAATTTTATTTAGCGATGAAGCTAATTTTTGGCTAAATGGTTATGTTAATAAACAAAATTGCCGCATTGAAGATAATCTGCAAATGATCCAGTAATTACCATTGTATCCTAACAAATGTACCGTATGGTGCGGATTATACGCCGGTGGCATCATTCGGGTATATTTCTTTAAAAATCAAGCTAGAAAGCACGTTACCGTTAATGAGGATCCTTACAGAGCCATGATTAATAATTATTTAATTCCGAATTTGAATGGTATTGATCTGGAAGAAACGTGCTTCCAACAGAACTCCATATGTCGTACAGCCAACGCAACAATCGATTTATTGAGGAAACAATTCGGTGTTAACGTGTCAATTGGCCACCAAGGTCATGTGATTTAACGCCTTTAGATTATTTTCTCTCGGGTTACGTTAAATCTTTGGTCTATGTCAGATTATTATTGTTATTAATGTTATTGTTTATACTTATTGTTTTATTTGAATTTAAAGTCCGGATACACTAAACAAATTACAATCACAATCAATCATATACAAAGGTATTTGTTTGATTTTTAGCGAAAAATTGACGAATGTTAATTGCGTTATGTGATGTTGCGTCATCGTGATATAAAAACTATGAATTGTTATGCCACAAATCTACCCCTTTTTTCAAATGGACTCCAATATTTAACCGTCGATTACTCAGTACAAGCTTCTTGATTTTGGTAATATTTTCCTCATTACTTGATGTGGAAGGTTCATCTTCTTAACGAGGTTCATCTTCATCTGCTTCAAAATTTGAGGCAATTCATAAGTTTTTAAACAAAAGTCACTTTACTTTTTATCACGGTAGTATGTATTCCCTGAATAAATTTAAATACATTATGCTACCGCACATATGATAATTTATACTAAAGACTTATGTAACAAAAATGCAACATGTGATATTTAAGCGGTAAATGAAGCAGGGTCCTCTTATTGTAATTAAAAAGCAATTGCAACAGTACGAACATAAAAAAATGATGCTATTGATTTGACGTTGAAAAATTACGTTCAACAACTAATTTTGTCTCGAAATTAATGGAAGAAACAAAAGGAAACGACACCGGCCTTGTTAATTTTCGACGTTTTTGTTCTACTTTGCACCTTGGCTTAATCCACGGTTTGAGGATGAAAAATTGATGTTTTATTACGTTTATCACTTCGAACCAGTCCTGCCTCTTTAACGCGCTTTAATTTTTTCTTAAAAAAATAACGGAACTTCTAGTTTTTCGGTAATTAACTACTTCTGATTTACCAGTTTAGTTTCAGTATTTTTTTGCTACTGTTAATTGTTGTAACACCTGCTCACACGACGTTAATTTATAAATTACAGGTGAAAATACCGTCAGTTGAATGCTTTGACCAAATCAACAAATGTCACTGTTCATTAACATAACTCATTTAGTTATACCGAAAACAACAACCAGTTTGTATATGAATTTTAGCATATTTCGTTGTTCAATGACAGATTTGCATACAATTTTATCTTTGAAAATGTATTTCGGATATGATCAGTATAAAAGAATTGCGGAAAATTTTGGCGATTAGTAAATATAAAAATGAAACATTTTCATTGCAGTAAAATCAAACAGTAAGACAGTAAATCCGATATTAATAAGCTCCAAATACTTTGGGTATCAATTCCAATAATGATATGTATGTATATTTATAATAAATGGGTCACTATAACTTCCATAGACAACAAAATTAGACAATAAATTATGAGTTTTAATAATCATAAATGTTCAAAATAGTTACTTCCAACATTAGTAAATTTTTGAGGATGCATTTCTAGTAGAATGAATATATGAAAGTCTCCTTAATTTTAATGAACAATGCACCTAATCTAAAGATTAACAAGCATTTTAAATATAACTTAAATTACTACAGTTACTTGAGTCTGGATATTCCCAACGGTCCATTCTAGTTTTTAACGAGCCTTGCACACTTAACTGATCTGATTACACTGCATGTTGTTCTGATTAATCGCAGCACTATTACGCTAGCTCAAAAGGTTTAGTGTTTTTGAGCCGTCGCACTAAGTACTGATTGTATAAGAGTTGAAGCATCTTAACATTTGGATGTTTGTGGAGCCTTTCTTCAAGACTCCTGACAATCTTCTTAATTTCTTCTTTGACTGTCCTTCTCAACATTATTATTATATTCGTTCTGAATTCAGCATCTCAGCCTAGGCTGGTCTATCGACATCAATCGACATCGTCGATTACAATGCCAAAATGAGAAAGCAGTTCTGCTCCTGTCACTTAGCATAAGATTTTACGAACGATGTGGCATGGCTATAAGAGTACTGAACGTTGTCCTACTATGGCAATCGATTTTGAGATGCCAAGGTTCTTCAAGTTTTTTGAAAAGGTATTACTTATTAGGCCTTCGGCCTTCAGCCTAATAAGTAAGTTAAATCGTATGCCTAATTTTCATACTTAGTGGTTTTCTCCAACTCGGTTTTCCTGATATTTTCCTTAGAGAGCGGCACTGCGATGTCAATTATAAAAGCTCTTTTCTCCTTTTTACTAATTAGAACAATATCTGATCTATTATAATCGACCGTTCGATCTGTTGTGATTGATCTATCCCAGTATACAATTGAATCAGATGATTCCAGTACGGGAAAAAGTGAGTACTTATAATATAAAGCAGGTGCGTTATCTAATGGCGAGTACTTTAATACAATTTGCTGATATACAATTTTCGCCAGCTGATTATGCCTTCCCGGTCCTCCTTAGCAACCAACTTCATTAGCGCGCTGCTGGAATTAATGAAGCTCTCTCATCTTACTCTCCTGGTTCAGACAAAGATTCTTAATGTTCACGGGACCTCTGCCTCCCAACTTTCTCGAAATGCATTGTCACTTTATAGATGAATTTGGATTATCGGAATTTTATCAATGTTCGGCGTGTTAATCTATCCAGTCCATCAAGGTCTGATTCTAGCCATTTAACAATGCCAAAAGAATAGGTCAATTATTATTATTATTGTTATTATTATCAAAATCCTCACAATACGATATTGATAATACACAATACAATAATTTTCAATACAATACCTTACAGACGGTATGTGTAGATCTAACGCTCATATAGTAAGAATACTAACCTACAACCCACGAAGCACTGCTTGTGCGTGGGTCTAACCCAAGGAAAGAAAATAGAAATTTTAGAAAAAAAAATCGACATAACATTCAGCACAGGCATTCACATTAGATGAAATAAGAATAAAAGGATGAAAAAGGACACAACCCCACCCCATATATTAAGGCTCAAGAACAAGGGAAATCAATTCAGCCACGTTGACAAACACCGACTTGAATGAGGCGCGCACAATTCCTTTTACCGCCTTTACAAATTGGCACAAGCTCAGCTTTTTAAATTGCCTGGGATATTCTTCGGTTGAAATTGATATATTAAATATATAAGCCACTACTAGAGCCACAATGCGATTTTTAACATAACAAGGAATTGACAATGTTCCTTTGCACTCGGTACTCTTGGAAACAATTGTAATTGATTTTTCTTCATACATACCCATAGCTGATGGTCGTATGTTCATACTAGTTTAAGCACTTGTTGGTAGACCAGTACTTTGTTTTTGATAGACAACTGGAAATTTCTTCCCAAGAGCCAGTACATATTTTTATATTTGAGTTTCAATATTCTGTTTTCATTTTAACATGCTCTTTCCTTATAAGTTTGGCATCCAGATTAAAGCCCAAGTATTTGGCAATTTGTTTGCATAATTGTACTGTTATTCAATTCCAAACAATCACTTAATACGTCAGTGTCCGATACAAGCGTTCATGTTATTTATTGAGCCTTGGAGCCGTATCATCAGCAAATGTGGCTAATTTGATGTTTACTGTTACTGGAATGTAACCAGGTTCCAGAACGCTGCACTCCTCATTTATTGAATTTAGTTGTGAGTTTTTATTTTCGAATTCTTATTTTCGAGATATATAGGATTCCAGGAGCTACACATACTGCACTGATAAGCATCTTTTAATTTCATAATTAATTATTCGTTTCATTCTTTATCAAATGCTTGGGCCACATCCAGGAGAAGGACTGGCATTTTTATATGACATCTGTTATTCGATGCACTTGATCGACCGTTGCATGTTTATTACGAAAACTAAACTGGTGGTCAGGAACAAGCTCTTCAATTATTTTTTTTCAGCCTTCTCATAAATAATTTTTTAAATAATTTAGACAACAGTAGCAGCAATAATATGGGACTATATGATTTAGTTTCATTTACAGATTTGCCACATTTTGGTATCATTGTAATTTCTGCCGTTTTTCATAAGAATGGAACATGTTTTAATCTAAATACCACATGAGTAATTTTAACAATGCCTTTTCTTGCTAGTTGCTTTAGTATTTCCCCTGAAAAAAAACCGGAACCAAAAAGTCCGGAAACTTTTTTGGAATTGATATTTTCCTTAATTTCCTAATCTGCTTTTTTAGCTGTAACTAAGTCTATTTCTTGGTTTTCTTGTATTACATATGATTGATCAATTTGTTCAAATTCCTCGTTGAGCTTGAAGATGTTTTCTAGAAAACAGGTCTGCCTTATATTTGTTGTCTCTGGCCCAGGTATCGTTTTCTTCTCGTATGGGTGGGATTGGTTTAATTGATCTGTTCAACCTATTAGCAGCCTTCCAGAGTGAATAATCTGAGCTCCGATAATCAGTTAGTTCACTTGGGTTGCTACTGATTGATTCATTTTTCATTTTATAGATTTCCTTTTTTAGCTGTTGGGTCAAGTTATTTGGTCTAATTTTGTTTTCTCTTGTTCTGGATCTTGGTCCTCCGTTTCTGCCTTTTTTCTTGTCTTTCTCCAGATCACGTATTTATTTGGGATAGTTTGCTGCGGTTTTTTTATTTCTGGACTGTTACTCCATACTAACTGTTGAAGGTCAATCATGAACTTTCCTGATTCATGTTTTAAGTGCTCTATTGTCTTGATAGGTACTTTCAACTTGATTCTCTCGCTGAGTTCCAGTTTAAAACATTCCTAGTCGGTACCTGTGTTTGTTAGTACCGAATTTGGCTGTTTAGTTATTACGTTGGCACTAAGTGTCAGCAGAATTGGTGAGTAATCTAATGATCCCTCTCCTTCTTCAAGTTAATTAATGGCTATTTTTCTTAAAATAAAAATATTCAGGAGGTCTGAAATTTTTTTATATCAGTTAGCCAATAAGTGAGTTTTCCAGTTGTGTGTTACTTACCATTTATTTCGATTATTGCCTGATTGAATTTTTTATTCTTTTTTGCACTTAAGCGAACTGTGAGTTTGATCAAGTTTACAAATCTGTTTCTCGACAGTCTGGCAAATCATCATGGAACCTTCAACATCAGAGCAGCGCTTGCAAATTGTTAAAATTTATTATCAAAATTAGTGTTCTATGCGCCAAACTTATAGAGCATTTCATGAATTTGAATTATCCACAAATTCCGAACGCATTTTACGCTGCACGATATTAAAACAAAAACAAGACAAGAAACTGTGCGTTACGAAGAAAATATCCCCTCTGTTGCTGACAGTGTTGATGAATATCCAAATTTATCAATTCGCCGCCATTCGCAGGAAGTTGGGCTTAACAACGTTATTAACTTAATTCCGTTAATTAGTTAATTCCGAATTTATATGGTATTGATCGGGAGGAGATGTGAATCCAACAGGACGGCTCCACATGTTATAAAGTCAACGCAACAATCGATTTATTGAGGGAACAATTCGGTAAGAAGGTCCACCAAGGCCATGTGATTTAACTCCTTTAGATTATTTTTTTGGGGTTATGTTAAATATTTGGTCTATGCCGATAATCCAACAGCTATTGATGCCTTAGAAGCCAACACAACTCGGACATAAGACTCCAATTGCTTGAAAAAATGGTTGAAAATTGGATTAACAGAATGAGCTTTGTCAGAAGTAGTCGCGGCAGATTGTTTTTAAACATTTATACCATTGAATATTATTTTCCATAAAATAAATAGTTTCACGGCACCTAATTTGGTTATTGTTTTATTTCAATTTAAAGTTCGGAAGAACTAAAAAATCACCTTATATTAGGGGTAGCCATATATAATGTCGGTTTTTGATATAGTACAAAATATTATTTTATTTATGAATTAATACAATTTTAGCTTACAAAATAATTTCCGATGTTAATGGCAACCTTCACCAATCTCTCTAACAAGCTTTCTATTCTTTTTTTGTAAATCAGAGCTGTTTCGAGGGAAAAAAATCTTTTAGGGCAATTTTGAAAGCTGCCGCTGTATTTTTTTCCAGGAAGAAAATGTTCCATGTGTCTGAAATAATAATTTTTTGTCGGTGTAGTATCAGGAGAATACAACGATGAATAAGTATTTCCCAACCTAATTATTTGACCTTTCCTTGGGTGATTCTGGCATTATGGAGCCTGCAATTGTTATGCTGCAGAATAGCACCTATTCTATTAATCAGTCTTTGACGTTTTTGAATCAAGTCCATATTTAGTCTATGAAACTGAGCACAATAATATTAATCATTTATAGTTTCATTAATATTCAGAATCTTATAGTAAATAATTCCTGAAAAATCCCAGAAAACTGAGAGAAATACCTATATAGGGTAACACCTGGTTTTAGATTGGATAAACGTTTTTCTGGTGTAAACCATTGAATTTTCTTATGAGGATAGCTGCATAAAATCCAATTTTTATTTCCACTAACAATGTGTTGAAGAAAAGGATCTCTGTCTAATCTGGACGAAAATGCAGTGTAGATGGTTACAAGTGGAATTTTGTCTTCGACAAAAAGTTGATATCGCAACCACACTCCTCTTTACACTTTGTTCTATTCCTTCTATTTGATTTAATTGTATGCAAGTTCTAGCCAAAGATGAAACCGCGAGGGAAATGTCGAAATAATATAATATTGATATCCCGCAGACTCCCACAGTGCCTTTGAGGGCAATCCCAAAATATGAATTCCAAGGATACTACAAACAAAATGCGGCAACTTTCAGGGGTGAATTAACTGTCAAGGATTCTATTTTATCAATAATTAATTGACAATTCGCACACTACAAAAATTTGTGAAATCGAATAAGATTTCATGATTTCACGAATCAAATAAATTCGTCTATGTTCTTGGCCACATTTCACAGCGCGTTATTCGATAATATAAGAAGCTCTTAGGCCTCGTCGCCTAACTAAAGAGACCCTGAAAAGTCGAAAGCATACCGAAATTGGAAACATTTATTATCATGAGTTGATCAGCCAATCCCTTGGATGGTATGTCAGACTCGAAAAAGAGTAGTTAAAGAAGTTATTCTAGAAAGCGAACGGTGATTTGCTCACATTACCAAAGACACTAGCATTGTTTTTCCAATCTGAAGAAGAATAATTTTACACATAAATAACCAAATGTATTGGAGCGATTTTTAAAAGAAATCGTAATACTCAAAAAGAAAGTTTTTCTTCAAAATTACATAAATGCCGTTACGATTTTCCCGTCATGGTTCGTAATTATAGTGAAATATAAATAACGTTCATCGTTAAATCACCCACTACAAAGCTATTTATTTGGAGAAAACATATGTCGGTATCAGGTTTTGAGGGGACAATTTATTTCAACCGTTAGATAAGAGGGGCGTAAGTTGCATATGGCGCATAGTATCAAAAAACGGTATTGTACCGTACGTAACGGTTCATATAACGTGCAGGTAGCGGTAAAGATTTAAATCGGGGGTTGAATTCACCCTCATATTTTGCAAAGTGCTTTTGAATTTGAATGAATATCTAGGTCACCTAAATACCTTTTAATAGAAAACGATTCATCTATTTCTGTACTTATTCAATAAAATTATCTCTCTAAGATAGAAAAAACCTCTTTGTATTTGTTTGGTTAGCGTTAGCATACCGTATTGCGTTAAAATATTGTAGAGCTTTTCCGATACTTCTCCTTTTGATCAACTGGAGTTTACTAGATTACTTTTCTTAAGTTTTCAATATAAACGTATTCTTGATACAGATTTTTTTATTGTTATCAACTTAAACTTACATAGATTATTACAATCATTCCAATCCGGAAATTCTGATGGTGTAGTTGTTTTACTAACAGATTTACAAATTTAAATTAAAGAAAAAAATTATATTTTATACAGTGACAGATTAATAAGATGCCAGTTTCTCCAACATTGCGCTTTATGTAAAAATAAGGAATTTTCTTTAGTCATTGTTTTTTTTACAATTTAAAATGTGACACCATGTAAAAGAAATATTTTAATTACGAATTTTCTGAATAATATTTATCTATATCTGTTGTTGCAGTAAACATCCACGCTCTAGGAGAAATGATAGGGAGATGATCAATCGACACATATCATCATTTATATATAGTGATATTAAGGTATTCCTAGTCACTGATATCAAACAATATTTACGATACTGAATAACCACTTGAGTGTAAAAACACTTTATTGTGGATAGATTCGACGTAATTTAATAGAAGCTTCAAAAAAGTCCAGTTCAATATATAAAACATGCCATAGTTACAAATAACGAACTTTAAATATATTCATATGAGCCTGAAACAAAACAACAATTCACTGTTTGAGTAAATGAAGTGAACTAATAAAACTTGTTTACGCAGAGATTCAAAAAAATATATTTCAACGTTGTTTTTTTTATAAATGATTGTCCTTTCAATGCTGATTAATATACATATTATTTGATTCCCGAATATTTTCAGTAAACTTCGTTAAAACAGTCGAAATCGTCTTATTTTACTTCATAATAACAATACCATCTCACATAATAACAATACCAGCCACACAAACTTTTGTATTTTTGAAGAAAAAAAATACAGCATTGAACCAAATTTTCATACAACGTACTGGTTCATTGCCTCATTGTCTTTTTGTCCTCCAGTGCCAATAGCCATCGATTTTCACCAACTAACCAAATGGTTGAAATGTATATGAGAGAGTATGAAAGAAACCTATATGAGAAACGTATCTGAGATCGCGAAAAAGAAGATCAGAAATTAATTCAGCCGAATGCAAATACCAAGCAAAATTACAATATTTTGAAAAATAATGTACCCATTTCTACACATTTATTTATGTTTCTTCTTATTGTTTTCTCAAATATTTGTACTGGTCTACGAATGCCAATTTACAGCCTACCTCCCTTTGCAGAAATTCAACGTTTAGATTTTGTAAATAATATTTAAAGCTAGCTTTTCAGTTCCTATTTTATGACCACGTTCATTACTGGTACACCATGGAAACCCAAGAATATGCTTGTAATTAATCTCTTTCATTAGAATTTTAAGATTAAAGAACGATAAATAATCACAAGATGCTAGAGTAATTGTGGAGGCATTCAGCTTTTCCATATTATTCAGCTTTGAGCTAGATACTCTGCTCGTATGATTCATATAATATTTCAAACCAGTGGCGGCTCGTGAGGGAGGGCGTTGGGGTGCCACCCCTCCATCATTTATCACAGTAAACACTTTTTCAGCGCAAAACACCATATATTTATATCCGTTCAGTTTCTTTTCTTTAACTCATTTTCCCGGTTCACCTCCTGTATCAATCAAGGGTACCAATAGCATAAAAAGTAAAAAGGAGGAAGGAGAAAGCAAAAAAATCTTTAGCAGCACTATTTTCTTCTACGCCCTGTCACTTTAAAAACCCACAAGCCGCCACTGTTTCAAATATATTCTAAAATGCCGAAATAATATTCAGGGTGACATGCTAATCAATTAGACTGAAATTTCGAACAAAAAAGTAACGTTTCCTCAACACATCGTAAATGTTTTCGAAGAGCTACCTTTCTGGCATTACTGAAAGCATGATTTAAAGCAACCAAACCGGAATTAAATAAAATGAACGGTGAAACAGCAATTTTAATTTATAAAAACTTTATGTGAAGGAAAAACCGAATACGAAGAAGCCAACTTTACCATCACATTTTGCAATTAATGAATCCCTACAAAATACAGTTAATATATTAAGCTATTTTTCGCTATTAAAACTCACTTTCAAGGCATACTACATGACTTTCCAGAAATTGCCTCAATATTTTTTATAACATGCACAAAAATGTCATCAAATAGAAAATGTATTTATTTATATGCATATATTCTTTACCCTTTATAATGTATATCAGTTCATGTTTATTATTTCGCTTTTTGAGCTCTATTGCTCCATTTCCACACATTCCTATGCAATTATACTTTATCTACAGGTTCAACAATCAAACCAAAGACCACATTAAAAATATGTAGTTTTTGCAAATTTCGTTCTAAGTATAGTTGAACTTTTCTTTAAATGATCTATTAATTTTATCAACAGGATCGAACTTATTATAATATTGTTTGACTGTTACTTTAAGTACTGATGATGGTTGTCCACGCAATACAAGTATTACCTCATCCCTCAGCCCTCAGAATTATGGGTTTTATAGTGCCTCAGATACTGCAGCTTACATCTACATGTTTTTCCGTATGCCGGGCATCTAAGGTCAGGAGAATACAGAATTGGTACACGCGGTTCAATTTATTTGGCTTTTCACTCCTGCCTTTTGGGAGAGGCTATTTGGCGATTATCCTCTTCATGGAACTGCCCAGTTCTGTATGTCTTCTCACGCCTTTTGGGTCTGTCGTTTGCTGTCTTTCCCATTCGGATACGCTTGACAGATACTTCTTCAGAGGCGATTTTATTACATGTTCATATCTTTTTTTTGAATATCCCAGATTTCGTTCGTTGTTCTTTAATTCGCCATAGAGCTTCGGCATGCTAGTTTCCTACATCATCTAGCAATGACTGACTATCTTAACTGATCTTTTATGAACGGTGATTCTTTTTTCAAATTGCTGGCTCATTCAAGTACCTCCACATTGGTCCCAGAGTCTTGCCATTTTAATCTCAAGATTTTCCGAAAGCAGCTTTGATGAAATTTCTCATGTAGTTTGATTTGCTTTCGATACAGGACCATGATTCCGTTTCATACAGAAAGGTGAGAATTATTATAGCATTGTAAACACATATTTTCCTATGTGCCCTTAAGTATCGGTTACTGAAAACTTTTCTTATTAAATCGTCCAAAATTAGGACCAGCACAGTTTATTCTATATATATATATATATATATATATATATATATATATATATATATATATATATATATATATATATATATATATATATATATATAACCTCTTCTTACAGGTCGGCAGAGCAGGAAATTTAACTTCCCAAATACGGGAAACATGCTACTTCTTCCAGTAGTAGTCCATTCACCACAATATCAGCCATCTCTCTATCCATATTGAGATCCCATTTGTTGTAGTATTTTTGTTTTTTGTTCATTAATTTTAAGTCCGAACGCACCATAAGCCTCACTAAATAAGTCCAGCACCGTTTGCAATGCCGACCCACTATACACTACATGCGCAATCATCCCTATACTGCAATTATATGATGCTAACCACCTTTGGTTTTGATTTGGCTTTAATTGAGTTGTTGGCTTCCGTCCAAGAGGCCTTCATCTATTCTATACGATATCTCAATTGAATACGGCAATCTATCTTTGACCTAATGCAGGACAGTGGCAACAAACATGGAAAAAAGCGTTGGCGCAATCACACAGCCCTTATACTACAGAGCCCGGCTTAACACCGATCTTAATCTCAAGTCTTAGTTTCTCCCCCTTGTGTCAGAACTGTAGCATTCATGCCATTGTGCAGACGTATTATAATGTGCACCAGCCTAGGCTGGCATCCTATAATGTCCACATTATATTTCTATCAACAGAGTCAAATGTATTTAACAGATCCACAAAGGCTACAAATAAACTTTCATTTTGTTCTCTGCATTTTTCTTATATCTGAGGTAGTGAAAATATAATATCCGCTGTTCCACGCCCACTCTCCACACAGACTCTCCGGCAGTATTGGTTCAATAATACCAGTCAGGCTATCTAGTATGATACTAGCCAGAATATTTCCTGTAACAGACAGCTATGATATACCTCGATAGGTGTTGCAGTCAAGTCAATTTTCTTTTTTAAAAATAGAAATAATGTAAGCATCTTTAAAGTCCGATAACATTTCCTGCTACCAGTTTTAGATAACTCCACCGATATTCCATCCATTCCTGCAGTTTTATTTTTTCTTAGTTTCGGGATTACCATTTCAACCTCGCCCAATAGTACTTTAGTAACCACCTTAGTACTTTAAGTACTAAAGTATAACTCAAGTATTCGCATTTTTGAGGTTAATTTATGTACGAGGTATGCTTCTACAGCTCTTTAACACCATTTATATGCCTCACAAATGCCGGTTAGGGGTAGTGTGCTAGAACAAATGCCCTTTAAAGTTTCCTAGTGCTTGTTTTAGGATATGCAACCACAGCTATTCTAAAAACGTCGGGATCAAGAAACCGTAAATGACCGGATCTTCTATTATCGTCAACGCACATGTCTCGCCCCCGGAACTTTTTAAAGCAGAACTGAGCGATTCGGATTGATATGGCCCTTTCCCATCTACTTCGCAAATCTCACAGCGGCGTCAGTCCTTTTGGAGCCTTTTTTAAAATAATGTCTTAAAATTGCCGACTTATTTCACCCATTTTAACGTTTTTGTTTGAAACCGTCGATTGAATATTTTGAAGTAGAATGACTTTATTACTGAAGAAGGAATGTATATTTGTCGAAGTAAAAAGTCGAAATCGGATTAAACCACTGAGAAGCGAAGTATAATCCTATATTTTTAAGCAAAGGAAAAAACGCAAATATTTTTGTTACACTATTTTTGTTACTGAATATTTTCTCTAAGACTAAACGCTACGTGGTATCTAAAATTGGGTTAATTAAATATTCCTACATTCTCCTCTCAAAATTTTAAACTGTTAATGCTGTATTGCCTGTTTATTAATGAGAATTTTTACTTTAAGGTCGATACATTTTCCTAAAATATTTAAAGATATTTTAAACGCAATATAGTATGAATTAAAATAAGTGGATAACAAAATCTCAGAGATTAAAGAAAAGCAACGAAATAATTACTACTATTACTGTCATCGAAAATAATGGTTGTTATTTAAATAAATTTACACCTTTCAGTTTCATCTGTTTAATATTTAAATGATGTTCATGTAAACCCTTAAGCAACCAGTGATTACAGATTGCAGGCTAACGTCGTACTTCAAAATATTTCTTGGATATGGTGGGTTTATTAGAATATCTTTCTAGTATCCGTTAGCTTTGCAACTGATATATCAATCGAAATAACTCTATTAGCCATGTATATAAAAAATTTAGTAGAAAAACATTTCAAATCGTTAAAAAACTTTTTCTGATGTGTTTTTAATTCAGTATTGATCGGTTTATAAAGAAGACAAGTTTTAACATTTTTTAAAAATCTATAAAAATTACAGTTCGTGTTACTATAAAATACTTTGCTTTAGTGGGTTCTAGCTCGATAGATATACAAAAAGAGTTTGATTTTACTTAAAGAATCTCTTACCAAAATTACGCAAACAGATTAAAGAAGTCACACCCTATCAGTTTGCTACAAATACTGTCTAAATTGTCTGAAAACCTATTTTAAACTAAAATCAAGACCATTATTTAGGTTTTTGTAAAAAACACTCCGCTACAGAATAAATATATCACGTATTTGTATTATAAACAGGTCCTTTGAAGAAAAAAGTACTTCACGGTGTCCTTTCTAGACATTACCTAGGTTTTTGATACGGTTTGACACCAAGGACTTATAAACTAAAGTATTCCATATGCCTCTATTATGATACTTAAATCCTCCTTAACTGACAGCCTGTTCCAAATTAGATATAATGAAGAAACAACCAATAGAATCTGAAATATCACAGACTAGTGTCCTAGGCCCAATTTTGTATATTTCTCACCGCAGATATCCTAACTAAAACACAAACTACCTTTGATGATTTTGCTGGTGACACCGCAGTAGTCATAGGCAATAAAGATTCAGCGATAGCATCTGGTGAATATGTATCTCACCAAGTAATACTGAGACTTGTGTACACAAATGGAGAATGAAAGTGAATGAAACAAAGTCAGCGTATATCTGTGAGTATATTCTATGCTATTTAATCAGTTTGGACGTTAAATCAGGGACGTTGGTTACTTATTTTGGGGCCTCTATTTGACCCATGTTTAATAAAATCTCAAAAATGTTTTGTTTTCTTTATCAAACAGTTTTTGAACGATCCGGGTAATAATATTTGGTTTTCTATTAGTAACTGAGTTATTTTTTTCCAATTTATCAACCACATTTATTTTTTCACCCGTCCAGACATCATCTAGATCTAATCGTATTCAAACAGAACAAACTAATGATAGTTCATTTTGTCGGTTAGAATTTCTAAAAGATAGGGAACCATGTGATTTATCAGCCATAAAAACTATTGCAGAACGTTAGCTGGAGGCGAGACATTATAATAATGCAAACTGTTTACAAAGGATGTCTTAATAATCGAAAAAAAGTTAATTTAGTAACTTTAAGATTTTGGAGTGCGGTCACGATTCACGATAAAAATGGCGCCGTAAGGCAGTGGCGAGTTTTAATAAAACGAATGGTACTATATTGGGTCACTGTTCTGACCATGACCAGATAGTTCCCACAGTTCAGTTCGTGCCATGTGCGCTGACCGTTAACCACTAAATCTTCATTTAATATATTGTTTCATAGAACATTTTTTTTAATTTAACATAATTTGTTGTTTTATATTTCACACATAAATATAACATGCACCTATACCTGTATTTTTACATGATTATAAAGCAATAACATATCAAAGTTGAGAATCGAAAACAATTAAAATTTTTACAATTACTTATTAGCTACTCATCTTACTACAAAGCATTTTGAAGAGATTTATTTTTTATAAATTGGTCTCAAAATATCCAATTTTTGATTCAAACGTGTACCGCGACCAACTGAGTCATAATATCCAAAATGAGACCAGTATCCAAGACCTATTAACAGAAAGGATATATAAAGGGTGCTTCAGCAGAATATGACAAAATATAGCCAAAGCGGCGATACTTCGATAACCTTCGCATTGTGTATTCAGTTCCGCCGGTTAACATTATGGAAACATATAGAAAGAATCATTTAAAAATTGCAGAGCAAGGATCTCGACCGTTCTGGGAAAAGCTCATGAGTTTAGTTCAGAAGGCTCTTGTGGAGGTATCCCATAACCAATTCTCCACTTAACTTGGTATAACCAAATCTCCAGGCGACCAAAGCAACTCGAGTTTCTCGCTACAAGCATCTTTAATGTTCAATGGGAAGCAAATACATAGACACAGAATGCGCATAAATGATCGCTATATTCTGAGATGTCATACATCTTCTAGAAGAATAGTGCAACGGCATATACGAACCATTTGGTCTAAAACCTCTAATCGGATATCGCCAACATATTTTGGTCCAAAGAGTTCTGGCCTCCTGAAAATCCAAAGCTTATTTGGTTGGACTAAATGTATAAAGAGTAGTTAAAAGAATAAACAAGTAGAAACATCCCAACGGATGACTGAACAAGAAGCTCGCAAAATGTTTGTACTGACACTTTAAATGCCATTGAAAATGACCCTATATTATTGGAAAGGATAATAACATGTGGCAAATCGTGGATTTTTACTTATAATCCTGAAAATAAACGCCAATCTATGCACTGGAAGAGCCCAAATTCACCGAGAGCCAAAAAAGCTCGACTGAGTAAATAAAAATTCAAAGCAATAATGACAGTTTTTTTCGATATTGAAGACAGAAGACTTCCAGGCATTTTTTCGAACAATAGAAGATTCGCATAGAGTGTTGTAGCGATAGAGAAGGGATGTATATTGAAGGTGATAATAAGTAAATATGTATGAAATGAAAATAAAATGTTTTATAGCGTCAATCTCGTTATTTAATAGTCATACCTTGTATAATAGTTAAGGCATGAGACAACCTATTATGACATCAATTGCTAGTTTTTTGTACAAACTGATATAAGATAAATTATATTGTAACCAAGAAATTTAACCACATTGTCCCCAAAATATCGCATCATTCGAGTTACATATATATATATATATATATATATATATATATATATATATATATATATATATATATATATATATATATATATATATATATATATATATATATATATATATGTTCTTTTACATTATTCCAATAATGGCATGCACAGTAAACCTATTTTTTGCATAATCAGTAGCGACTTTATATCCCGCCTGAGTTTCTAGGTTCGATGCAAACAAAATTTCCACGGCACCCATCCAACCAATTTGAGCAAGCATACATAATCACCTGTTTGTTAAAATTAAAAAAAAAATCATCCTTTCAGCATGCTGAAATTCATTTATATAAAACCCAATCGGTCTCAAGATAGTTAAAAAAAATTGACATATGGATTTAGATCATTAGTAATAATTATTTATTTATCATAGTTTCACATACGCTTATGTCTGTCTCGCTGTTCAATATATATATATATATATATATATATATATATATATATATATATATATATATATATATATATATATATATATATATATATATATATTATTCATTCTGTCAAAAAAGTGAATTGATTTGGGGGAATTGATCATTTGAAAAGTTGGCTTAAAAGGATTGTCAAAATTCTTTTTATTGCTAAGTTGGCACAACTGTCGTCTATACTGACGCGAAGTTTGAACGTCATCAGTCACTTAGATTGTTTATAGTGCTCCATTTTGTCAGTTCATCTCAAGTGTGTTTTACAATTTTTAAAATTGATAAAAACATTAAACAAAAAATTTGTCTTAAATTTCGTATGGCGAGTGACTGAAAATGTTGCAGAAATGTTGCAGAAATGTGCATTCAAAAGCGGTCGAAATGTGGTGGAAGTTTTACCTCCCTCTGGTCGACCATCAACGTCATCAACTGATGTTAACATTGCTAAACTGAAGAACGAAACTAAACTGATCACCGTCATCATTATCAACATCAGCCTGTATCAATCCACTGCAGGATGAAGGCCTCTCCAGCATGCTTCCAACTTTCACGGTCCTGGGCTTTCCTCTGCCACTAGGGTCCAATATACTTAACGATGTCATCAATCCATCGTGCTTTATGTCCTCTTCGCGGACGTTTGCGATCAAGCGGTTGCCTTAGTCCATCTGTCGTCCCATCGCCTCGCTATATGGCCTGCCCATCCCCATTTCAATTGCTTTACTCTTCCAGTGATGTCACAGACTTTTGTTTGTTCCCTGATCCATGCGCAGGACTTTCTGTCTCGTCTTTTAATGCCAAGCATACATCTTTCCATTCACCTCTGTGCGACCCGAAGTTTTTGAATTGATTGCTATGTGAGTGTCCATGTTTCACTTCCGTACATCATAACGGGTAGAACGCACTGATCGAAGACTTTTCTTTTCAGGTAAAGTGGGAATCTGCCTACCAAATGCCTGCCAGTCACATTTAACATGGCGTTCCACCTCCCGGGCGGTTTTCCCCTCCATTGAAATTCCCTGCCCAAGATACATAAAGCTGTCCACAATCTCCAAATCCCTTCCTAAAACTGAAATTCTTCTGTCCTGAGTGAAGTTATTGAACAGAACCTGACTCTTTTTCAGGTTTATTTTCAAGCCAAATGGTTCGCCAGTCCTTTGCAGTTCTTGTATGCGTCTTTGCAGCTCCTCTGGGTCTTGTGAAATGAGAATAATATCATCTGCAAATCTAAGATGGTTTAAGTTTGCACCATTGATGTTTACACCATCCTGTTCCCAATCCAGGTTACGTAATACTTCTTCAAGGCCAGCCGAGAAAAGAATAAGCGGTATTGCGTCACCTTGCCGTACACCTCGTTCTACATTAATTCCCACTTCAAGATCATCAAGGTGAATTGTGGCTGTAGCTCCATCATATATCGATTCTAATAGGTTTACATAGGCTCTCTCTACACTTTGGCTAAGCAGTGCATCCCTTATCGCATGCTTTGAGATGGAATCAAATGCTTTTTCGTAGTCGATAAAATCCAAGCACAGTGGCATGGTGTATTCGTTGTGCCTTCCTATGACCTGCTGTACAACCTGGATGTGATCCATTATACTGAATCCACTTCTGAATCCTACTTGTTCTCTTGATTCTGCATCATCCAGTGTTTTTAATATTCTTTTAGAAATTATCTTAGTGAAAAGTTTATACATTACTGATAGGAGGCTTATTGGACGGTAGTTCTTTAAATTTTCCTGTGCTCCTTTTTTATGTAAAAGGATCACTGCTGCATTTTTCCATGAGTCAGGTACTTTTTGTTCTTTGAGGCATTTTGAGTATAGTTTTGCCAATGTTTTAATAACGTCCGACCACCAGCTTTTAGCATTTCTACAGTTACACTGTCGGTTCCTGGAGCCTTGCCGTTTTTCATCGATTCTATAACATTTCTTACTTCCTCCACTAGAATATCTGGCATTTGTTCTTCCGTGGTTATTGTTATCTTTGATTGGTTCTAATCTTCATATAACTGGGAATAACATTTTCTGACAATCTCTAATATTTGGGTACGCGCCCTGCACACTGTGCCGTCCTCACGCTTTAAAGCATATATTTGCGTTCTTTTGTTTCTCAGCTTCTGTTTAGCTTTGTTAATTCCTTTGTTTTCTTCCAGGGTTTTTTGCACTAGCTGCATATTGAATCGGCGCGTGTCCTCTCTGACACGTTTTCTGATAGTTTTGCAGAGCTTAGTATACTCGACCCTGCCAAAAGGACATTCTCATTTCATTTCCATTTCTCATTGCTCGCCGTTTCTTCATTAAATCAATGGTCTAACTGGAAATTTTTGTTTGTTTGAGACATTTTTCTTCTGGTGCTATTGAAGCAACCGTTTGAAGTACATTGTTGGCGATTTCTTCATATTGAACTGATATTTCCACCTCCTCTGGATCTTGTAACGCAGCAAACCGGTTTGACAAAGCAATCTCAAAATCGCCTCCTCTCTCCAGCAGTTTTCCAGAATATATATATATATATATATATATATATATATATATATATATATATATATATATATATATATAGACCCATATTTTCGCTATTTGAAGGAATACATATTTCACTTTTTGCACACTCATAGAGATTGATGGATCACATTTTTTAAGATACTTTTAAGATAACTGAAATATGAACTTTAAACTCAGCCTACAACGAATTCAAAGCAAGGTTAATTCTCGATATTTTGCTTCGTCTTAGATATATCGAAAAACAGTTAGTAGAAAAAATTGTTTAGAATATTATTTTAATCCCACACACTGAGTTTAATGACAAAATTCCCATTTTTAATTTTTTCATTATTTTGGCATATACATAAAATTATTACAAGTTTATTTTTTTAATTTGATAATTAGTGTGCCATGGAAAGTAAAAACATCACACATTGTCAATTTGATAGTACCATTTATTCAAATATTTCGTAAAATAAATAATACTTTCAAAAGAATAATTATTTTATTCTTATGGTAAAACAATTTTTGGTAATTGATTAAATTTAGGAAAAAGTATGCAACAATAATTTTCATAATACAAATAATTAACTGTCAAATGTGATCTCTCTCAACTAGTCATCCGTCTATTCGAATACATTCTTCGATTATTTTACGACTCTGTATAGCTACTTGTATAAGTTCCGGGATGCCGATTTTTTGATAGGCTTGCCTTATTCTGGCGCAAAGTTTATATCGATTTCTGGACCTTCTTTTATAAACTTTATTTTTGATCAGTTCCCAATAAAAATCGAGGGGTGTAATATCGGGAGACCTGGGAGGCCACATTTTAAAAGGACTGTCTCTTCCTATCTATCGCATAGGAAATTTTTGGTTCAACCATTGACGAACAGTCCTTGAATTGTGAATGGATGCACCATCTAGCTATAAATACATATCCCGTCGAACATTAAGAGGAAGTTTTTCAATTGCATCCAAAATTCCCCATCGAAGAAGTTAACCAAACGACCAATATTCAATCATTTATTAAAGAAAAAATGACTAATTATTCGATTTCCTAAAATCCCACACCAGACATTAACTTTGTGGAAATATTGATCTTATTGTACCATATGTAAGAACTTCGGTTTATAGGGCTTGATTTTCTGACGAACAAAACATCTTCTGATTGTATCCTTGTTAATATTCAGTTCAGACGATAAATATCGATAATAATAATTAAAACACTTGGTATTTGTTTCACAATATATTCAAGATATTCTCAAGATTCTCAAAGAGAGTTATGTATAAACTTATTAAAAATATATGTAATGTAAATGTATATACTTATGTAAAAATATATACTTATGTATAAACTTATGTAAAAATAAATAAAAACAGTTTATACATAACTCTCTTTGAGAATGGTCGCGAGGCCGAAACATGTTAGAGAATATCTTGAATATATTGTGAAACAAATACCAAGTGTTTTAATTATTATCATTGTTACTATGTTTCACCAAGAGTCAACCGCGCAATCAATCAAAACTATTGATAAATATCGAAGGCGAGCTGGATTTGCTCGATTTGCCACCAATATATCGTTATCCTCAGGATGCGGGTTTATTCGACGAGGTTGAGTTTTTTGATGAGTTTTAATAAAACTGGCAGTTTCATTGAAAAGAGCATTTACAGCGGCTGCGTTTCCATGATGAATGGGAATTAACGTTGGAATGTCTCATGTTAAACTCTGCAGCAACTTCTCTGCTACTTGGAACAAAATCACCAAACAATCGGATTATTTAGATTTTTTCTCTTAAAGTCAATTAATACTAGTATCAAATTATTACTTTCCATGGCACACTTATTATCAAAATAAAAAATCAACTTGTAATAATTTTGTGTATATACAAAATAATAAAAAAATTAATAATGCGAATTTTGTCATCAAACTTAGGATGTGGGGTTAGAATAATATCCTGAACAACTTTTTCTAATAACATTTTTTCGATGTATCTAAGGCGAATTCAAATATCGAGAATTGACCCTGTTTGTGAATTCGTAGTAGTCTTTATTAAGGAATTATTTTGAGTAAATAAAGTAGATATTAAATTTTTACTTCCTTTATACATTAGTAAATACTTTGGGTAAATCAAATACCATAAAATGAAATAACTTCATATTATTAACTATATGGAACCCACTATTTCCACAATTGAACCAAAGATAACACTTATCTCGAATATGGCAGAGCGTTTGATCAAATTCATATTCCTTAACATAGCCACGCGTCAAATGGACAGGTGCTGGATAGGGACCACCTGAACACCGAAGCATATGCTACCGACACATTGTCCGTTGAAAGACTCTTTTCTTTACTTAAACGGTGCCAAAGTAAGTGTAAAACTTGTCACAAAAGGGGTAAATAAAAGGGATGGACCGGTAGTCGTCAAGCTTTCGATGGGAAAATGTCTTTACGGTGATTTAAGGACAAGGAAGAATATTTCCAGCGATTTGTAATGATATTTAAGTCGACTTAAGTTCGCCGACATGTCTATATGGGTGGTGAAATGAGCAGTTACTATTTTAAATAAATTTTACTTAAAATCGGTTTTATTCAGTTTTAACAAAAGAACTGAAAGTTTATTTGTATTTTTTTCCTTTGTTGTAAGAAAACTTAACAAAATATTATTGAATAATATATTAAAATTACATGAAATATCTAGATGAATACTTTTTCTGAAATTAAAACAAAAATGTTGTCACGACCGACGTTGTTTGTGAAACGGCTAAATGTTTCTTATATTATATATAACCAATTAATTTTTGTTCTATTCAAAACTTAGATAACTTTAACTCATTTTAGAATAACTTAACTCATTTTAGAATATAAATGACATGGCAAGCAAACTTTCTGTGTTGTCAAATGTATGGTACGAATCAATTTTGTGAACGAACACAGCCTGTACAAATTGGAATCAAAATACTAAGTTGAAAAATATTATGATATAAGGATGATTGATACAATAATTGCACTAAAAGATAAAAAAGATGAACTATAAGAAAAAAATATTATTAAGAGAAACATTTATATATTCGTAAAATGTTTGTTACAGAGATACAGGTATAAACAAAAATTAAATGTTAAAGATTTTTTTAATATTGCTCTTGTAATAAATAGTTAGGCTACATTTTGTAGTTTTTAAAAATGCCCCCATTTACTTCCAAACACTTGTCAGCTCTCTTATGAACAGCTCGGGTTGCTATGTTAATGGATTCGGGTCTGTTCTTTATAACTACAGGTGCATTTACTATCCGGTAGAGTAATGTATCTCTAGTGACTACTTTAGTTAAATATACACAAGATTTACCACACCCCCCAATCCAGAGGATTAAGGTTTGGTGATCTAGTTGGCTAATTGTGCGAACCACGACGTCCTATCCACCGGTTTGGGAAGTTGTCGTTTAAGAAATGTCTCACTTGTAAACTGTAGTGTGCAGGGGCTCCATCATGTTGTAACTACATGTTTTCTCGTACATTAAATGGAACATTTTCTAACAGGTTTTGCAAATGATTATATAGAAAATTTAGGTAAACTTCTGTAAGATGACCGTCCAACATGAATGGATAAATTAATTTATTTTTTTTGCATACCATACCACCCATTAATGTTAAATCGATGTTGAAAATTATGTTCAGCCATAGCGTGAGGGTTTTTATTTGACCATCGTTGTTCATTATGAAGATTATTTGTGCCATCACAAATGAACTGCACTTCATCGGGAAACAGAACGTTCGAATTTGATGAATTTATCAAGTTACAAAACTTCATCGTTAACGCAAAATCACGATCCTGCCAAATTTTGCACCGGTTTCAAATGAAATGGATTTAAATAATTCATTTGAAGAGCCTTCCAAGCAGACGATTGTGTAATTTGGAAAATATCTGCAATCCGCAGATTAAAATAATATGTAATAATATAATAATCAAATAAACCTGAAAAAGAGTCAGGTTATGTTCAATAACTTCGCTCAGGACAGAAGAATTTCAGTTTTAGGAAGGGATTTGGAGATTGTGTATAGCTATATATATCTTGGGCAGAGGATTCCAATGGAGGGGAAAACTGCCCGAGAGGTGGAACACCGTGTTAAATGTGGCTGGTAGGCATTTGGTAGGCTCAACATAGTATTTAAGAGCAGATTCCCACTTTGCCTGAAAAGAAAAGTCTTCGATCAATGCATTTTACCCGTTATGACATACGGAAGTGAAACCTGGACACTCACATCGCAATCAATTCAAAAACTTCGGGTGGCACAGAGGGGAATGGAAAGATGTATGCTTGGCATTACAAGACGAGACAGAAAGTCTTGCGCATGGATCAGGGAACAAACAAAAGTATGTGACATCATTGGAAGAGTAAAGCAATTGAAATGGAGATGGGTAGGCCATATAGCGAGGCGATGGGACGACAGATGTACCAAGGCAATCCTGGAGTGGATACCGCTTGATCGCAAACGTCCGCGAAGAAGACCGGAAAGCACGATGGATTGATGACATCGTTAAGTATATTGGACCCGAGTGGCAGAGGAAAGTCCAGGACCGTGAAAGTTGGAAGCACGCTGAAGAGGCTTTCATCCTGCAGTGGATCGATACAGGCTGATGATATATATATATATATATATATATATATATATATATATATATATATATATATATATATATATATATATATATATATATATATATATGAAGCTTCGAACTATTCCGTCTGGAGTCTATACTCCTAAGAGAATTTCCTCCTGGCGGACAGGTCAAGGTAGAGGCCTCAGACTAACATAATCCAAAATCTGCCAACCCTCATTGAACCAGTGTGGTAAATTAAGGTCAATGCCTTCAACGTGGTATTTCAATATGACAATACAACCTCACATACAACTCTTATTCCCCGGAGGCCAAAGGGCAACAACCTACGGCAGCGGGAAGACCTGCCTCAAGGCTGAGAGTGCTAAGAATCACCGGGTTAGATCAGGCTACCATTGAACTTTTGACGTTGCTACGCTTAATACACGGACAATGAAAACGGATGCTCCATTGCAAAAACTGTTGATCGAACCTGACAACTTACATTGGGATATTGTTGGGCTATGTAAAACACAAAGAAAGGGCAAGGAGCTAATCCAACTGGATTCAATTTGTCACGTACTCTACTCTCGGGGTACGGAGAATGGACGATGTGGTGGAATGAAATTCTTCATCAATAGAAAGCTGGAAAGGACAGTGTAGGTATATTTGAAAGTATATATATATATATATATATATATATATATATATATATATATATATATATATATATATATATATATATATATATAGATATATATGACCGACTAGTTCAATGTGTCATTCAGCTCAATAAAAATTTAAGATTCAAATCGTCCAATTTTATCATGAACTTTAAACTATAGGGATGAGGAAATTGAGGAATGTTATGATGATGCGGCCCAGCTGCTAGACAAGTAGATTTATAGGTACGAAAATCCTGATGGGTGATTTTAATGCCAGAATTGGATTGGGACCCCCCTGGTGAGCGGGACAATAGAGATGACAGATCGGTTAATTTTGCTGACAATAACTTTATATTATGAATTCGGTTTATAAGAAAAATATCAGTAGAAAATGGACATGGAAAAGGATTCCATCTATCTGGATTCACAAGTGAAATTGATTACATTATGACCAATAATATTTTGATAAAACCATGTATTGCAGTTGTACTGTCCTTATACAATTATTGTACAATTGTACAATTTTAATGTTGGAAGTGATCTCCAACAAATGGTACGAGCAAAAGTTA
Source organism: Cosmopolites sordidus (assembly GCA_031761425.1). Classification (NCBI taxonomy): domain Eukaryota; kingdom Metazoa; phylum Arthropoda; class Insecta; order Coleoptera; family Curculionidae; genus Cosmopolites; species Cosmopolites sordidus. Next base: position 392,871 of record JARFXV010001295.1, read on the forward strand.
AGATTTTCTGTCGAAGAGAGCGCTTAATAATAGTGAGGTTAAAGAATGTCAAAGTGGATTCTGGGAAGCAGCTGGAGAGGAGTAGCGATTTTGCTTTGTCCACTCGATTTGCTGTGTTACAAGACAGCAATATAGAGTCGTAGTGGTCGTTCACAAGAGCATATTGATTTCGTACCTGAATTGGTGGTCATTGGTGAGATTGAGCTACGTTTATCCAAAATGTAATCCAAATTTTGACAAAAGTGTGGACGTCTGTGGAATTGCAAGAGGTGGTCATTTGGTAAATATTGTTTTTTGTGTTAAAATGTTATACACTATGCTTCAATTATCAATAAAAAGTATATTGAAATTAATGCAAATTATGTGTTTTATTCAAGAATTTAAAAAACTGCTCAATTTGAAAGACCCTATGAGTTCTGATAATCTTATTGGAAAACTTGCCAGCTTAAATAATTCATCGTTACGACGAATTAATTTGAACAAATCTTAATAGCACTATTTTTCAAAATATGTGAAATCAAAAACATTATTGAGCATGATCTAGAATAATTCAAAAATGATTGAACATTGATGAATAGTAGACTGCTAAATAAGTGTTAATATTTTACATAAAAAAAATTATTTTCGATTGCTAATAAGATTCCCATACATATCATTATTAATCAAGCTATGGGAAACATTCATATTTAATATATTTCAACTGTTTATTTACTTAGTTCCTGTTAAATATTTATTAAAGTTTATTAATAGAAAAGCTCGGCTAAAACTTAATTTTTATCAGATACTTATTGTTGACTCTCCATATTCATTCGTTTCACAAACTGATCGACAGTGACAGTACAAAAAATATTTCCCGAATTCATAAACACTCATCGAATTTAGTTATAATGCATATCCATCCAGTAATATAATTAAATGAAACTGACAATACCTGACATCATTTCGAACCACCCACTTGCCAAGCGAATGTCAAGCTATAGATGATCTGGTCCAGACGAACACCAACTGATAACTTCATTTCATTGTAAAGGCACTGTATCTGATTTCTTATTAAAGGAGAATCGTCTTCGTATGTACAAGATCTAAAAAAAATGTTTTTAAGCGGCTACCTTAAGTCGTTCGGCGTCTAGACCTTTCGACACGCTCGTCAACTTGACGCACGCGTGATGGTTGTTTAGATTTACTTTAGGAAATTGATGAGTTACGATCAATTATATAGAGTTTTTGTGTTGGTTTGGCTTGATTTTGATTGTGTCGTTAGCTGAAGGTGGTTTGCTTAATTTCAAATTTTAATTTGATGAAGCATAATTGGAAATCTCTTTATACCTGAATGTTATGGTTAAAAAACTAGTTAAATTATCTATTGAAAGAGCAAACAAATCAAAAATAATTAATATATTATTACTTTTTAATATAGTCGTTTTATTTATCAAAGAAAAGGAAATGTTTATTTAAAAAAATTAATAACATGCATTAAGAAAATTCACAAATACGAGGTATGACTATTAAATAACGAGACTGACGCTGTAAAACATTTTATTTTGATTTCATATATATTTACTTCGCCTTCAATATACATCCCTCCTCTATCCTTACAACGCTTCATGCGAATCTACCATTGTTCCAAACAGTGCTGGAAGTCTTCTCCTGTCAGCTGCTTGAGAACTCGTGCCGCTTTCTCTTTCACAGCTTGAAAGGATTCAAATGTTGTTCCTTTTAATACAGATTTCATCTTAGGAAACAGATAGAAGTCGCACGGCACAAGATCCGGCGAATAAGGTGAATGGTCTAACACTGGGATGCTAGAAACCTCTTAACCGACAATGCGGAATGAGCCAGCGCATTATCTTGGTGGGGAACCCATGACTTGTCATTCCACAATTCGGGTCGTTTTTGCTTATTCTTTTACGGAGTTCAGCAAGAACGTGAAGGTAATAATGTTGATTAATAGTTTGATTTATTCAATTATTTTATTCAATCAATTTGTTGATTTCATGACTATCGAAATTCGAGAGTGTACACACTGTTCTGTCCCTAAAAATATCCGGCTTTGGTCAACCGTAAAAAAAAGTCTTGCAGCAAGACAACTCAAGATCACGTCACACATGACCACCTCAAAAATTCAATTAATTGGACTTTGAACTTCTTCGTCACCTAGTCCACAGCCCCGACCTCTCTCCGCCAGTTTATCACCTTTTCGTCTGGTTCGTGGATCAAATTTTGGAAGGAATGAATTTAAAGCGGAAAAAAATGGCTTCAAATTTTTCGCCTCGAAAGACCAATAGTAGCACCGAAGAGAAATCGAGTAAAGATGGGTTGAGGTTATTGAAATAAAAACCTATATTTAGACAACAGTGAATAATCAGGTAACTCAAAAATACAAATACTTTTTGTTACACCCTAACTTAACCAACAAAGATAAGATATATTCACGTATAATACCAAATTATATGTATATAGTATGATATGTATGCATTTCAACACTGCAGATAATTTTAAATAAAATAAATAATGCATTAATAAGTACTGAATACCATCAGTGATTGAATAGTTATACTAATTCTTACAAGATACCACCGTAATGGATGATATAAAATAAGTCTACAAGGATGCTGCAGTTTGAAACTTTCAGTGGAAGATTCATGAACAAAATCGTCCACTGAGGATTCTGAAACCAGTAGCCAATTATACTAAAAGATACTATATAATTAAATGTATTGGAAAAATGCCTCCTTAACAAAAATACATTAAAAATTACCATTTCAATATTGAATTGAACAAATAAATTGGTAATCATTATCAACGGTACTGTTATATTTCTGTAAAAGGTTTGAGATAATGATCGGTAGGTTTCTTCTTATATTATCCTCAAAACAAGATATGAAATATATAACAAGATATCGGCAGCCAATTAACAGATATCTGATGCATTCTGAAGGTATGCTCCATGTAATTTTTCCTTGCGAAGTGTGCATAAAAGTTAATGCGCCAATTATCAGGAAGTATTTTTAACTGAACATTTATTATTTTCATTGTGGATCGAATTATTAGAGTAAGTGGTTCTTATTACATTAATAAGGTTGTAAATTCAATAAACAATTTAATATTATGTGACATGTCCGTAAATTTAAAAATATTGTGATAAGTATTTATAATTTAATTATCAAGGGTTCATAGATTTCTTCTTTTGTATCATCGGATTCAATATATTGAACTAATTCAATATCACGTCCATGTAGTTCTTCGTAAAGTAAATGTTTAGTTCAAAACTATATTTAATAAAGCTATTAATAAAAAGCTCAAGATTATTCAAAAGGATAGTTGATGCTCTAGGTAATGAAAATTCCATAAAACTCTACTTCAAGTCATCTCTCGAAGTGCCTTTTGTTTAACATGTTATCCTCATCATTTTTAATAACTGCAAATATGCAAATATTTTTCTTACACCCTAACATAAACAAAAATAAAATATATTCACATATAATAACATATTCACATATAATACCATATTATATGTTTATAATATGATATGTATGCATTTCAATAGTTCAGAAAATCTTTAAAAAAAATAAATAATACATTAACAAATATTGAATATCATCAATGATTGAACACTATTACTAATTCTTGCAAGACACCACTGTAATGGAGAATATAAAATAAGTCGACAAAGTTACTGTAAATCGCAACTTTCAGTAGATAATTCAAAAACAAAATCGCCCACTGAAGATTCTGAAAAAAAAATAATGTCACGAAATTCAATACTTACACACTGGAATTTTTGATGGATTAAATAAATGGAATCAAATCTAATTCATATACGATATTCAATTTCTGTATGTGAAAACATTTCTGAAGTGCTGCAAGCTTTACATTGATTATCCAAAAATTTGCTACTCGTTTCCAATCTAAACTTTTTTTTAGATTTTTCTATTTGTTGCCTTTTATATGCATTTCGAAAGCTATTGTTTGTTTTTGTTGATTGTTATAATACTAACATTTATGTTATTGGATTTATGAAAAAGTTTATCTCATTTTGTTGAAGAAAATTGAAGAAAACTTTTATTTACTAAAAATTAAATTCAATCAATATGGTATGTGCCGTTCTATTTGCAACTTTTTCCATCTCTCCAATAGCTGCATAATCCCGCGCCCATAGACTTTTAGAGGTTTCTGGCCGAAAAAACAAATCCAGGTGATTTTTCAAGTTTTTCAAATTCAAGTCTGCGCTGTTTTAAAGCGATTTAAATAAATGCTAGTCGGTTAGTACACGGTCGGGTGAGTATCCTGGATAGACCAAAACAACCCAGTCAAATTTGTATTGGGTGGCCAAAGACACCTGTGATTAAGCATTATCTGGAAGGGACGCAATGCTCTTTCTAATTCTGGCCGCTTCTGATCGATTGCTCGCTTTAATCCACTTAGTATTCCTCAAACATTATTCCTCAATAGTATTCACCAAATGCATAACATAACCTTCTCAAGTTAAAAACTCGCTTTTGCACTGGTTCAAGGGGCATACCCACATGTACACCATGATCTCTTATGCATGCCATTATTACACACAATTCATTTTTCATCACCTGCAACCATGCGCTTTTGCTGCACTTTAATAGAGAATCAAAAGAAGTTCGGTCTAACAAATGTATTTCATTTAACTCATGTGGCAACCATACATCGGTTTTTCTAACGATTCCAAATTGATGCAATCGCTTTGACACTGTTGACTGGTTAATTCCAAGAATTTCTCTCGAGTTGTTCTATATGCATCATTTTCAATTAGTGTCAATATTCTGCTGCCATCAGCCTCAACTGATCGTCGAGAACATAATCCATCTCTAAAATTAAAATTGTTTTTATGAAACTTTTTGAACCACTTACGGCATTCGATATTATTAATGGTAATCTTACCATACGCATCAAATATATACTTTTGCGCCTGCGAAGCATTCTGGCGTTTTCGAAAATAATAAAGCATAATAGGTACGATTTCTAATGCTTAATAAAATTTGTAAAACAACTAAATAACACAATTTTTCCCGTAGAAATTTCTTCTGCTAAAAAAGATCAAAATTTACAGGAAAGTACAGAAAACTTTAGGAAGTTGATAACACTTCGGTGTTGCGACGCAATACCATCTAGCTCCATAACCAAAACCAAGTTTTTCATCAACCCCAAATAATCATCCTCACATGAATGTTCTATGATAATTTTCTGGCATGAGTCATAAATTTTCCACATATAATTGGTGTGTACGAAGATTGTTATTTATGAATCCGGAATTGATAACAATGGTGTTTGCTAGGTGTCATCTAATATATATATATATATATATATATATATATATATATATATATATATATATATATATATATATATATATATATATATATATATATACACCTAGCAACACCTAGCAACACCATTGTTATCAATTCCGGATTATATATATATATATATATATATATATATATATATATATATATATATATATATATATATATATATATATATATATATAAATATATATATATATATATATATATATATATATATATATATATATATATATATATATATATAAATATATATATATATATATATATATATTTATATATATATATATATATATACATACACACAAACCCAACAAAAGTTGTTCACGCAAGAAGCACTTCAGAGCAAATGGTCGCCTATAGGCATGTGGCTACAGTGCCACTAGAGAATCGTAGATGGGTCAATTCTGAATGGTACACAACCATTTGTTTGCCAGAAGTCTTTGAAGATATAGGACAAAATAATCAGCGACGCAGGACCATTCTTCATCATGACAATGCGAGCTCTCACACATCGGATCTCACAACTCAATATTTGGTTTTGAAGAAATTTAGGTTTAACCCCGAATTATTATGAATTTACTAACTTCTCACACGAGATTTGACAGTTTGCGTTTTGAATGATTTCTCGATATCTCCCAAACTATCGTTAATCATTTGAACATTTTGATACATTGACATTATATCAAATAACATAAAAAGAAGGTGAACTTCTGATACGATTTAATTCGAAAATAATTTAATTACATCGCATGCTACCAAGCAAAATATTTTACCCAAGGTGAGCAATAATTCTAAAATAAGACCATACTTAATGCGATGCACTGACGTAAATATGTTGCCGTTCTCTAATTAATGGAGATAGAACGCGAATTAAACCGATTGTATATCTCAGCTCTGAGGCATTTCTTGCGTTGGTGGACAGTGCTGGCTTGTATAATACCCAACTCTCTGAATGATTTAGCCTCTGTCACTTTTCGAATCTTTGCTCGATTCAGTTTACGCATAATAGACCTGATAAAGTAGATGCTCTCCTCACTTTTATCGTTTTCGTTAAACAGTGTATCGTCTGCATTAATGACAAATTCTAGGCTATAACAAAAGTATTTGGGATTTTTCTTTTGTTTAGAAATAAATAATTATTTTTCACTCATCAGTAGTTTTTAAATTGATTTTAACTTTTTACTCTAACAACATTCTTTCTTCAGCATTATTGTGATTCCACTGCGAAATATTCAATCGACTAAAGGAATAAATATATTAAACAATAAATAACTGAGTTCCTCAAATGCGCAAATACTTTTGTTTCACCATACTATTTTGATCAAGAGCTATTAGAAAATTGCTAATTGCACAAATTAGGAACATTCTTGTAGAAATTGAATTAATTACTTAGTGGATCATTACAGTTTGAAGGTTTCGAAATTCGTTTAAAATAAAACTGTTGTCTATATAAAATTAAATAAGTATTAAAATAAAACGAAAAATTGACATTTATTTGGTTAACTAAAAAACTCCGAAGACACCGAATTAGTCCTCTCGAAGTAGGGCAACAGTCTGAACTATCACATGTCATGTATCTTTATTGACTGAAAAGTAGCAGAAAAGATTTTCACCGCATCGTGACTAACGAATACATTTCCATAAACCTAAATAAAATAATATCATTGTAAGAGATTGGTGGCAAAAAAATATTCGCTGTCATTAAAGAAAATGGTCCTGTTTTTGACGGGATTTGGAAGGCATAATTTATTGCGAATATTGGATACCAAACATTTGGTGTAGCCATAAGCTATGACGATTTCTGATACTGTAGAAAATTAAATGTTATTTAAGGGTTAATTCAGTTCTAATCTACGAGGGGTATTTTTTAAATAAGGTCTGTTTGGGAATGAGAGTGAGAATGACGCGTAATCGCCGCAGTGTACCTGCGCGTCTGCTCCCAGCATGCTTTGCGCATATTTCGGCGCCATATTGTCTGTCTGCGTACTGAGCTGTAGAGGTTTATAATGTTTAAAAAAATTAAGTCGCCCGCCGGTTATGAGATACGATCTGTAATTCGATTCTTGAGTGCAAGAAAATTAACAGCAGCGGAAATTCACAGTCGGGTTTATGAGATTTACGGTGGTACTGTTATCAGTGATAGTGAAGTTCGAAATTCGGTGAGAATGTTCAAGGACGAGCTGGTTAATGTGCTTGATGAGCCACACCCTGGCCAACCCTCTCTTATTTCTGAAGATTTGGTTCCTCATATGGTCCGGTGTGATTTAAAATTTCAAAGTTATCAAATGGATTTACACAGGTTTCAAGGTCAGTTTTGTACACCATTGTTTTGGAGAAACTGAATTCTCGAAAATTGTGTTCTCGGTGGATTCCAAGACTGCTTTCTAACGATCACAAAACAAAGATATTGGATTGTGCTTTATCGTTTCTGACTCAATACAATCAGGAAGGAGATAAATTGTTAGACCACATCGTTACAGGAGATGAGGATATGATTGTGTGTCTTACATGACTCAAGTCAATTGAATGGCAACAGTCAATGGAATGGCTACACTCATTATCGCCAAACAGACAATTTCGGCACGAAAGATCATGACAACTGTCTTTTTATTGACAGGAAAGTGTGAATTAAGTGAGTAGAGGAGTAGGTAAGCAGGGAGTATAAGATAAGAAGGGCGAAAAGAAAGATTTGGTGGAAAAAGTTGATCAGATGAGGGGAACAAAAAGGCTGTGCGCAGGAAGTTAACAAATCTTAGTTCATTGGGACACTTTCCAACCGTTTCCGTATTTCATTGAAAGAATATATTAGCTCTAAACGCAACACATTTAACTGTTTTCAAACTTGCTGATTGAATATTTGTATAGCAACAAACGCGTGTTGCATCGATTTACTATACGGATACTACCAAATCTGAATATTTGGTTGGATGTGAAACAACTTTTCTTTCGAATTTCAACAAAGCTTCTTTTACAGATCTTACCTATGTTAGTGTATCATTATATAGAATAATTATTGTTAGTCGTCCACTGTTCGCCGAATTGATATTTATAGTGTTAGGCAGGAACTATTTCAGGAGTACTCATAAACCATCTCATTTCTTTTTCAAATTTTAAAAACATTGCCATCTACTGACAATAATTTTACTTAATATAACATAATCTAACATACCTAACATACCTGAAATGACATAAAATATATACATATATATATATATATATATATATATATATATATATATATATATATATATATATATAATATATATATATATATATATATATATATATATATATATATATATATATATATATATATATATAAATATATATATATATATATATATATATATATATATATATATATATATATATATATATATATATATATATATATATACATATATATATACATATGTACATATGTGTATATATATATATATATATATATATATATATATATATATGTATATATAATATTAGATTTCTTTGGACAGCGTCCAATGAGACAACAGTAGTTAACGTTTCAAGTACACCCAACCGCTGAGTTCCACAATCTCATGTGGAACACACAGCAACCTGCATCTCCGCCCAAATGAATATTTTTGTTAGGTGCTTGACCGGGAATGAGCCCCACCCATCCCTGCAATTGGATTAGCGAGAGTATAGGTTGCTGACTGTGGATGGGATCTTCCTATTCTTGACGGGCGAGCATGTGTCGGTACTCTGACGAGCCTGAACATCGAGGGGCCAAGGGGCAACTACCTACCGTAGCGGGAACACCTGCCCCAAGACAATGGGTGCTAAGAATCACCGAGTTAGATCAGGCTGCCATTGGACTTTTGACATTGCAACGCTAAATATACGAACTATGAAAACAGAGGTCCGATTGCAAGAACTGTTAATCGAACTTGACAAAATACATTGGGATATTATTGGACTCTGTGAAACACGAAAAAAGGGCGAAGAGTTAATCAAACTGGAACCAACTAGACACGTACTCTACACTCGAGGTACGAAAATTTGCTGATATGCAACTGCCCACCGACTAGCCCAATGCATCATTCAGCTGAATAAAAGTTTAAGCTTCAAATCGTCCAAGCTTATGCACCAACTATAAGCCATAGGGATGAGAAAATTGAGGAATTTTATGATGATGTGGCCCAGCTTTTATACATGGAGAAATGTAGATACAAAACCCTGATGGGTGATTTTAATGCCAGAATTGAAACAACAAAAACTGACGAAAATGCAACTGGCCTATATGGAACTGGTGAGCGAGACAATAGAGGTGACAGATAGGTTGATTTTGCTGAAGGACAAGAACTAAATATTATGAATTCGTTCTATAAGAAAAATATCACCAGAAAATGGACATGGAAAAGTACATCTGGACTCACAAGTAAAATTGATAACCTCATGACCAACGATAAAACAATATTTTGTAATTGTACTGTCCTTAACAATAATGTCGGAAGTGACCACCGAATGGTACGAGCAAAAGTTAGAACTAACTGTCGAAGAGAACGCGAAAGAATGGTAAGGTCAAAGAAGGGCAGAGTGGATTCTGGGAAACTGCTTGAGAGAGGAAGCGATTTTGAGATTGCATTGTCAAACCGATTTGCTGTTACAAGATCCGGAGGAGGTGGAAATATCAGTTCAATATAAAGAAATCGCCAACAATGTGCTTCAAACGGTTAGTTCAATAGCACCAGAACAAAAAAGTTTTAAACAGACATAAATATCCAGTGAGACAATTGATTTAATGAAGAAACGGCAGGCAACGAGAAATGCAGGTAGTTCTTTTAACAGGATCGTGTACACTGAGCTCTGCAAAACTATAAGAAAATGTATCAGACAGGACGCGCGCCGATTCAACACGCAGCTAATGCAAAAAAACCCTAGAAGAACACAAAGGAATTAACAAGGCTAAACAGAAACTGAGAAACAAAAGATCGCAAATATATGCCTTAAGGCGTGAGGATGGCATAGTGTGCAGCGCGCGTATGCATATGTTAGAGCTTCTCGGAAAATTTTATTCCCAGCTATATTAAGATCAAACCCAATCAAAGACAACAATACCCACGGAAGAACAAATGCCAAATATCCTAGTGGAAGTAACAAATGCTATAACACATATATACAAATGCTAGAAAACGCTCCAGGAAATGAACTGTCGAAATGCTATAAGCTGGAGGTCGGACGTTACATAAAACATTGGCAAAATTATACTCAAAATGCCTCAAATAACAAAAAGTATCTGACTTATGGAAAAATACAGAAGTGATCCTTTTACATACAAAAGGAGCACAGAAAGATTTAAAGAACTACGGTCCAATAAGTCTCCTATTAGTAATGTACAAAATTTTCACTAAGATAATTTCTAAAAGAATATTAAAGAAACTGAATGACGCACAACCAAGAGAACAAGCAGGATTCAGAAGTGGATTCAATACAATGGATCACATCCAGGTTGTACAGCAGGCTATAGAAAGTCACAACGAATACACCATGCCACTGTGCTTGGCTTTTATGGACTACGAAAAAGCATTTGACTGCATCTCAAAGCATGCGACAATGGATGTACTGCTTAGCCAAGGGGTAGATAAAGCATATGTAAATCTATTAGGATCGATATTTGATGGAGCTACAGCCACAATTCACCTTGATGATCTTGAAGTGGGAATTAATGTAGAACGTGGTGTACGGCAGGATGACGCAATATCGCCTATTCTTTTTGCGGCTGGCCTTGAAAAAGTATTTCGTAAACTGGATTGGGAACAGGATGGTGTAAAGATCAATGGTGCCAACTTAACCCATCTTAAATTTGCAGACGATATCGTTCTTCTTTCACAAGATCCAAAGGAGCTGCAAAGACGACGCATAAAAGAACTGCAAGAGGCTGGTGAGCCATTATATATATATATATATATATATATATATATATATATATATATATATATATATATATATATATATATATATATATATATAGCATTATTGTTATTATTCACGTATGGGCCCTGGTGTACCACGCGTAGTACAGTTAGAGGCGTTTGTTGTTGTTAGCCTTCCTTTGCGCCCTTACTGATTTCGTTATTTCGCTATAAGCTTTTTACCTTGCGTCAGGCCAAGTTGTTCGAGTGTTTCTACATTTTTCTCTCTGGCCAACCTCCCAAACGTTAATCTTGTATCTGAAACAGCCTCTATTCTGAATTTCACTTTGTGTAATATTTGCTAATCTAATTTCAGGTCCTCTTTAATTGCAGCAATCCATATAATTATTTCTACTTTAGCTCTACTTCTATTTTCATAAAATTCTACTATTTGTCTAGTTAGCCTACTTGAATTCATCCATTTTATGTGTCCGTAAAACTTAAGTCTTCTTTTTCTCATATCCCTATGTATATCTGTGTATTGTTTGATTTCTTGGTTTTCTCGAAGTCGGTATGTTGTGGTATTTATTTGTTTGGGGCCTAGGATTTTTCTTATGATTTTTCTTTCCTTCTTTTCAATCTCCTCGATGACTTTCTTTCTATTCAAAATGAGCATTTCTGCGCCATATAGACATTCAGGTTTAATAAATGTGTTGTAATGTTTCAGTTTTGTGTTCTTAGATATGCATTTTTTGTTGTAAATATTTTGTGTAAGTCTCAATGGTCGCCGCTTATTGGCCGCTTTTTCCAACCCGTTTTCCATGATTATTTCATCCAAAATATTTGAATTCAGAGACTCGTCTGATATTACCATATTTTGTTTTTAGAAATGGTCATATATATATATATATATATATATATATATATATATATATATATATATATATATATATATATATATATATATATATATATATATATATATATATAGGTTTTATGGATTATTTTCAAAGGTACCTAATTAATGAAATAAAATTCGATACCGTTCTAAAAATATTATTATTATTTGGCGACAAACAAAAATTCAGTTTCCCACGGAAATATATCAATACGCTGACCGCTCTCTCGTCATGTGAATTTATAATATTTTCAGCTCTTCTGTGTGTTCTTATTATCGGATTTCCTGACGCTATTGTTGTGACATACAGGTGATGGTCAAAATTGTGGGGTGTATGTGGTAAAGGTGTGACGTTCGAGCATATGAGAGTAATCTACCCCTTTTTCCTGCCTTAAACACAAATTGCTAAAGTTAATTATTGTAAAATGTCATTTGTGTTGGGAATGTCATGAAAGAATATTCTCAGAGAAAGTTTTGGTGTAATTTTTTTTGGGATTGTATTCATTGTTTTGAACAACTAATTTATATCTGTGCAATTTTAGAAATATTGAAATATTATAACTTCTTATTTTATGAAAAAGTATTAAAACTGTATGAGATAGGTATATGAAACAAAGCAGTAAAGTATATTGTCTTTTATTTAAAGAAAACTATTTTATAGGATGAAATTAATTTTTATTACTAATACTATCTTTAAGTCCGCTTCGGATAAATATATATACAGGGTGTCCCATAACATATCCGCCATAGACCAACTGGTGATAGTAGAGCTCAACATAAGAGGATTTACTCAATAAATGTGTTGGCAAATGTTAGTCATTAAAAAGATACAGGCTGTTGATATCTAAAAATTAAGAATCGGGGTAGTTGTTTGGTACTAGTTTGAACCTAGTTTCTAGAGGGCCCTAACTTTGTGAGGAATTAACTCGCTCATATTTTTTTACCCTATAAAACTGAGAATATTTTGATTTCATAATAGGCAAGTGTCATAATTCCCACGTAAAATAGGCACCCTTGGTCAATATCGTTAACGCTGGTTAACGCTGTTTGCGAGATATTCGTGTTCAAATATTCCATTACACATCTTGTCGATGGTTGAAAATTCTGTTTTTAAATTATATCCTCTCCTATTTAGACCTTTTTATTTTGATCCCTACTATCACCAGTTGCTCTATGGCAGATAAGTTATGAGACACTCTGTACACTCTGCAATATATATATATATATATATATATATATATATATATATATATATATATATATATATATATATATATACTACTCTTTTTACGTGATTGAGATGATATCGCGTGAATGTCCTTTCGAATGTCAATTTTTATTTGTACGGTTGTCTTAAAATTCTTGACATACACCATATACATGATATAAATCCTACAGAGAGCAACAAATTATTAAGAAAAGAAGTATTAAAAAGGGGATGAGTCTACAGCTGTCAAATTAGTGTTCTCAGTGGCCAAATGATATCGCATTTTTAAAAGAGAGTGTTTATTAAAATGTAAAATTATACGTCAAACTGGACGAAAAAGTTTCTAACAGGATAAGAAAGTCCAGATTATATGAAAATAGATTTCTCCAGCATGTCCTTCAAAATTTCCTCTCAAAACCATTAATTATAATTATATTCCAAAACACACACTGTACCAAACCGTAGCTTGATGTGAATGTCATCAACTTTGACACGTCTCTCAAAGTCATTCGACATTCAATAGCCGACACTAATCAGTGGAGGTTTATGTTCGTTTAATTTTAACAATCATGACTATATTTGTACTGAGTACTGACCGTAATTCACAGAAGGCTACTGATCTAGGATGTTACTATAATTTGGCAATGTGAAATTGAGATGCAGCCTTACTTGTTAAGACTACTACATTGATGGGTAACCATTAGGTGAAACTGTAGATAAATAGAGAGAAGCGTAAAATCGTAAAAGTAATTGCCTCCCAGCTACGTCAGTAACCATCGTGTAAGGACTGATTTCCGAGTTGCCACTTTTCGAAAAACAATTAGGTTAAGCATAAACCAGCAGTTATACCGAGAATAATTGTTGACCGATAACCAGGCTGTGAAACCTTCCTAAAGCTAGGGGTACAGTAGTCGTTTAACAATTAGCTGACTCATTTATAAATATTTTTTAATGTTGTTTTATCATCCTTACCCGATAAATATAATATGCATTACATTCACTCAGCTAAGCATACGTGAAAGTTTTCAGTACTATTAACCTATAATAGACACTAGTAACAGTACTTTAAATAAAGTTTTAGATCAATTTCAAAATACAAACATTCATTCGCCGAATTAAAATATTATGGAAAGTATTTTTTTTTATTATTTCCATATGTAACATCCAAACTGTCTTAGAGAATATCAATATATATTTTGATTAGCAAATTGAAAGAACCATGTAGTAAAAAGCTCCAATAAGATTCCACTTTTTCAGCTTACCAGAAGGTAATTTTATGACAACATTATACTTAACATTCCACCAAAAGTAAGGCTATTCTTTCCAGCAAACAATGTATCTAAATCTAGCATCTTCGTCGTTTGGTTTCAATTATTTCAGTCAATGAGTTCCATCAGTTTTAGTTTGTAGATTTCTTGCCAGCACATTTGGCTGCGCAGTTGACTTAGCTTTATATTTGACGCTTCTTTCGTGGATCACTTCTTTTTCAGAAAGTGGTTTTAAGTACCTTTTATCACACTATCAAGTCATTTTTCAGCATGATAATGTTCGGCCCACTGTTGCAAAATTAAAACTATTTGGGACCTGACTTTATTCGGTTGATACAAAAGTTCTTCCCGTTTCCCGTTTTGAATGCTACATCTACTTCTCATGTGCAAAATTTTGATGTTACTTAATACAAGAAATGTATAAGAAAAGGCTTGGAAAAAAATGTGTTATTTAGTTGTTTCTTGAATCTTATTAAGCGTTAAAAATGGCAGAAAGTAAAGAGCATGTTCAACATATTATGCTTTTTTATTTCCGAACAAGCAAACATGCTTTACAGACGCTTAAGAAGATATTTACTATGTAAGTGATGGTGCCGTTGACGATTCCACGTACTCTAAGTGGTTCAACAAGTTTCGTTAAGATAATTTTAATTTTAGCGATGCACCACGTTCTGGACTAGAGGTCGAAGCTGATGGCAAAAAAATATTGGCGCTTAATGAAAATGGCCGACATAGAATAACTCGAGCGATCGGTAAGACTCTTGAAAGCAAAGCCAATATATAGGTGCCGCATGAGTTAACGGAGAAAAATTTGATAGACTGAATTTCCGTTTGCCGTTCTCTATTAAAACTCAACCAAATCGATCCATTTTTAAAGCGGATGGTTACAGGTGTAGAGTAAGTGTAGAGTAAGTGTAGAGTAAGTGTAGAGTAGAGTAAATGTAGAGATGTCCCATCAACCAGCGCAAAAACCAGTTTGCATTCGAAGAAGTTTATGCATTTTATAGGACTGCAAGGGAATCCTTTATTATGAGCCATTACCTGAAAACCGTATTATTAATTCGGAGAAATATTATTCACAACTATGTGTATTAATTCGAGCAATCGACCAGAAGCGTCCCGGATTCGCCAACAATGAGGGCATTGCGTCCCACTAAGATAATGCTAAACCACGTGTGTCTTTGGCCACCCGGCACAAAGTTTTTTCACTTGATTGAAATGTTTTGGTCGGCTCCATTTATTTAGATTATTTCAAAACAGATTAGATGGTAAAAACTTTAATTTCTTGGAAAACTTGAACAATCACCTGGATCAGTTATTTAGCCAGAATCTTCAGAAATTCTAGGAGAGCCGGATTATGCAGCACCGAAACGATAGAGAAAGATCATCGAATAGAAAAACATATACTATATTAATTAAATTTAATTTTTAGTAAATATAATGGGCATTTTGGTTAATAATGTCGATTTTGCTAAGAGTTAGCGTTACCAATACATTTGTTGATATAGACTAATAACGTCTGTGATGTTTTGGAAGGTAAATATATGCCATTAAAAGTCAGTTTGTTACTAATTGTCATCATGCAAAAAAACAAGGTTTTCAAAGCTTTGAATTTATCGAATTATACACCAGAAAAAGACGTTTTGCGGGGAAATTTAATAACCTTCTTTCATTTGAATAAAACGGTTGCTGAAAGTTACCGATTGTTGATTGAAGTTTATGGTGAACATGCTGTAATTTTAAAAAACTTGCAAAAGCTGGCTTCTACGCTTTAAAAGTGATGATTTTGACCACCAAAAAGTTTGGAGATGCAGATTTGCAAGCATTATTGGATGAACACTCAACCCATACGTTGAAACAATTGGCAGAAGCGTTGAATGTTACCCAATTCACTATTGCCGAATATCTACACGTATTAGGAAAAATCCAGAAGGAAGGAAAATGGGTTCCATATGAATTGAAGGAAAGATACATTGAAAGGCAAAAAACCACTTGTGAAATTTTGCTTGCCAAACACAAAAGAAAACGTTTTTTGAATCGAATTGTAACAAGTGATAAAAAGTGCATCTATTTTGACAATCCAAAGCGCAAAAAATCATTTCAGAAGCGATCATTTAGGCTTGGCTGTGTATTTGATGGGATAGTAGGAGAGCTGTGTATTACGAACTCCTAAAACCTGGTGAAATAATCATTACCGACAACAATTGATAAAATTAAACCTAGCATTGAAGGAAAATTGACTAGAAAATGCCCAAAGATACGATAAAGTCATTTTTCAACATTTCAACAACAACATGGGCCGAACATTGTCATGTTCGGCCCATGTTGCAAAATGTGTAAAAAACTATTTGGAAAACGTTAAATGGGACGCTCTACCCCACCCGCCGTATTCACTGGTCTTAGCTCCTTCGGACTACCACTTATTTTGAGGGATGCAGCAAGAACAACACTTACATTCTTAAGAAGAAATGAAAATTTGGCTTGACGAATGGTTGGCGTCAAAAAAAAGTAACAGCTAACGATGGCCAATGCTTTAGTTATTAAGGTAATTTCTTTTGTCATGGAAATAAATGCTCAAATTTTGCGAAAAAATCGACATTATTAACCGAAACATCTATTAATTTTTTTTCAGTTGTTCTCAAAACAATGAACGGATTATTGAACGTTTCTTGAAACAAAGTAAAATGAAAATCTATCAATCAAAAGCATTTACTCAGCTTGAAACAAGTCAACACTAAGAACCCAACAATAAAATCCGCATTTTTTACCTGTAATCAGATTATATTATGGTCAATAAGACCGAGTGGGTGGGAAGTTATATAATAATTCTTACATCAGATAGGAAGAATGGACCCTATATAGATTCTTATCATCTATTATAATTGTAACAGCAATATTTTTCTCCGTTGTGATTATAGTTTTGATATTTTTATTCCTCACACAATATTATCGAAAACAGTCATGAATGGAAGAAAAAGATAATAAAGGATTGAGATTTTCGGTCTAAGATATCAATAAAAAATATGTGTCTGTTTTTGTGAATAGAAATGCTGACAGACTTTCTTTTTTGTTGAGATAGGTCCTAAATAAAAAACCAGTGATCTTTTTTATATATGTATATGTGCATTTCAAATTAAGAAATTGGTAGTCCAGAAATGCTTCATGTCAATTTAAATCTTATTAATGTTAATAATTATCAAGTATTATTGAATATTAACAAAAATGTTAATTTTTTCTATTTTATTGAATTTCAACCAAAATTCTGACAATTGCTTTCAAATACCACTTACTATAATAATTGAATTATGAATTTGAAATGCTTATTTGTATTTTAATTGAGACTAAATTACTTTCTACTACCGGATGATTACAACTACCTATGAATGATCTTCAAAATGATCTACTTTGACTTTCAATGTTACTTTAAATACGCTTATTTATATTTTCAGGATATCAAAAACTCAGAGCCTCCAAGGCCTATGGCGCTAAATAATAATAATAATAAATATTGTAAGAATAGATTTTTTTTATATAACGGATAATCGAAATAGAATTAACGATTAACCTCTCAACATTAACTATGCCTTCAAAGAAATTAATCGCCTCCAAGAAACAGCTATCCAGTTACCGATTTTGTGCCAACAGATAGGAGCTGATATAGATTCATGTTTATTTTCAAAACACTAATTTTGCTTATTTATGTAACCAGATCGATAAAAGAATACCTCGTCTGATAAAATCCATGTAATAAGAAGGTCCAATAAGATTCCATTTTTTCAGCTTACCAGAGGGTAATTTTATAACAAGATGGTCCTTAAATATAAAACTAAGGGAACTAAAATTGAAACTGTTATTATTGTTTAGACTATTCAAAATTCACTGATTATATTGAACACCAATTGGAAATTCTCGACAAAATGTTCAAAAGGTTGACATAGTGGGCCTCTTAATAAATATATTAGTAAAAAATATTTTATTAATATCTTATTTTTCTTTAGCCGCCATCATAGCCTCAGCAAATGTCTTCCGGGACCGGTTTCTGCCCTTTTAGTCATCATCAGCAGGGCTCACGCTGAACAGAAGGAAAGCGTCTGGAGGAGCATCTCAATGCCTAATGTTATTGCCACCATCCTAGCGACAACTAGGATGGTGGCAATATTGCAGAGAATGGGGACGAGGTACCGGATAAGCATATGTAAGTAGCAAGAACATTAGGCAAAAATAAAGAAGGATACCCGAGAGGAATTTGGAACAACTCTGGAAAAAAATTGATGCCTCTATGGTGGCGGAAAGAAACAGAATGGAAAGGGCACCCACGTGGTTTACGGGAAAAAATCTATATTAGTAATATCACCCTCCACGGATTCGCTTTGCTAACGTTTTGATCATACCTGGTCCCTACTCAGAGTTTGGCAGGTAGGACGCTTAATGTGATCTACAACTACTGCGAACGTCCGCCGTAAGACAATGCGAGTTGTACAACATTACACCCCCCAACCGACATGGCTAATTATCATGGCCTGGCCCTGACTGTCTCCTCCAGACGCTTTCCTTCTGTTCAACGTGAGCCCGGCTGATGATGACTAAAAGGGCAGAAACCGGTCCCGGAAGACATTTGCTGAGGCTATGGTGGCGGCTGAAGAAAAATTAGATATTAATAAAATATTTGTTACTAATATATCTCTTAACAGGCCCACTATGTCAACCTTTTGAACATTTTGTCGAGAATTTCCAATTGGTGTTAAATATAATCAATATAATCATGTATATAAATATATATATATATATATATATATATATATATATATATATATATATATATATATATATATATATATATATATATATATATATATATAGTTAATATAGTACAGTAAGTAGAAAAAGTGCATAAAACTATACAACTTATAAAATACATCACTAATCTTTTTAACATTCATATTTTCCTTCTAGTTAATTCTTAAATTTTCCATTATTATCCATAGAAAATTCCATCTTTTTTATGTAAGCTCACCTGTTTCGATAACTTTTCTGGGATAAATACAAAATGTTTTTAGAATGACAAATGATGGAAGCCGTAATCAATTATTTTTCCTTCTGATTGAACCGACATTCCTAACTAGGTATCATATTTTAAGAAGGTCCTCATGTAGAAGACATATAACGAATTCAATTTATTTTCATTCTCCATGGTTTTTAATATTCCTTTTCTAGTCATTCCAAAATTTCAATTTACTTTTCAAATTTCCGCCCCAAGAATTAAATAAAAATTAATAAAACAAACAGTGATGAGGCTAAAAATCGGAGCCCCGGGTCCATGATTCCCAGAGCCTTAGGTATTAATAGTTTTGCACGATTTGTTTTTATTAAAGTGCGTCGTGAGGTTTTTTCCTTTCTTAAGTACAGGTCAGAATCTGTAATAATCCTATCGTCAAAGCGTGTTATTAAAAAAATCGCTTTTTATATTATTAAATGTTAAAAATTGCCTCAGTCATCCGTATAATATTTTTGCTTGTTGAAAATCATCAGTATGAATTATACTTTGATATGAATTAATATTAAATTAGTGATATTTTCTGGGAATAAAAATCCTTCTTCTTGTTACAAATAATGGAACCCATATAGTTTTGACAAGTAAAATTAGTATACTTAATGATATTAAATTGATTTCATAATCTATGATTCTTTTAACTTATGCAAAAGTAAAATTCGACTTTCAACTTCGATTTTCTTTAAACGACGCTAAAGAAAAGTTTCCAGAAAAAAAATTATTGTCACAAAAAGATTTTCCTACCATATATTTTTGGAATTTAAGTTAACATTGAATTTAGCGTTTTTATTCGGCTTTTGGTGATGAAGCATGATCAGATCTATCAGATGAGCAGAATCTATCATGAACGCACAAGTTTCAATACGGAATTTTCTGAAAGTCGCAAATAATTGTTGTAATTTACATTGAAAGAAATAATTTAATTATTGCAACTCCTGCATTGTCTAAATTTAAGTGAAAATATCCTAATCCTCCGGTGCTTCATTAGACGACAATTTATCGTTTATTCGAGTAATGAGGAACTTACATTGATATTATAATTTCGAAATTGGAGTTGTAATCGATTTTTCAAATTGAAAAACAATGAGCATTGCTTCGTTGTGACGTCACAACACCGCTCGGCACACATTATATCTAACAGATGGCATATTAATAGCTTCTGACTCGATAATTTTTAAACAAAACCTTTTTGTCATAAATTGCCAAGAATTATTTATAATGTGTTAGTTTAAGAAAGTCTGTGATTTAATTTGACTGTGTTTTATATACTCCATAAATTATGCATTCTGTCAAAAAAGTACCGGGAATTGGTCAATAAAACACAAAATGTTTATTATTTATCCGAATTTATTGTATCGCCTTCAATGATTATTGATATTGCCCTTCCGAAATAATACACTGATTCCAACGAACAATGGACTTCAATTCTCACCGCGAATTTTCTTATTTGTCTTCTATCGACTGAAAACGGGTACCTCGAAGTGGTAATTTGAATTTTGGAAAGAAAGACAAGTCGGCCGGAGCCATATCAGGTGAATACGGTGGTTGTTCGATGGTGTTTGTTGAGTTTTTAGCCAGACATTCATTCACGATGATTTCCATAAATTTGGCTTTTTTCGACGAATTTACTCTCTCATATGCCGCTCGGATAATATTCATTATTTACCCTCTGACCATCTGGTAAGAATTCCAAGTGCAAACACCGCGATATTCAAAGAAAACAGGTTTACATGTCAAACTGGTATATTCATGTCTCATCACCAGTTATAATGTTTTTTTATGAATATGGGGTTGGACTTGACTCGTTCTAGCATGTCTTCAGCGACCTTTACGCGATTGAGTTTCTGAAGAAAATTCAGGTCTTTCGGCACTAGTCGAGCGGCAACGAGTTTTATGCGGAAACAATCGCTTAAAATGTTACGAATTTTTGAATTATCTCTTTTAAACTTAAATGACGATTTTCAGTCAACATTTCCTTCAGTTTAGCAATGTTAATATCAGTTGATGACGTTGATGACGTTGATGGTCGACCAGAGGGCGGTAAAACTTCCACCACATTTCGACCGCTTTTGAATGCACTGATCCACTCATATGCACGTGTTTTTGATAAAGTCGATTCACCGTAAGCCTTCTGCAACATTTTCAGTCACTCGCCATACGAAATTTAAGACAAATTTTTTGTTTAATGTTTTTATCAATTTTAAAAATTGTAAAACACACTTGAGATGAACTGACAAAATGGAGCACTATAAACTATCTAAGTGACTGATGACGTTCAAACTTCGCGTCAGTATAGAGGATAGTTGTGCCAACTTAGCAATAAAAAGAATTTTGACAATCCTTTTAAGCCAACTTTTCAAATGATCAATTCCCCCAAATCAATTCACTTTTTTGACGGAATGAATAATATATATATATATATATATATATATATATATATATATATATATATATATATATATATATATATATATATATATGTCACATCTCATTTGGCATTTTCAAGTGTTGTCCGCATCAGTTGGACTCTTCAGTCGAAGCGGGCAACAACACTTGAAAATGCCAAATAAGATTTTGGCGAAACGTCGTGACTCTTCACAGGATCAACGGATCTACACTCGGAATGATTTAGAAACACACATACTATATATATATATATATATATATATATATATATATATATATATATATATATATATATATATATATATATATATATATATATATATATATGATAAGTGACTTGTAAATCTTCTATAAAATTCACAATGTTGACGAGCCCCTGAAGCTACAGGAAGAAAAGGCTTACGTCGTAAATATGACCCAAACCATAAAGCAACTCAACAGTTATGGAAAATGACAACAGTTATGGAAAATGTGTTGGAAAAAAAGGGCTTGTATTTCGGCTAATGGCTCACATTTGATTGACATATATTTTAAAAATTAATTAATACAAAAATTAAAAACGAAATAAAAATATAGAAAAAAGTGTACTATGTTTCTTTTAAAAGTTGTTAATAATGGTGGCATGACATTTACCCTACAATTCATATGCTATAGATCATATTTCGATTAAAAGCTCCTTATAAGCAATATAGGCAGACTGCAGACAGGCGAGCAATTAATAATTATTAGTAAACATTTTCGGTTATATATTACGATTGTTGTTGGGAGCATTATAAGATTTATTATTAGAATATTGCTACAATATAGGTTTTAATAGAATATAGTATATTCAATGATATCTGAGATGTACTGAAATAATAGAAGAGACTTCTATCTTTCCAGTCTATTTATTCTTCTATCTATTCAAGAAAAAGATACATTGTATTGGATTTAGATTAGTGAAACAAAAAATACACTACTTGGCTTACTATAGAAATATTTTTGTTATCTTATGTAATATATTTCTGCCTAGCGGTGTATTGCAACGTTGCATCTAATATTCATAGGATAAGCGGACATAAATGACAATAAGAATTGGAATATTTGACAATAGGACTGACTGAATGACAATAGGAATATTTGACATCTTTACTTAACTAACAGTATAACCATTTGTATACTGCTATGCAACTGGTATGCTTCTTCCAACTTTTTGATCCCTTTTTGCCAAGTCCTTAATTTCATTTTTTACTTTACCTTATAAACTTGTTTCCCATACGCTCCTTTTTACTGAATCGTTTTACATTTTTAGATTTACTGTTGCCATTTTAACCCCTTTCATAATTTCTTTGTTTTATTCAATTATTGACCTTAAATATTTTTAGTGTTCAACTTGCATTATAGTTTGTCCATCTCCTATTTTATCTGTGTGTTTACTGGTTACCAACATACATGTACACATACATACACAATAATACGTTACACAATAATTTCTATTAAAAAAAAAATATATATATATATAATATATATATATATATATATATATATATATATATATATATATATATATATATATATATATATATATATATATATATATATACAGGATGTTAGAGAAATAACTCTCGTTAACTTAATCAACGATTCTTAACATCATTTTATACAAAAAATTTTCTTAAAACAGATATCCAAAATGCATCCATTTCCGCTGAAAACAGATCAGAACTTTTTGATATTTGAGTTTTTGTTTGATTGGCCTATCATGGTATTATTTAGTTATATTTAATATTAATAATTTAAGGTTGCAACAAAAATTTGGTTTGTTTTGTTAAAAATAAGAAAAACTTATACATTATTTTATAAGTGTGTGTTTAATGTCAAAGTTGAAATAACTAGCACTAATTTTTCACATCATAACACGTTTTAAACGATTCACGTCATATTGAAAAACACATGATTAATTATTTTATTAAGTGAACTGTTCAAAATGCTCACAATCCCATTCGTTGAGAAAGAAGCTTAGTCGGTTGATAAAATATATAATTGATAAAATATTGTTGGTTGATAAATTACACAAATCAAGAAATTTAAATTTTAGAAAAAGTATTTTGTAGTCCTAAATCCGAAAATTATAAGCTAATTACTGTAACACGTGCAGTTTTTTTTGTTACAGGGGCTCGCGTTAATATAAATATGTAAAACATGTTATATTTATGCAAAGATATTACTGAGGATTATGTGAATATAAAAATATATTACATGTCATACAGCGATAAAAAAAACCATTTTTTTCTCTTGTGTTCTGTAACATCATCTCTTTTTAAAAACCAGAAGTAATCCGCCCAACATAAATGGGTTTGGTTTGGTCATGATGTCCTGGGGAAACATCTTTTCATGTTCGTCGCTTACTGCACCCAAATTTTCCGGAAAAAAATCAAAAGGGAGTGTAAAAATGCATTTTTAAGAACATGCCCCATCCTAGACTTTCATAGGCTTTCAACAGTTAATTTATGAAGTTTTTATAGTTTTCATATTTCTTGTTGCCCAGAAATCATTTCACTATGCATACAAAATACTTCCAAGCTGCCAATTCCTTTTCATTTATTTTTTCTTGAAAATGGAAATCACCAAAAATCATGAATAATTCATCAATAATTCATGAAAATCATGAATAGAAACTTCTTTATTTGAGGTCTAATAAATATGCCTTCTTTTAGTTTTGCATGAATTACTGAGGAAATATTTCTTGAAGCCATTACCATGGCTTTAACAAAGTTTTTACTAGTCCAAGCTTAATATGGAGATGCCGAAAAAGTACCTTTTTTGATTTAACAAAGAGGGCATATTTTATGTTTGAAGTACCGGATTCAAAAGAAAATGAGAACAATCTTTCTTGCTGTAATGTTCTTTTGACGTTTTCGATATATACAGTCCCTTTTAAATTCTCACAAATATCCCACTGATACTGCTCATATTCTTATTTATTATGGTTGCTAAGTTGTCATAGGTTTCTTTCACTGTCACTGAATGAAGTAAAAAAATAGATGGATTTTTGTTTCCATTATGAAGCAAGACTACTTTTAGCCTGTATTTCGATAAATCTATGAAAATACGCAACTCGGAACCATCAATATCACAACAGACACCTAGCGATCCTATCTTTTTATAAAAACTTGAAAATGTTGCATTCCATTTTCTGTAAAGTGAAACACTTACATTTTTATCTTAAATTTTCGCTTTTGAAGTGTGGAACCAAGAAGTGCCGATTTTTGTTTTGACAATCCCAGGTCACGTGCCAAATTAATTGATTTATTCTGAATGATTAAATGAGGTTCACTGGTAGTTGTTAAAAAAGTTGAGTCGCAACTGGTGTTCTCAGTCTTGTGTTGAATGTCGAATAGAGCAGACGTGTTTCACGGAGCTCTCTGCATGCGCACAAGTGTACCGCGCAAGTGGCGTGACTAAAAAACTGTTAAAAACCGTTACGTTTCGCGGACGGTAAATCGCGGAAAAGAACTATGGAGAGCTCGGATAGTGAATCCGAGCTCTTTGAAGAGGTGGCCAGGGAGGAATTGGCGAACTTAGAAATGAAGAAAATCCAGAAACAACTGGATAAAACACTGGCGTTGCTCCATGAGGAGAAAGAGACCCGAGTGGCCTCTGAGAAGCTCTTTTCAGAGCTTCGGGAAGAGAACGCCAGGCTGCATGGAGAGATCGCGGCAGCAGCCCGAAGGAACGAAGAGTTGATGAGGCAGATGCTGAGCCTCCAAGGAAAGAAGGATGTCCCGCAAGACCAAGGGACATCCGGAGCCCCCGTGTCGGCTCCAGAGAAGAAGAAGAGGCGACAGAAAAAGAAGCGGTCAGCGTCGCTGCCGCAGAAAGAGGATTCCGAAGAGGAGGAATCCGCGATGGAAGAAGCAAGCCTGGGAAACCAGGTAAGTATTCCCCAACCCGAACTTGGAGGCCAACCTTCGGCCTCCGATTCTGAGGGTTTTCGCGCTTCGCCCAAGCGCAAGCGAAAAACCTCCCCGCCTCCAGTTGACGACGTGCATTTTCCTGCACTGTCAAAGACACAGGCAGCGGGTTCCCGTTCTGACGAGGCATCGGGGTCTCCGACCCAAGCCCCACCCACTCTGGTCCCTGTCGCAGCCAGTCAGAAACCGGCATCTTCCGTCGGAAATTTCCACGGCATTTCCACGACGAAACCCAAAGGGGTTTCGTTTCAGCCGCTCACTTCCAACGATCATCGGGAATTCACCAAATTCCTCGATGATCGAAAATACCCATATCACTCGTATACAACCCCCGACGAACGCAATCTTCGCGTTCTTTTCCGTGGCGTCCTCGAGAGCATCCCCACCGAGGAAGTCAAAGCTGAGCTCGAGTCTTTGGGCTATCACCCCACCAACGTTCAACGTTGGTCGAACAAGAAAGACCCTCTGGCCATTGTTCAAATTACGGTGCCTAAGACCGAAAAAGGCATCATCAACATCAAGTATTTCCTGGAGCAGCACATCCGAGTCCAGACACAAAAACCCTCAAACCAAGTTGGTCAGTGCTTCAACTGCCAACAATTTGGTCACACGGCACGCAAGTGCCATGCCCCCCCAAATGTGTTAAGTGCTCTGCCGATCACAGGTCTAGGCACTGCCCCAATCCTAAAGACTCCCCGGCCAAGTGCGCTAACTGCGGCGGTGATCACACCGCCAGTTATCGCAACTGCACGGCCCGTCCCGCGCCCCGCACTGCGAAGGCTTTGTCCTCGCAGCGCGCCCAAAAGGCTGCTCACAGCCAAAGTCCGCGAAAATCCCCACATCCACCTTCGTGTGGGGATCTCAGCGCCAAACGGCGCAACCCCAACCCCAAGTTAACGTCCAATCTGACGTAAGTCAGATAGTTAACCTACTAACCCAGCAGATTATGGGCCTAGTAATGGCCCAATTAACGTCTGCCTTCCCTAATAATGTCCGTTAAACCGGACTCCCTTAAAATAATTTCATGGAATGCCAACTCCGTACGTGACAAGAAGGAGGAACTTGCTCACGTACTTTCGGCGCACAACATCGATGTCATCCTAATTCAGGAGACATTTCTTAAACCCTCCATCCGTTTCAGCATCCCGATTTATAAAGGGATGACAGACGGCCGTGGTGGCCGCACGTTGATTCTTATCAAAAGAAATATCCGGCATTTTAGACTCCCTAAACCAGAGCTTGCCACTCTGGAAGCCACTGCCATTTCTGTCGAGCTCAAGGACCGACCTATCATTTTATATTCCGTGTATCAGCGTTTCGGTGAACCTTTGGTTCCGGCTGATTACACCAAAATCTTTGACACGGACGCCGCCATCATTATCGGCGGCGATTTCAACGCACACAACACTCGCTGGGGTTGCAGAACCACGAACGATCGTGGTAGCACCCTAAGCACTGTGTGCGAATCGCTCGGGTGCCTCATCGCCTTTCCTGATGAGGCTACCCACTATGCCTATAACCACCCGCAACACACGGGATCGGTTATAGACTTCTTCATCACGAAGAATTCCTCCAGAGCGATTGCCACGTCAGTCCTGCACGAGCTCGACTCTGACCATCTTCCTGTCCTCCTCGAACTGGGGGACGGCCGGCTCTTGGGCGCTCCATTCAAGTTGACTTATAAAGTCACTGATTGGAACGTTTTCCGAGCCCATCTCCGCTCTGCGGAGTCAATCCCAACTATTGCTTCCCCGAAGCAGCTCGATCTCGCTGTCGGTAAACTGACAAGGGATATCCAAGAGACTTACAGCCTTGCCACGAAGCATCGGACGGTCGACCAGCTTCAGCGAACTTCCAACCTCCCGACGGATCTGAAAAACCAGCTCCGGGCGAAAAATCGCCTAGTCAGGTTGGCCAGATCCACCCTCGATCCCGAGGATAAACGTCGGGCAAACCGGGCGATCAGAGAAGCCAGAGAGGTGATGGCGTCGTACAGAGATGAGAAGTGGGATTCATTTCTTTTCTCTGTCGACACGTCAAATCCGAGGCAGATCTGGCGTCTGGTAAGGTCCTTGGTGGGGAAGTCCCGACGGGGCATTCCCCCCTTGAAGTCGGATGATGGCGTTTGTTTCGCCGTCTCCGACTTGGAAAAAGCTGAAATGCTGGCGGAGTCTTTTAGACTTCAGATGACCAGTCCGAGGCTGACCGAGGCGCAGGCGGAAGAACAGGCAGTCGACCGCGCTTACGCGCTGCTTTCCGACAAGCCTGAACTTTCGTATCTGCAGGATTACCTGATTTCTCCAAAGTCAGTAGTGGCTATCATTCGTAGTTTTGCCTCAAACAAAGCTCCGGGCTGCGACGGTATCACCGTCAAGCAGCTCCGAAAGCTCCATAGTAAGCAAATCGCAGAAATCACGAATATCGTGAATTCCATTCTGCGTTTGCAATATTTTCCCGCTTCATGGAAGCACGCTAATTTAGCGGTAATTCCGAAGAAGAGAGGCGCGAACCTCTCTTCTGATTTCAGGCCCATAAGCCTTCTAAATAATCTCTCCAAGATAGCCGAAAAGGTCATTCTTTCCGCACTAAATGACTTTACCGACAGCAAAGGTATCATACCTAACGAGCAATTCGGGTTCCGAAAGGGACATTCGTCCCTGCAGCAATACGCAAGGCTTGCTGGCGAAATACAACAGGCTTTTCGATTAACAAAGTGCGTTCGCGCTGTGTTTCTCGATATTTCCAAAGCCTTTGACAAAGTATGGCACCGTGGTCTTATTTATAAGACCATGGAATTAGGTTTTCCTAAAGACCTTACCATACTAATCCGCTCTTTCCTGTCAGGCAGATCCTTTCAGGTAAAGATTAATTCGTCCCTTTCAACGAGAAAGCCCATAGAGTCGGGCGTCCCGCAAGGTTCACCCCTTTCCCCGGCTTTGTACAACCTGTACATAGCCAAAATTCCGTACTACAGTGACGTTAGTTCTGCATTTTTCCCAGACGACACTGCCTTCTTTGTCACGTCACGTCATGCGTCGGCTATTCATAACCGACTGCAAAAGCAACTTAACGTTGCTATTTCCTGACTTAAATTCTGGCGCCTGCAGGTCAATCCAAAAAAGACCCAGGCGATTATCTTCACCAGAAAGCGCTCTAAATGCGCAGCCAGACTGCTGGTTGACAAAGTGCCTATTCCATGGTTGCAAAAAGCAACCTATCTAGGCTTACATTTCGACCGCTCTCTTCAGTGGTCTAGTCAAATCCAGCTAACTTTAAGTAAGGGGTACGGTATCTTCAAACTCGCGTACCCCTTAATTTCCAGGTCGAGCAAGCTAAACCCTTGCATCAAAGTAAATATTTATAACACTTTAATTAGATCCGTATATTTATACGGTCTAATAGTGTATTTTCGCTTCCTGTCACCTTATTCGGTGCACAGATTACAAGTTCTTCAGAACAAAACCTTGCGTTTGGCGCTCAACGCTTCATGGTTTGTTCGGAACACCCAAATTCATGCCGAAACCGGAGTCCCCACGGTTTCGCAATTCTTTGAAAAAGCTTACGAGAAGTTTGTTCTAAAAACTTCTCTAAGCGAAAACCCGCTCGTCCGGAAAATACCGGAAAATTTACCCGGACCTCCCGGGTAAATCGAGCCACAAAAAATCCCCAATGTCATTGTACGGGCGGCAAGCAGAAGGGAATCGAATCATCGGTTCCTGGCTTGCGTAAGGCCGCTTCGACTATAAATAACAGAATGATGCACACTCCCCGGCGTCGTCGGATGGCAGCCGATCGGTTGGACCGCCATTCGGCGAAAACTCCATCGAATTTCCGATGGAAGTAAAAATAAAAAAGATAGAAATCTAGCTTTGTTTTATGCTCTTTTTCCTGTCTTGTTAACCTCAAGAAGTTCGCAGGACTTCTAATAATTAAAATACTATCCTTCTTGTCTTTCTATTAACTTAAATGACAGCCGGAATCTTCAATTCCGGCAGGTTAAAGGTCAGCTAGAGACCTCAAAACGTAAAAAGCGCCCATCTTAGGGTTTGAATTTCATTGTAAACTAGTAAGAGCCTCCGGGCTAACTAAAAAACCTGGCTGAGTAAGTCGAAGTCGTGGTGTTCTCAGGAGGTTGTGGATCAGATCCTGATAAAAACTTAGAATCACCGGGAAACATGTTTTCCAGGTTTAAAGGCGCAATCGTTACCTGTAGTTCCTGGCTATGAGGAATTGGCCTAAGTGCAGAAGGCAAATTTGGATACTGAATTTTGCCCTTTGCTTTTTTGAAATACCTTCTGTTTTAGTGATACAAAAGTAGCAATCACTTATATGGTCAGTAGATTCTCTCCACTCCATAGGAACAGCAAACGGCATAGAATTTTTCTTGCGATGCTTCCACTGAACTAAACTTACGTGACAACTCATACAGCAAACATGAGGAGCTCAACTTTTATCTTGATCTCCAATTTGGCACTTAAAATTTAAAAGATAGGTTTTTTTTACTTCTTCGGATATAGATCTAGCTTGTGACTTTAAAATAAATCGTCCGATTATATAACAAAACTTTTCGGCTGGATTTATACAAAATTCACGACTAGAACTTGCCATTTTATATAAAATCGATTTAAACACTTGATTGTACTGTTAACAAAATAGAAGCAAACTAAACTATAGAAAACAATAAAACTGCCCTTAAAGATTCGTAGAATACTGTGGAAATACCGCCTCTACGGTCTTGTGGTAATTTCTACATTGTCCAGTCCACAGTCAGGTATAAATAATTTCAATGAGTCCATGATATAAAGGAGAACCAGGTAAAAGTGGGATGTGCTAGGCTATTTCTGTAAAAAGGTATTTTAATAACCACCAAAATGAAACGCAAAAACAGCATTCTCATCAATATTACAAAAATCATGTCGACTTATGTTATTGGCGTTTAGTATTAAAGATAATATTAATAACACTAATTTTTCACACCTAACACGTTTTAAATAGTTCACGTCACATTAAGAAACGTCCACCATAGCATCATTTTAACCAGTTTTCCCGAACCCATTGAAAAAGTCCGGGTAGCCTAATCTGGCCGGCTACAACAAAAATGCATTCCTCTTAATACGAGCTTCGCAGTTAATAAGAAATATATCGTGATATTTGCGTATAGAATACATTGTTGGTTTTAAATGGAACTTAAATAGCTATAATGACACACTGAGAAATTTGTCGCCATTTTAAATTCATACGAAATTTCCACGTTGACACTGACTGATGTATGAGGTGACTCTTGATTTACAAAAAATGTTTTAAACATTGTTTGTTCGTTTATTTACATAAAATGTCAATTTTTATCATAGCTTTTCAATTCCTGATTTAATAAATTTATATTTTTTTCTCGAATACCATTTTTACCCTTGTTGTAAGGAACTTTTTCTTCAAAAAGAAGTGAAAAATTGTTGGTTATATTTACAACAGTTATTTCCCTTGCCGTCTCAATATCCGCGGACCGTAAAAAAAACAATATTTCTTCTCATACCAAATTTGGAACTTTATATCTACCACGGCTTTGATTGTTATGTTTTTTATCTAAAGCCACCCTAATTCTGAGATCACAGTAGTTTAAATTGACTAAAACTATAATCCAGACTGATCTCTATATTCAATGATTACAAAAGATATTTAGAAATTATTTGACATTACATTAAAAGTGAAAGACTGAGAAATTAAATATTAAAACATGAGCAGTATATTTGCGAAACAGTAAACGAAAAGTAAATATTAATTTTTGACGCGCAAAAACTGGCCGCCTGGTAGACCTCTTGAACCTGTCGGGACCGCGTAGTGGGTGTTAATCTTGGTGATAGTTTGGGGGCACGTTCTGCCGCTATTATTTTAGCGGCATCTTCAGTGCGCTTGCTGCCATCCCGTAAACCACGCATATTTAATTAAGCCGGCCTCATTTCGCGTTTACCGATTTGATACACCTATTTAAAAATTAATGAAAGTGCCCGAGTTAAACAACGAGAGCGAAAGCGACAGCCCAACAGATAATTATTGTTATTGGAATGCGTCCAATTAAAAGCTTTTTGAGAGGTTGCAATTATTTCAATCGTCTGGTGCAGTATATTTTTCTCAAATATTTCTTAACATTAAGAGATGTTTCTTGTTAGTATATACTTTTTATGGTGCATATATTATTGACATTGTATTGAATTTTATTGCTTGTTTTATATTCTGTTTCTCCTTATTACATAAAATATAGGTGTTTTGGGTAATTAATGTCGATTTTCCGTCAAATTGAGCGTTTATTTCGATAACAAAATAAGGGACCTTAATAATTAAAGTATTGGCTATCGTTAGCTATTACTTATTTCCATCTTTTTGTCGAGGAATAGATTCTAGGCAAATAGAACTTTTGGTTTTTTGAGGTCAACTATTCATGAAGACAAATTTTTGCTTCTTCGTAAGAATGTAAGTGTTGTTCTGAAAGTGCTTCATCGCTCGAAATAACTGGTAGTCCGAAGGGACAAAGTGCGGTGAATACGGGGTAGGACGTAGGGTAGGACGTCTCACTAAATCTTCTAAATAGTTTTTACACATTTAGCAACATGGAGCCGAGCATTGTCATGTTGAAAAATTTCTTCATTGTACCTTTGGGGTATTCTGATCATGTTTCCTTCAATGTTCGGTTCAATTTTATCAGTTGTAGTCGGTATCGGTCGCCAGAAATTAGATAGCTCCCCTATTATCACACCAAATACACAGCAAAGCCTTCTTTCCATGTATATTGTATACGAGTTGTAATATTGAAGGCTGAACTGGGTCTACCCATGATTTTTTGCGCTTTAGGTTAGTTTAGGTTAAAATAGATCCACTTTTTATCACCTGTCACAACTCAATGCAAAAAACCTTTTATTTTCTGCCTGGCAAAATTGCACAAGTGGTTTTTCGCCTTTCAATATATTGTTCCACAAATTCATATGGAACCTATTTTCCTTCCTTCGCGATCTGTCTCAATATTCTACAATATTGGCAATATTCAATACTTCTGCCAATTGTTTCAACGTATGGGAAATAATGTTTGCAAATCTGCATGTCACATCTTTTGGATACTTGTTAACATGACCTTTTTTTATTTGGATGTGGAAAAATGCTTCGAAAAGACACCCGGTCTGAACTTGGGTGACCAGGTAATGTGGAATTCACTTCATCTTGAGGCAGCCGACCCACTAAAAATACCACCCCTTCCCCTTCGTGGTGAGTCCTACCAGGAGCCGCTTTCCAGCATTAGTTCTAGTAGGCCACGGAGAAAAACATATCGAGGAATTCACCGCATTAAGTCGTAATCATTAAATCATCATAGCCTTATGCCTCATAATTCCACTCAGCATCTCCCCCACGGCACTACATGCCTCATTACTTTCTAACATTATTTCTGCGATATTTTCCTTAGATATGGGTTTACCGATCCTTTATTGGGCCTCGCTCCAAAGCTGAGTGAACTCTTCGCACACAAACAAGGTATGCTCATGGTTATCCTCCTTGCCTTACAAAACCAACAACTGGCATGGAACCAACAACTCCATGGCCCAAAATCGAAATGGCCTAGATTAGGTTATGCCCAATATTTCCCTATCCCTCTCGTTCCACCGTCTAAGTTATTTTTTGAAGGTTATCGCCCATTCTTTACACAATACCCATCTATCCTGCCATTCCATCAGTAGCCCTTTCTTAGCATCTGTTCGGTGATCTTTTCCATTCACCATAACTCTTTTCCGTTTCTTAACAACCAAATCTATGGATGACATCCCTGCCACCGCCTGCATCATTAAGCATAGCCTACGGTTGATTCTCTCTAGCATTCACAATGTAGCGTTCACAAATTCTTGATCGCTATTGGTTAAGTTTATGTCGGGTGAATTGTAATTGAAAGAGCTCCTGTATCGTTAGAACAAAGCCAAGGCCATTTAACTCCAAATCTCCAGGTGAGCGGACGTTTTCGCGCCTTACCCTTCCAGCAGAGGTACGTAGGTTTGCTGGCCATAATTAGGCCCCCCAGGGGGCTTGGTTTTACAAAGTTCGGGTTTGACGACCCCGGGGTCCCCGAGTCTCCCCAAGTCAAGTTGTTGCGCGACCCGTGGCAAGGACTGAATGACACCTGGGGGCAAAGGGTGTCTCTAACGGGGCCTCCGGAATACCTCCCGCCCTTCCGAAGTACTTAGGGTTATCGTCACATGGAACACTGTGCCGATTGACTTACAATTCTTTCATACTCGTGGGAACACCATGTACAACTTAAATCCATTAAACTTTCCTACCCCTGGGGCTAAGCGCCCCCGGATTGCGTCACAGCCGATTTCACCTTTTCCCGAATATGATAGATGCTTCATAATAGCCAGGAATAAATCAGATTTTAATATCACTTCCCCTTTCTTTATCCATAAGGCCTTGATGGACGCTGTTGGTTCTCTCGCGGAAGTCAAGAAGCTTCGCGATGGTACTTTACTCGATCACGCTGACAATAAAAAAGTATCAAAAATGCAGCCAATTAAAGGTTTTGGGCGGAATTTCAGTGAGTTCTGCGCCTCATAGAACTTTAAATATTTGCCAAGGCGTAATTTTTTCTTTACAACTTGCCCCCTACACAGAGGATGAAATTCTAGAAAATTTAAAAGAAATGGGAGTTACAGAGGTCAAACGTATCAAGACAAAGAAAGATGACATATTATCCCCTTTCAATAGCATAATTCTCAACTTTAGACTTCATTCTCTCCCAACCTAATTAACCGCTGGTTACCATAAATTCAACGTACGCCCTTATATACCAAATCCTCTACAATGTTTTAACTCTCTGAAATTCGGACGCATTTCATCACGTTGCACCACTGCTGCGGCCTGCCCTTCTTGTGGTCCAGTATTTAAAAGAGAGATGGAAATTCAGAAACTAAAAATTATAGAAAAAATATCATACTTCGAGGCTAAGTCCCGACTCAAACCAGTACAGCCACCTTTAGGACATACTTATGCAAACGCCACCGTTAAGCTAATACAACTACTTCATCCGCTACTCAGTGCAATCTTGACATAGAACCTCAGTACGTTACTCCGCCAAAGAGTACGCCGATCGACAAAGTCGTAAATTCGGTAAACCACCCCCTCCCCGCTTCTCCCCCTTCTCACCCAAAATCTTCCAACAATATTCCACCAACATCAATCCCTTCCTCTTCCCCTTCTAACAACCATCTTTCCTCTACCAACAATCCCTCCCCCTCGGCCATCCACTTCCCAAAAACCCCCCTTCTAATAAACCTCGCCCCACAAAACTTCCTTCCACAAAATCTCCTCCTTCATCCTCTGGCTCCCTCTCCCGCAACAGTTCTACTTCTTCTATCCGTTCATCATTAACCAACAGAATGGACTTTGAACCTCCCTCTAATCATTCAAATAATGCTCAATCTTCCAAATCTCAACAAAACTCCAGAAAATAAACTCGAGAACAGACTTTGCATCCTTTTCTTCTAACACAACATTCAATCCCACCATACAATGAAATATCAATGGCTTATTCCATCACTTTGAAAAACTTAAACTCATTACCAGTAGATGCAAACCTGTTTTAACCCGCCTAAGCAATCTCAAAATCGGATCCACAGCTACCTTTAAAAATTACCATATCTATAGAAAGGATAGATAGAATGCTGAGCGAGCTTCGGGCGGTGTGGCTATTATGTCCCATACCTCCCTAGATGCAACTCCTATCAACCTTAACACAAATCTCGAGGCCATAGCCGTTTCAATTGAAATGGATAGACAAGTGACCATCTGCAGCCTCTAACCTAACCTAACTAAACACTAATCACTCAGCTACCTTTTATTGTATGTGGGGATTTCAACGCCCATAACTCTTTATGGGGATCTTCAGAACTTGATTCACGTGGTTCTATTATACAAGACCTTATTGAGACTTTTGATATTTTACTAACTATGAACTAACTAATTACTATGAACTCCAAAACCCTCACTCACATAACCTCCTCGTCAGGTTCCTTCTCCTTTCTGGATTTATCCCTGTGCTCGCCTTACATCTTTCCTTTCCTGCAATGGAGCATCATTGATGACTTACATGGAAGAGGTCACTTTCAGATCCTTATTTCATTAATGAATTGGTCTCCAAATTCCTCTCCTAAAATTGTTTTAAACATAGCAAAACCTAATTGGGAGCTTTATCAAAAAATAATTCAACATCCTACATATATTCTCGGTGATCTGGAGGGCAATCTTCACCGCTTAATTTCATCAATAAGAAACGCAGCCAGTCAGTCCGTACCCTCTTCATACATTTTTCCTCATCGTCCCCTTATTCTTTGGTGGAACAATGAATGTAAAAAAGCCATAACTGAAAGGAAATCATCCCTAAACCACTTCAAACACCACCCCACACAAGAAAGTTTTATCAACTTTAAAAGATGTCTTATCAACACGTTCCAAACAATTCCAACAATTCCAAACGTTCATCTTGGAACCGGCTGATCAGTTTCATGAATCACTTATCATCTTGATCTGAGTTCCGGGGCAAAGTAGGTAGATTCAAGGGCAAGCCTTCCCGACACATACACGGCCTTTTAGAGAATGGAGCATAGCTAACAGATAGAATCGACATAGCTCCAGATTACATCCTAGAACCTATGATATCCCATCTACCACACTCAATCATGAAACTTTTTCTCTCCATATACAATGACGTCTGGTGTCACAATAACTTTCTCCAATCCTGGAGAACCTCTACCCTCATTCATCTAGGATATCGCTCTATAATGCTCACCAGCCATATAAGCAAAATCATGGAGCGCATGGTACTCTATAGGATATCATGGCATCTGGAACGCAACTAGCTACTAATCTCCAACCAATTTGGATTCAGACCCCACAGATTCACCTTAGATCACATCGTCAGACTCAAGGGAGACATATGGAATTCCTTTTCTAAAAGCCACCACCTACTCGCAACATCTCTAGAACTTAAGAGCGCATTTGATATGACCTGGAGATATAACATCACGAAATCGCTTTTCGACTTCGGACTAAGAGGAAACATTATGTACTTATACATAACTTTATACAAAAACGCTTTTTCGTGGTCAGAATAGACGGCAAAACATCCGCAAATTTCCCTCTGCAAAATGGCGTTCCACAAGAATCGGTGCTTAGTCCCATACTTTTCAATGTCGCAATTAACGGAATAACGTATTGCTATATTACTCCTCCCCCACTCCTAGAGTCTGCGAGAGGAAAATCCAGTCTTGTCTCAATCAACTTTCTATCTGGGTTCAAACCTCTGGTTTTTTTATTTTCTGCCGCTAAATTTTTTTCCATATATTTCTGCAAAAAGCGAAATTGTGCTCACCTACATAATCTAATGCTATCTGGTCAACAAATTCCTTCAAATCTATCTGTCAAGTTTTTAGGTCTAATATTTGACAGCAGATTGTCATGGAGAGAATACATCACTTATCTAAAAACTGAGTGCAACAAAGCCCTTGGCATACTCAAATGGCTCTCGCACTCGAAATGGGATTCACCAACCTCTTCTCTTCTTCATCTATACAAATCATTAATTAGACCTAAACTGGACTACGGTATGAGAGGTACTACATCGTGTACTCATCTGCCCCCATCTCCTACCTCAGACCTTTAGACACGATCCAACACTCTGCTATCAGAATGTCCCTGGGTGCCTTTCACACAAGTCCAATTAACAGCATGCACTGCATATCGGAAGTAGAGCCTCTAAAATACCGTCAGACTGATCTACTCTTTAAATACGGGATCTCCTTGAATTTCAAGCCATTCGTCTCCACACACAATATCTTTTTATATCCTCTTCTGCATCCCGACCCCATAAATAACCCAAGGGCTCATGGAGTAGGTCAAAGATTATCTTTCCTATCTCGGGACTTTGCTTTCGCCCTTCCAAAATGCATTTCCTTAAAACCCACGTCTATTCCGCATCCTTTCCAATTTTACCACTCCAGATATAATATCCATAGATGGCTTCAAGTCCGCGAATGGCGTAGGCAGTGCCTTTATACACCAAAATTTATTCACCCTCTTTAAGTTACACTCAAGCAGCTCCATTCTGACTGCCGAATTATTAACCATCAAAAAGGCCTTACATTATATTTGCTCCAATCCGCACAACAAGTGGATGATCTGCAGTGACTCCCTAAATGCACTCCATTGTTTGATACAAATGTACCCTCGATCACCACTGGCTGTCGACTCCCTCGTTTTGCTACACAATATCTCCTCTGCTGGCACTAAAGTCACTTTCGTTTGGGTCCCAAGTCGGGAATCGCAGGTAACGAGTTGGCTGATCATCATGCCTCACGCGCATCCTTCGCGCAAAAGATCTACAAAAGACCGCCAACACCAATGGCCAACGAAAGGCCAAAACAAGGCCAACGAAATACAAGAAGACTGGGACCTCCAAGGCCTTAATGACAACAAATTATGGCACAAATTATTTTTTACTTGTGAAACAAATTCACATATCAACAGATCCGTCTCGGTCATATCGAATCGCTTGAGGATCGGTCATAGCAGGCTAACACACGAACCCCTCCTTAACGGCGGAAACCCCCCAACATGTAATTTCTGCGGTTTATCGTTGACAATTCGCCACATCTTGATAGAATGTCGCGCAATCAACTACATCAGGTTAAAGCACAACATTGGTAATGATTTGAGAAAGACTTTAACAATAAAATCCATACCACAACTATTGGATTTTCTTAAGAAATTAAAATTGTTCAATCATATTTAAACCATTACAAACATTTTTATTTAATTGATCTTCACACGGAAATTCATGCTCCCACTGTATTTCACCTCATATGTTCCTTATTTTACCTGTACACTATTTTAAATTATACACATTATTTATTTATTGTAAACACCCAATTATTTATTCATACTTTCCCATTTGTCTATATAACATTTGTATTAGTGTTTATTATTTACCATTATTTGTTATACACCATTCATAATTCAGTCACATGGATCCTGTTATGCCGCTAAATGGCTTTTGATGCCGTTGCGGCTGATACTAAAGTCTTCTTCCATGCTTAGGCTTATTTTCTCTGATATTCTTGTAGAAGGTTTTACGACCCGGCATCAGATAATCCGGTCAACCACAGACCAGGCCATTGAAAGATCACCTATTTCAGTGCCCGACCATTGCCGAAACTATACTCTTTTTGGGGCCACTTGGCACAATAACTGGTCAGTTAGCTTCCAGACTATTTCGGGTCCTCGCATAGGGATACCGAATTGACCGTAGTCGTACTCAGGGTTTTTGGACACCCAGTACGGGATATATAAGAAGCGGAACACTCAGGAAATAAGGCCAGACAAATACAAATATACTTAAAAGTATAAAATGAAGTAAACAGTTTTTTTTAAGATAGACTCCGTCCCGGTCCCAGGGTCTTTTCTAATATTAGATATATTAACGAACTGGGTGGCACCCTTTTGTCGTGCTGCTTCATCCTGTCCAGGACCTTCTTCCCGATTCTCCCGGCGAACAGCTGCCATTGATGTGATCAATATTTTTATTTGTTCAAGGAAAAAATAAATGGCCACAAAGATTTATATAGGATTTGAACCTCGGGAACCGCTCGATCGAAACAGGGCCCTAGAAATACATCTAATCTACTAGACTTATGCATTATGCAAATATACACAGAATCGAATTTGAGCCTCTCACCTTGATCATTCACCTATTGTCGCAAAAATGCTGCAAAAAGTAATACATCAAGAAAAAGCTTAATATTGGACCTGCAGCAGTATGCAGTATAATTTACGAAGAGATAAACGGAGAATCAATTGTAAATATAAATTAATTTGTTATTTTTAAAAAGTGAAAAATCCAATATTTGCTCCCTCTTGCAGATGGCATTAGATCAATTCTTCTACTGGAACATTTGGCGTGAAAAAGTAAACTCAAATAAAATTACCACTAAACACCAAATTACTTGTTTAATCTCTCGATATGCATTTCGCTTATCACGTTTGCATTATTAGAAGATTTTTAAATCTCAGATTGAGGTGAATCACGCGAAACGCGTTCGAGGAATTAAAATCAAGTGACTTGGTGTTTTGTGGTAAATCTCTTTGATATTAAATGGCTTAGATCGTTTTTATGTTATTTCCTACCCGTGTTGCCGCTACCGGTATTTTTTCATGCCTTATAAGAAAAAAGGCTAATATACATCTTCAGGTTAGTATTTAACTTTAAAAAAACGCAACCGCGTCGTAACCTAAATTTCCCAGAGGGGATCGATACGACTATAAAAAAGTTCTTTATTTCTTCCGGCTCTCGAAGTTTTGAGCATTTACGAGTAGCTCAGATTGTTTCCCCGAATTTCAAAAATGCAGAATTATTCTCATATTACAGAGTTATATTCATTTTCATATTTAATTTGTAAGTATTATTATCCACACTTATACTGAATTTATTAATTAACATCAATTTATATTCTTTACTGAACCTATTTTATCTTGGCGAATACTACACATAGACTTTTTCAACAAGGAAAAGATAAAACAAAAACAAAACCACAAGTCATAAAACAGAAAGTTGCTCGGTACGTGAGAACTAAAGTGCGGACAGTCCTCGGACCCGAATCAGTCCAAAACACCCGGGAGCTTCTTAAAATTTTACTCTCACGTAACAAACGGCACACATTGCCCGATCATTTGCATTGCAAATCAGGCTGAACAGGTGAAAAGCGAGGGTGGATCGTTCAAAGCCACCGCGATCTCGGGCAGTTTCACCGTTGGTAACCTCGAATGGAAATAAAAGAACGCGACGCATCGAGAACGGCTCGAAGGACCAGAAATTAATTTATCGTCGTCGGATGTAAGTGGGATGATAATGCCGTTAGCCAATTAATTTCGTCGTTTTATCTATACGATCGATTATTGCAAGTTCAAAGTTCAAAATAATAGCATTACGATTTCGACAGCGAAAATAACAAATACATTTTTCTGGATTTTGTTATCTTCTATTTCATGGAAATTCATCACCAATGTTTATTGAAAGACTTTTTTAGTTTAATTTCCACTTCATTATAACAGGTAATTTTTTTCTAGTGTGTCCGAACAACCGATTGGAGTTGCTGTTAAACGAACTGTGAGATTACGCACAAGTCTGTAGATATGTGTCTCAGTAGACTGAAAAATCATCCTGGAACGTTTAACATCAGAGCGACGCTTTCATATTGTCGAAAGTTATTATCAAATCAGTGTTCTGTGCGCTAAACTATTAGAGCACTTGTCGTACAGTGTTGATGAAGGTCCAAATATATCAATTTGTCGTCGTTCGCAAGAAGTTGGGCTTTGTTATTCGACTACGAAAATTTTACGTAAAGATGTTAGTCTGGTGCTTGACAAGATCCAGCTTGTCCAAGAACTCAAGCTGCAAGACCGCCGTTTGAGTCGTAAGTTCGGTGAATCAATTCAATTCAGAAATAATTGTAATTTGATCCAGAATTTAACGGCAAAATTTTGTTCAGCAACGAAGCTAATTTTATGCTAAATAGATACGTTAATAAACAAAGTTACCTCATTTGGACTGAAAATAATCCGCAAATAATCCACCACTTATCGTTGCCTCGAACGGTCTCGCACAGTTTGTCTGTCGCGATTGCTTACCAGAGGATGACAGAGTTGCATGTGATCGCAGCCGCCACTCTACATGGCCAATTTATATGGTTATGGCTTTAGTCTCATCCGCTCTACAGGCGTTCAGCTTGAGCCCAGCTGATGACGGCTTAAGGCCAGAAACCGGTCCTGGGAGGCGCTTTGGATTGCGGATGGGGGAACGACATAACACCAAGGTGGAGTGCGGGTGTGTTTTCTTTGTTTATAATATATATATATATATATATATATATATATATATATATATATATATATATATATATTTATAAATAAATATTTTTTATGCAGTATATTATTGGACTTTAAATATCATTCTATATATTTTCACACATAAGTAAACACAAATATTTATGACAAATAAAGAATTTTCCAATAAGAATGCCAAAACTTTGAAACACTATTTAAAATGTAAATGTCACATATAGACTGTTGTGTTCAGTACATTATGTCAATTTGCCATGGAAAGATATAAGATTCAACAACTGAGCTCTAGAACAGTTGAAAGTTAATCCCCACTTTGGGGAAAAATAATCTTTTCCGACCGAGGGCACATCTAGCTTAATAGGTTTGTAATATAAACAACACTCGGGCAGATGAAAATCCTTAATTGATTCCAGAGATACCTCGTCATCCTTAGAAAGTCACTTTTTGGTGGGGTTTTTGGGCTACAGGAGTGGTAGTGCCTTATTTATATGAAGACGTTGATAGAAATCATATTACTGTTAATGTACTGCAACAATGTTTTCTTTCAACAAGACTATGCGACTTGTGACACATCTTGCCAGACAATCGTTTTATTGCAAGAAAAGTTTCTTGGAGTTATTTCGCGAAATGGTTATATCAACTAGCCACTAAGATAATGCGATCTCACACCATTGGATAATTTTTTGTGGGGTTATGTTAAATATTGGTTTACAGAAATAAACCCCAAAAAATTATTGATGTTCAACCAAACATTCATCAATGTGCAACAATATTATTGTGTCTCACGTGACTGAGTGGCGATGCCTTTTCAGAGAGTATGCTCTTACCTATACCATCCGAACTTTAAATTCAAATAAAACAACAATCAAATTCGATGTCTTGAAACTATTTATTTTATATGAAATAGTATTCAATGGCATTAATGTTTGAAAACAATTTCGGACAAATGTCCACCGCGGCTATTTGTGACAAAGCGCATTCTGCCAATCCAATTTCTGGCCACTCTTTCAAGCAATTTGGTTCTTATGTGCGCAATTGTCCAAGTTATGTTGGCTTCCAACGCATCAATAGTCGCTAGTTTATCAGCATAGACCAAAGATTTAGCATAACTCCAAAGAAATAATCTTAAGGTGTTAAATCATTTGACCTTGGTGGCCAATTAACAGGTATAAATTTTGTCGAAATAATTTTTTCACTGAATTGTTCTCTCAATAAAATGACTGTTGCGTTGGCAGTATGACATGTGGAGCCTTCATGTTGGAACCACATCTCCTCCAGATCAATATCATCAAATTTGGAATTAAATAATCCACGTAGTCGAATAACACAACACAACTTCCTGCGAACGGCGACGAATTTAAATATCTGGATCTTCATCAACACTGCCAGTAACAGCGGCGATATTTTTATCACAACGCACAGTTTTTTGTCTTGTGAAATGTATTCGGAATTTGTTGATAATTTGGCGGATATATCTCTCGCTTAGGCGATTATGTGCACCATAAAATGCACGAAATGCTCTATTAGTTTGACGCACAGAACACTGAGTTTGATAATAAATTTCGACAATTTGAAAACGTTCCTTTAATGTCAAACGATCCATGATGATTTGCCGGACTATTGAGCCCTATCGGATGTTCGAAAGCACTAAAAAATCACCCTTTACGAATTTGGTATGTCCTCTATCCAAGTCAGAACCGTAAATAGGGATGCTACATTTCGACCTTCGAGTCTTCGGATTATAAGGCATCTCGATCAATCTCAATAGGGAAATTTTGTAACCAACTAATTTCTATTAATTAACATTAACTAAATAAATGGTAAAGCCGTTTTTCATTCACTCAAATCAAGTGTTAGAATTAATCTCTGTAATAAGAAATCGTCCATATCTCGAAAAGTGTGTAACTCTTTTGCAATATTGATATTATTGCACACAATTGTTTTGCAGGCCTTATCTGTCATGTCATGTAATGAAGAATAAGTAAATAAGAGCTTGATTTAAAGATTGTATCCTGGTGGCGTTATTGGAGCATATTTGACGCTATTTCAAATTTTGCTGATTATTTTTTCAATTATCAATTAAATACAATTTTCATTTTGTCTTTTTCAATTTATAATTTTCATCATATTCCTTGAAGGTGTTTTATGAACTTCTTTCTAAGAGATACTCTACGTCGATCACTCGCCAACTTGTAAATTCTCTTGAAAATAAAATTTTAATAATGATCAATAATAGTTATAATAATTTATAAATAAATAGTGCTATTATTATTATACAAAAATTTAAATAATTTTTTTTTTATTGTAAAAATTAATTACTATTAACCTATAATTAATAATAATTTATTTTTATTACAATATATTTAATCATACACAATAATACATAATTTTACAATACACAATAATAAATTAGTCCTAAAATTGGAATATTT
Source organism: Cosmopolites sordidus (assembly GCA_031761425.1). Classification (NCBI taxonomy): domain Eukaryota; kingdom Metazoa; phylum Arthropoda; class Insecta; order Coleoptera; family Curculionidae; genus Cosmopolites; species Cosmopolites sordidus. The sequence continues at coordinate 437,218 of JARFXV010001295.1, forward strand.
ATATCCTGATGATGATGATGTTTTAAAAAATGCTTATAATAATTTATTAAATTTGTAATTTTTAAATTTAACCAAAACTAAACTAGATTGGGAAGCAGATTTATATGTGTTCCATATAAAAAGAACTATAGTTAATAATTCACTTACATGACATAAACCTTTTTACTGGAGTCTCATTCTAACAACCCTCATATGCCACCCAGTAGATTCCATCAGCCTTCAAAAGATCCGCAAAAACCGTAGTTTAATATTCAACATGTTGTTTCCGTAAATATTTTCTTCTTTATGTGCCTCCATTTCTAAATGTTGATTATAAATTTTGTAAGACAGGTAAAACTCCCACACTGCGGGACCTTTTTGTACACCGTATGACATCAACCCTTTTTCTCTGTGTCCGCTGGGGTTGACAATATCTCAATTCGAATATACTTTAGGGTATTTTAGTCCACCAACTAAAGTTACTTTTTATACTTTCGAATCATACGATGTTCGCTACATTGTTATTTTCAGTTATTGTTCTATACATACAGGGTGTTCTCAAATTTGAATAATTTATTTTATAAGTTGTGGAACTGGTAAAAAGAACTAATTTTACAAAAAAAGTTGTAAAATAAAGAAGTTACTAACAGTTGCAAAATTTGAAAACAGACCTGAGTTTTTGATATTATCGACCACTATGTTGTAGAACTCACATAGAGAAGTCAATTTAACAAAAATCATTTATATAAAAATTGCCGAATAACAAAAATAAAAATGTTACATGTTACAAAAATTGTTCAAAATTGTCACCATTTGTTTGGTTAGCATAAAATATACTATATATATATATATATATATATATATATATATATATATATATATATATATATATATATATATATATATATATATATATATATATATATATATATATATATATATATATATATATATATATATATATATATATATATATATATATATATGGTATGCATATGTATATGTATATGTATATTGATCTTTCTTATAATGTACTACTAATTGTTAAGCTGTTTTAGATTAATGTTTTTCTGATTTTCAAATAATTATAGAAAGTTTTAAAATATAATTGATGTTATACTATTTAAAGTTTTATATTATCTAAATTAAGTCTTAATTTCAGAAATACAAAATTATTTCAAAATGTTTAGTGGGGAGAATAGCTGAATATCAGCCATGCTTAGCAGCCATCAATATCAGCCATTATTCTTCCCTTTCTCACATATGTGCTTTAGCATATAGATAGGCAAAATTTTGATAAGTTTGTATTGTTTTCATGTGAGGGCTATTTGGATGTTGAGATTCAGCATTCTTTATATCGTTTAAAAGGGAAGTCTTAAGATTTTCTGCTAGTTGTTTTGTATATTTTTGCTGTTTTAGACAATGTGTGTCGCCATTCGCTCAACATATTTTTTCAATATTTTATTATATTTTTTAATCCATTTCATTAAATTTTCTTCGCATTAGATCTACATTTCTTACTCTAGCACTTATTCCCTGCCGTGAACTATTTTTAGAATCCTCATCTCCAACGAACTAATCAATTGTAAAGTCCTATTCATATGTGCCCTTATGGCTTTTATGTCATTATTGATCCTATCTATGTTTTATAGATTCTGGCCTTGTCTGTTTTTTCATACTACATCAAGCAAACAGCCTGCTCTTCGAGCTCCATTTACTAGTTGGTTTTAAGCTTCGTTTTTTGTTGTTTGTGATTTCTGCACTAAGATATATAAATTCCATTACCTGTTCTATAATATTTCCTTTGATTTCTAATTTGCATTAAATAGATGTCAGTCGATACAAAATGTTCACGATGTTGGCAATGTCAACGAACAGTTGACTGAAAAGTCACTTTGAAAACAAGGGATTTCATTCAAATTCAAAGACAGCTTTGTAAATGTAACAAACTGCTTCAAATTGTTTTATCTTCTGTTCTTCAACTTAATGATTATATTCGAACATAATATCTAACGAGCAGCATATGTCAATTCAAAGAGCATAAATTAGTTTAATACAGCAGAGGCGGCTGATCTATAAGAGCTGTAGAGCTGAAGACCCCTGCAGACTGACCAAAAAATTTATATATAAAATTATATATATTTTGTGACACTGAATTGTAGGGATTTTTACTTGCTTACTAAATCTGGTAAGTTTGTATCACTTATTTTTAATTTCGGTTTGTTAAAAGTACTTTATAAATCGTCTGCTGCTATGCGGAAAGTCCATATTACAAACTCACGAACCGGCACTGATACAGAATAATTAGTTCTTTGTTTTATTCTTGTTTATATATTGTTACCATTATTTTCAATATATTTTACCTAATTTTCCGTTGTTAGAACGACACCTGCTTTGAACAGACCAATTTTCATGATCGCATTGTTGTTCATTCAAGAGAGATTTTCTTAAAAATAAAATTAAAAGTATGTAAGGGGAGATGCAGTAACATAAAACATTAATATATTGATTATTATACACATTTAACCATCATCATCTTCAGTCTGTTCAAACCTAACTGATTTTCAATTTTCGTTACAAACATTACTTTTTTTTTTTATTATACCAAAGATAATTGTAAGTCGTAGATTGTCATCTGACAGTAACTATAACATTCAGTTCAAGATATAATAAATTCCATGAATAATCCTGTTAACCCAAAGTAACAAAATACTACTTGATATTAAAATAATTATTTTACAAAATAATATAAAGGGAAGTATTTTGCATGTTTATAATCAGTATAACTTTGTTTTATTTTTTGTTCTTCAAATTAATTTTATTTTTTATTAACATAATCTCTAATGATAGACAGTTAGCATACTTTGGGTATTTTAGTTGGCAGAAGACGCTTGCGAATTTTAAGGTGTAATTTTTTTTAGGTCAGAGTGACTCTGTGTTATGTAGAATATAAAAAAATATGTTTTTAGGCGCTAATTTCACTGAATGTCTTTTAGCTTCCATGGAAATGCATTATCCTCTTAAAGATATATAAAAAAAATTATGGTAAGTATAAAAATATATATGGTACATATAAAAAACATACCTAAATCTAAAATAACTCTATTTCGTATCGACGCTCGTACTAAAATCTATTATGTCAAACACAATTCTACTTTTTACCTCCTTCGAATTCAAAATGAATTAATAAAAAAATACTTGACGTACCACCATCTTAGACAAGTCAAGTGTATATAGCTTCTGTTTCATAAGAAGATTAATTGCTAAAAGGTTATATTCCCTTTTGTCCAAACGTCATCATGAGGGATGTACTAAAGCCTAATCTTATTATAGTTTCGTCGAACATCAAAAATTTAAGAAGATTGTTTGTGGACGAGAAATTCGACTGAGGAAATTATTAAATCAAAAAAAAAAATAGTGTATTTAAAGATTAGCTGGTTAGTATTTCGTCAAAAAATATTTTTAATCTAGATAAGACGATACTTCCGTTATGCAACTAAAAATATTGATCCCTCTCAAGATTTTTATCTGCAAATATTTATCACATTAAAATCAAATTGTAGGCAGAACTGAGATTTGGTTTAACCATATTTCCTATCCGGAATTTTTGGCTACAATAATCTTGCCACATTTTTCGATAAATTACGATCAAACCGCTTCGCACCACTCCCTTTGGCAGAACATTAGAAAACAAAGGGAAGCGTTATCGTCGAATGTTTTGAATTTCAAAAAATGTTTTGAACTTTCAATAAATTTTTTATCATGTGACCGCCATAGATCACCCTAAATGTGATAGTCAAAATTTCATTTAGCGAGCTTCGGCTATCTAGAACCATGTGTTTATTTGACGTTAAAGAAGAACCAGCTTACTCTCATGACCAGTTGTCTAAAAAGAAAAACGATATATATACGATAGGCTAACTGTTTTATTTGAAGTGATAAACTAGTAGGTCCAAATGCAAAGTTGTAGGAAATAACTTGACTAAGAAAAAATTACAAACAATGATATCCGGTGTTGCCAGATTTCTTCAGTAGCATTATCATCCATACAAAATGAGAAGCGTAAGTAATAAACGGGACAAACGTTATTTTTATACACATTCAAATACAACAGCTTTCAAATAACACAATGACAACACAGTAATGATGGTTCCTTTCAAACAACACAATTTTTGTTTAATTTCCAAGGCCTACTATCGCTAGTTTAATTCAGTTCGTGACGACTGCTTATTATTTTAGTTGATTTTGCTAATTATTCTGAAACGACTACTCCAATAAAGAAATGTGACAACATTTTTTATTTCGAATTTTAAGATATGTTAAACTATGTTTAAAAAGACGGTGTTGCCATTTAAAAAATATTATTTTAGTAGCACTGAAGAAATTGCATTGTTTATAAATTTGTCTTAGTTTCTTTCTTTATAAGTTATTTCCTACTACTTTGCATTTGGAAATACTAGTCCATCAGTTCAAATAAAAAAGTTAGATATATGGGTCGTTCAAATATTGTTTCGCCTAAAAAAAACAAGATTTTTGGGATTTTTAAAAATTCTTAGCGGAGTCCCCTTGGAATTCAATATATTTAGACGAACGACGTTACTCATTTTCAATGCTCTCAGTATATCAGTATAAAGAATTTGTCTAACTGTACCAAATTATCGGTTGCCTTCTGCAATTTAAATCGAAGCACGTCGTCTCTTCCCAACCATCGTTTGAATGCTTCCATGGCCACATAATAATTCGAGAAGGCTGTCGGCCAGAAATTCAATTACAAAAACAAAATATTAGTCGATAGGTGTTCATATCATTCATTAGAAAAATTATTATGATCGATAAGACGTTACTTCCGTAATGCGAACAATAATATTATTAATCCATCTTAAGATTTTTATCTACAAATATTTACCACTTCAAAATTATATTGTATATGGGACCAAGATTAGAGTTTATCCGATTTTGAGCAAAAATAATTCAATTCATATATTGTTTGTATATCTCGAACTAGGCTGAACATACAATTGAAAATCGCAACAATTTTTGTCCTCTTTTCTATAGGTTGCTGGTCTGAATAAGCCACGTTTTCAATAACCCTTTGAGTTCGTTTGAAAAATGCAAAGTTAAAGTGACATTTCGACAATTCTGGCGGTTTCCTATTCTTGACGGGTACTAATAATAGGGCAGAAATTTCATTCATGGTATTGTAAAGAAACTTTTGTACACGAATGATGGTTTAGTTCAGTGATTTGATATTCGTGAAAATTTTTCCGATTTATAACTTAATATTTCCTGTGGTGTACTATAGAGTAAAATAGTAGAATAAACTATTTTTGTAATATAAAGCCTGCTAATGAAATATTCAATATTCAAATGCTGCTTTTAGTATATACCTAATAATAAATTTCTGATTCGATTCATACAAAAACATTTAATCCCAGTTACCTTATTGCCAAGAAAAGTAAGGTAAATATATAAAGGTATTAATATTACAACACGTAAATGTTACAACAAATTAAATGTGTATACAAGTGTGGAGCGGAAAGTCAGTAACTATTTGAATAATATATATATATATATATATATATATATATATATATATATATATATATATATATATATATATATATATATATATATATATATATATATATATATATATATATTTATATATATACATATATATATATATATATATATATATATATATATATATATATATATATATATATATATATATATATATATTTATATATATATATATATATATATATATATATATATATATATATATATATATATATATATATATTATTAGGTGCGTATAGACCCGGTTGGATCACGCAAAGTATTCTGACTCATTTTCGAGTGTTCTTTCTGATCCTCCACACCTCTCTCATCCTTTCTCCGTGGATGCTCCTTCTCTCCTCCGTCCACTTTGTTCCCGATCTCCTCGAAACTTCGCTCTTTGATGCAACGTTCCACATATGTATTTTGTTTCTGTACGTTCTTCTATTCTCAGTCTCTGTCAGACCCATTTGTGCCTTTTCCAGATCAGCCCTGACTTGTTGTGATCCATGGTATTGTTGACTTGACTCCTTGTATGCATGTAAGAATTCTGTTCTTACATGAGTCTTGTCGGTGGGAGTCTACTGAAATGTCCATAGAATTTCAACCTTCTTTTTCTTATGTCCGTCGCTACGTTGGACTTTCTCTCTGTGGTCTTTCAAGAATGTAGTCTGTACTCTTCCTCTGTCAGTTTTGGGCCGAGAATTTTCCTCATAATTTTTCGTTCTTCTTTTAGTATGTTTTCTATGCCGCTTTTTGTATGAAATATAAGTTTCTCGCTTGCGTATAGTACTTCTGGTTTGATTACTATGTTGTAGTGTCTTATTTTTGCGTGTGTGGATTGGCATTTCTTATTGTAGATATTGTGTGTCTTGTCGTATGCCCTCTTCATCTTCTGTAATCGAGTCTTCTGTGCTATCTTCTCTGCTCCTGTGGGTTCGAGGATCTCGCCCAGGTATTTGAAGTGAGTGACCCTATTTATTTTGCCGCATTTGATGTTCAAATTTTGGACATCTAATTTTGAGCAGAAGAATTCGGTTTTTTGAAAGGAGATTTGTAGGCCAACTTTCTCTGCACATTCCTTGACGACTTCGATCTGTTTGGTTGCCCTTTTCTCATCATTTGCGAGTATGGCTAGGTGTCTGCGAAGGCCAGGAAAGATATTTCTATGTTGTTTTTGGATCGTCCGAGTCGTATTGGTTTCCAGTGTCCTGGATTTTTTAGTTCTTTTTCTCATTCCCTTATGACTTTGTCCAGGACCAGGTCGAAGAGGGGTGAGGATAACCCATCTCCTTGGCGTACTCCAGTTTTAATCAGGAAGAGTTCGGAAATTTCTCCCATAAATTTTACTTTAGAGGTTGTGTCAGTCAGTGTCTGTTTGATCAATCGTAATGTTTTGGGGTCGAGTTCTTGTTCTTTTAGGATGTTAAACAAAGATTTTCAGTCGATGCAGTCGTATGCTTTCTTGAAGTCCACGAACGTGTAGATGATTGGAACGTTCCTGATAGCTTTGTATTTCAGTATAGTTTTTGGGTTAAATATTTGTTCAGTGAATGAGCGACTAGGGCGAAAGCCTGCCTGGTACTCGCCAATTTTGTGTTCTAATTGTTCTTGTGTTCTCTGGAGAAGGCATGCTGTGAGGATTTTGTAGGTGACTTGTAGTAAGGAGATTCCTCTGTAGTTGTTCACATCTGTTCTGTCTCCCTTCTTGTGCAGCGGGTGGATAAGAGCACATTTCCATTTATCAGATAATTTTTCTGTTTTCCAAATGTTCGTGATAAGTTCCTGCAGTGAATTTGGTCCGAGGTTTTTCAATAGTTCCGTGGTGATACCATCTTCACCGGATGACCTGTTATTCTTTAGTTTGCGTATGTGCCTGTGGATTTCTTCCTGTGTTGGTGGTGATGATTCTGAATGAGTATGGATACAATTTTCCTTGGAGAATCTTGTGTCGCGTTCAGGGCAATTGAGGAGATCAGAGAAATAGTGTACCAGCTCCTGACAATTCTCCTGATTGGTTAGCGCTAATCTCCCATTCAGCTTTCTGAAGCAAAGGTTTTGTGGTGTGTAGCCACGTATTTCTCTTGCAAAAGTCCTATAAAAGTCTCTCGTGTTATAATTGCGGAAATTCTCCTCTATAGAGTCTAGTTGTTCCTTCATGTACTTCCTCTTAGTTTGCCTGATAACCTTTGCGGTCTGTTTTCTTTTTGCGGTCTGTCACGTCAAAAAGCTGTTGACTTTTGATTTGACAAATGATTTTTTAGTGTTGTACTCCTGAAATGCTCGTTTGCGTCGCTGCAATGCACTTTCGCATTCCGAGTCCCACCAAGGGTGTTTTGTTTTTTTTTTCAATGGGATCAGTTCCTGTGCTTTTTGTGTAATTTTTTTGTGGAATTTTTTCCATGTATCTGCCTGTTCCTTTTCCCATTTCTCTGTTATGTTGGATTCCTTGATCTTTTTTGTGTCGAATTTCTGTAGATGTGCTTTCTTGTGATAAATTCTCCTTGGGGTGAACTTGACTTTGATTCGTGTTAGGTAGTGGTCTGAGTCAATGTTCGCGCCCCTGCGGACTTGGACGTCTTGGATCTCTCTTTGTTGTGGGTATGAGATCGCGGCGTAGTCTATCTGAAATTCTCCAATCTGTTGAATAGGCGATCTCCATGTCTTCTGTTTTCGTGGAGATTTTCTTAGGGATGTTGATATGATCTTAAGGTTATTCTGTTGGCATAGTTCGATGAGTCTTGTGCCGTTCTTATTGGTAAATTTGTGACCGGTGAATTTGCCTACTGTTTTCTGATGGATTTTTTCTCTACCGATTTGTGCGTTAAAGTCGCCCAGTAAAATTTTGACGTCATCCTTTGGGACCTTTACCATTACCTTCTCTAGTGTTGCCCAAAATTTCTCTGTAGACTTGGGATTTTTCTTGTTGTCTCCGTTTGTGGGGCATGTACATTGATCACGGTGTATTTTTATTGGCGCACTATATGCGCATTGTTATTAGTCTATTGTTTATGGGCATGATTTCCTTAATAGAGTTAACTATCCCTTTATGTACCACAAATTCCATACCCAGAAGCGGAGCGCCCCTGGCGACTCGTTTGTCTGTCCTGCTTTTGAATATGCGATAGTTCCCATAGTCTACCGTCTCCTCATCCGTGATGCGTGTTTCTTGTAGGGCAAGCACAAGTATCTTTTGCCTGTCAAGTTCTGAAGTTAGGTGGTGAAGTTCTCCTGGTTGGATCAGCATGTTGATGTTGAAGGTGCCAATATATGTAGGTGTTTTATGTAGAAATTTGCCGGAAAGCTCCGACTTATTTTGAGATCGTGAAAGTCCAGGTTCCCCAGAATCTGAACACTCGGTTGCCGTCTGTCGACGAGTGGATTGGATATATATATATATATATATATATATATATATATATATATATATATATATATATA